>QEPC01001916.1:1008524-1061002 GCA_003113815.1 Sphenodon punctatus | reverse complement strand
GAGAGCAGGTGCCCACTTAAGAGGACCTGGTTACTTGGTTGCAGGAGGGCCTGTGCCTGTCCAGGGAGGCCTGAGTTAAGAAGGTATCCAGGGGACTGTGGTGTGGTGGTGGTGGTGAGGGGCCTGGCTTTAGGAAGGACTGCGCCTAGCCAGAGGGAAAGACCCAACCAGAATGGACTACGTGTATCCAGGTAATGGTGTGTATGTGTGTGTATATATATATATATATGGACTGTGCATGCTGAAGGGATGAACAGCACTGGGAATCAAGAGCACCTATAATGCAAGGTTCCTGCCTGGGTTCTTGAGGGGCTGGATCTTGCAAGAGATGCACCCCTCATGCCCCCCACCCTGTTACACAGTCATTTCTAACTATCTCTAGTTAAGACTGTCTGAGAAATCTGGAGGAAGTGGGAGGTTCCTGCCACAAGTATTTATTATTTTATTATTATTATTATTATTTTATTATTAATAGCATTTGTATAGCACCAGCTGTGTACCTGGCGCTTTACAGAACAATAAGATAGACGCGGTCCCTGCCTATGGCTTACAAGCTAACAGACATGGAGGGGGAGACAAGGAGAGGGGGCATAGGGAGAGACACGGGATAAGTAACATTCAGCGGATGCGAAGTCTCGGGGCATTTTTAGACATGCACGGGGGTCTGATGCGATCGCTGCTTCTGCCACGTCTCCTCCTAATTAACCCACTACTCTCTACGCCGTGTCTGATGTTCTAAAGAGCATCAGATGCGTTGCAGAGAGTTTCTCTGCCCCGCCTCTTCTTGCGTGCCTCTCTGCACCTGCGCGAAAAACCCAGCAGCAGCATTTACATGGGGGAAGCCCCTATGAATAACGGCACATCACAGATGTGGAAGTGAGGCGGTAGAAATCCACGGCTGGTTTGATACGAGAGAGAAGCAGCTTCAAACCGCATCAGACATTTAGATGAGAACAAAGTAAGGCGGCTGATTAAAGGATCAGCTGCGTTTTTTGTCTCGTCTAAAAATGCCCTCAGGTGCACGTACTTGACTTGGTTGCGGTTAGGCAGGAGTCTGTGGTGAGGGGCAGACAGCAAATATTGAGAGAAAAGTTCTAGCAGGTGTCGGGAAAGGCGGTGAGGAAGAGGTGGGTTTTGAGGAGGGATTTGAAGGTGCAGAGGGAGGGGGCAAGGCGGATGTGGGCAGGGAGGAAGTTCCAGGCATGGGGGGCAGCAAGGGAGAAGGGACTAAGGCGGTTAGGGGAGCAGGGGAGACAAGGGAGAGTGAGGGAGGTGGCAGAGGAGGAGCGGAGAGTGCGTGCAGCAGTGTGTAAGGAGCCTAGGACTGAGAGGTAAGAGGGAGCCAGGTTGTGAAGGGATTTGTACGTGAACACCAGGAGTTTGTGAAGGATGCGTTGTGGAAGGGGGAGCCAGTGTAGTGAGGAGAGGAGAGGCTGCACGTAGTTGAAGCGATGGGCTGAGTGGATGACCCTAGCAGCGGAGTTTTGGATGGAGATAAGGGGGGACAGGTGAGAGCGGGGGAGGCCAGTAAGGAGGAGGTTTTAAATTTTCCAAAAGCTGCAAAAGGGCACTATTTGAATGGTTCTGCTGGGATTTCTGAATTTGTTTTTACTGGCTCTGCATCTGTGTCCCATCACATCAGGATTTTGTTGCAAATATAGGTCCTTCATGGGAGACAACTGACTGACTGTTTTCTTTAGCCAAATGCCCACAAGGCAGAAATGAACACACTTACCGGGACACTTGCCACTCTTGCATGATGCAATTTGAACTGAACACACCACAGTTACAATAAAAAGACAGAAATTGTGGATTGTGCTTATGCATCCACAGACCCCAGCCTTTGAGTGCCAGCTGTGAGCCCCAGTAACTAGCAGTGAAGTGCTAAGACAGCAGCACAATAAAGAAGAGGCACTGGAGAAGAAAGGTTTGATTGTGCTGCAATGTGCTGCTAAATCCCCTAGGTGTCATGTTATAACTCTTCTTAGCCTTATTGTCCTGCACAAGGAGACCAAACTTTGATTCATGTGCATCCAAAATAAATAGTGGTGGTGCTTGAGGAAATATTAATTTTTGTGGAGAAAAAAAGGACTTGGAACATGACAATGCAAAAACATAGTTAAAAGGTTGTGCCCCCAAACCATAAAATGCACATATTTTCCCTATATTGTCCGATACGTTTAAAAAGAATCTGGAATGTTTGCTTTGGCTTGTTGCACAGCCTTCCATTTGGAAACTGTTATGAATGTGGGACTTGTAGTGAACAGGTTTGTAAAATGCTTGCTTTTCTTTTTGTGGCAGACCCCACAGGCATTTGCCCACCTCTCCTTGGCTGCCTCTTTCTGCTCCCCAGGTTGACACTTGACCCCCCATCCATTGCTCTTTCCAGCAAACGATAGATATGGTGACATTTCCTTTGGTTCATTAGGGTAAGAGGAGAGCAAGACCTGCCTTCCCACAACCTCCTTCCTCAGCATAATTATTTTGCAGGAACCTATTGGCAAAAGGAGGGCAAAACATCTGTATGCATGTACATTGTGTGTTTGTGTCATATTATTTATTAACCAAACTGTCCCCCATTTTATCCTACTCCTTTCAGTAACCTTCCTAATTTGCATGATCTCCCAGGTATTAAACATTGGGATCAGGTGCTGTGTAAATAACACAGAAACTCCAAATGGCTTGTAATATCACTTTGGCAATTCAGTGGAGAATCTGGTTTGATAGAAAGTAAAGGATGAACTCACATGTAAACTGCTAGAATCTGATGTTCGCAGGTCCGGGGAAGCTGTATAATGAGCCCTGGGCTGCTGTGGCATGTGAGTGAGGCAATCTGAGTTTGTTTGTTTGTTTTTCCATTTCACCCCACCCCTCCTGCAATTAGGTTAGACAATTAGATCTGATCTAATAATCAGATCCGAGTTTAAAGTGGGGCTGGAACTCTGATTGCCTCACTCACATGCAAAAGCAATTCAGGGTTCATTATACAGCTTCCGGGGACTTTCGGGCATCGGAGTCTAGCAGCGTTGCATGTTAATTCAGACCTACCCTCTTATCTGCAAGCTGCAATCCAAGATTGAGGTGTAGTCCAAGGCATTATCTGTTGTAAACGAAATAACGGCATGTAGTAGCTGGGACAGCTAGCATACAGTCCTCTCCTCCCAGGCACCTTCAAGCACCCTAGCTTCCTGATGTACCTGTGGAAGAGGAACACATGAAAACAATTCCTAAACAGTCTTCCAGTGGCTGGGAGCCAGCAAACACAGACAGGCCTCTTCTCCTAGGTGCCTCCAAGCACCCGTGCTCCCTGATGTACTTTCAAAGGTTCTAAGCACGTACAGACTCCAGGGGAGCTTCTATGACTCAAGTTGGGGACCCAAAAAACAAGAGGCCGCTTCTTAAAAATTTGGGTCTAAATTACTTTCTCAAGGCTAATCAGTAATCAGGCAGAGTTGGGGATGGAACCTGGATGTGACTCTCAGTTTCTTGGCACTGCCACAAGAATATCCCTTTTCATTTATTTTAACACACATAAAAAAGGTGTTGGATCAAATGTGCCCGGGAAAGACTTATTTTCTTTAGCCATGGAAAAGGGCAAAAATATCACAGACACCTCCTCCCCACCCCCCATCCAATAACCCTCCAAACATTGCTGGAAGGCCATCTTGAGGCAATGAGAGGATAACCACCAAAGATGTTGACTTGCAAATGGATGTATTGTCATTATAAAGGAGAAAACGTGTCTAATTTTTCTGGATTTAGGAGAGTAGCAATTTTCTGGTCCATGTTTCTTTTCATGCACTTCCTATCTGTCATCTGTACTGGTCTTATCACAGGTTTTTTATCACCAGTCTTATCAGAGGCTTCATCAGGGCAGGGTGCATGACCTCCGCTCTCTCCCAGTGGTGCCCCAAATACAACCATCCCTAGGACTGCACAAAGGATGCTCCCAAGAGACAGGGTCATGGGGAAAGGGGGTAGGATCACCAGGCATCCTGCATTTTATCATCCCCTGGGCCCTGCATATTTGAAGACTGTCCCTGTCTGTCATGTTCTGTGTAGTTTTTGGGATGATCAAGGTCGTTGATTCACTATCCGAGACAAAGGTGTAGATGCCCAAGAGGGTTCAGCCAGGAGTTCAGAGTTCCAAAGCCAAATCCCCGCCCCCCAATCTGAGGTGCAGGTCTAGAGGCATGGTGGTGAGTCAACTCGAGGGTGGTGTGGCTAGAGGTGCAAAGCTAAAGGGACAGTCCAAACTCAATATTTGATAGACGGGCAGTGGTCAGTACTAGGGATGCACTCCAAGAGTCAAAGCTAGGGTGAGAAGCATGACTGGACTTGAGGCAAAGCAGGGGAAGGATGGGCTCCTGATAAGGTAAGCAGGCAGGACTAGGTTCTGGCCTTAAGACTGGCCTCACACCTGCAGCAGACAATGCAGTGTCAGGCAGCTTAGAAATGGCTAAGAGATGCAAGGTTATCACAGGGAAGTGAGGTTGCCATGTTGGTCCCTAATATAGGCAATAGAGACTTATTTGGCCAACTCCAGTTGGTGGAGGTACACAACCTTTCAGACCTCACAGTGTTTTGTCAGGCAAGTTGGGAGTTAGAACTGGAGACAGAGAAACCGAATGTCTGGGAACATGCAAGATGGGCAAACTAGATATATAAAATGGGCCACAGCCAGTGCTTAATTTGTATTAAAAAATTAAATTAAAGAATATGAATTGCTGTGGCCCAAGCCATCCCTGAGGCTATGTCCCTTTCTCCAGAGACTATGGCCATGTTTCCTGCCCTTGAGCTCGTCAGAGCAGCTAAATGAACTCCTATTCTCCAGCTGGCAAGCAACCTGATCACGGACTAACCCACCTCTCTGGTTGCGATGGGCCCTGGTACAGAAAATGAATTGTGCCTCCCCTCCCTCACAGCAGCAGGGAACTCCACTACACTAGGGAGCATGGACCCTGATGCAGCTGTACCACTGGCCCTTGTTATAGCTATGCCCTTGCTGCCTCTCGACAACTGAATACAAAACAGGAGTTCTTGTGATTCAGTCTGTATGATGGCCTGCACACGGGGTTGGGGCAGGCAAGTCGTTAACGAAAGCCAATGAGCATCCAGTTTTTTTTGGCTTTAGTTTCCAACTCTGAAATGGCCAATATCGCATAGCGGTCTTTCCTAGTCTTTCACATTTGGAGCTGCACACTCCTCTTAAGAACATTTCGTGGGGATCAGCCTCGCCCTTGAATTTAATTGCTGGGGCTGAGCCCTGGCAAGCCCTGGACACAGCCATTCAAAGCTGAAAATGTAAGTAAAAGAACTATCAGATCAAGATCAAATTTGTCAGAAAGCCAGCAGTGAGATCTTAAAACTGGAGTTAAAAGCTTAACATGATGGAAGTTACTGTATTTTGAACAAACTCACCGGAAGAAAAGAGATAAGCAGGAGCATCTGAAAAGAGAGAATTGCAATCATCAAAGCACACAAGCGGGCAGCGGACATTCCAAATCCTCCTTTAGTGAATAAGGAGCTGTGCCTGGCAATTAATTTGGGTTGGGAGATGTGTCAGTAAGATGACAATAGTACCCAGTAGACTCTGTCTAGCATGGAGCTAGCATCCTTATTTGCAAAGTTATTTACATCATCATCTTGAGGATAAGATAAGGGAGAAGTTTGATTTGAATTAAATCAGAATTCAGTTCTGTACTAAACAAGCAGGGCTAATATAAGAGATTCCTGATCTCCTGTTCCTTAGCTGAGAATTTTCCCAAATAAATGTAGGTAGTTTGTCTATTAGCTGCTGGGTGGTAATAATGTGAGATTTATTGCACTCAGACGCAGATTGTAAACACCCATGTGATCTTTCTAGCTTGATGGGATTCAAGAAAATCTCCACTATAGACTTGCCTTGTAACATGCTGTGAGTAGCTGGATTGTGTTCTCTATTTCAACCTCTTCCTCTGGGACACGTAAGAGCCACAGACTTGGTCGTCAGCAACTGTAGTTTGTTCTGCTGCCCTACCTTGCAGCGTTTTGGCAATGTTTCTCTCCTTGCTTTCACATCACTAATCCTGTGGTCTTTCTGAATGATTTTGTTGGATGTCATTCACAACATCCTCTCAAAATCTAACAGTTTTTCATCTCATGAGTTGAATCAGTCCAGACAGTGGCCCATATAATGTCATATATTTTCTGGCATGGGAAAATGACCAAACAATTTTGCTTTCCCGAGGAGTTCATTGACAAAACTTTCTCTTCCCCTGCAGTTGTACTAGAGTGTACTTATGCTCTGTTACATGCTGGCAATTGTGGCTTGTGTCCCACTGTGGAAGCAAGATGTTCCAGCTGATGTTTCAAATATATGTGCAGTTAATTCTGAACGGAACATGAGGGAACAACCAGATTCTCCATATTTCTCCAATTGGGCAAGGTCTTCATCCACTATTTCAAGTCATCTGTGATAACCTTTGAGATCCCTTCCGACCCTACATTTCTATTATTTTATGATATTATGTAGACATCCTGGTTAGAGCTGAAACCTGTAACCACTACTGTCCAGTCAGATACTACAGTATCCATGATATCTGATATCCAGTTGGCTAACGATAGCATTTTCCAAATTAACTAGATTACCATTTACCAAAATACCATCTACTGCATTACCATTTAATATATTTCCTCCCTCCCTCTGACTGGACTGGTATGTTACATTTATGTTGTAATGTGATTGTGATAAATGCTAATCCGTATGCAGTAAACTGACTTACCTCTGTGGTAACATCTGGTATCCTGGCTTGGTGGTTAACCTCCATGGCAACTGGATACTTACTGGATAACCACAAAACTATCCAGAATACCGGATATTATCCACAGATAGTTTGGGGGCTAGCCACTTCAGCTCTAATCCCGATTTCCTTTTCTTGGGTGGGATCCACATCATAGTTTGAGCTGCCAATCTGGATGGCTCCATTCTATTCTGATGTCCAAGCCAGGTGGGCTTTCCTCTCCCTGATACGTTCAGTTGCTAGAGGCTGCTTTGTTGTTTGCTGGATGCCTTTATTTAGTTATCTTATCCTGCCACTTTAGCATTAAGTAGGTTCTTGGACATTCACTGTCAAACCCCTCTATGTTCTGTTGAGATTGCATCTCAAGAGTCTATGTTTTGGAGCAGAATAGCAGCACTGATATTGGATTGCTGTTATATATTCTTAACTTTGTCTTGAGATTCATATTCTTCCGTTTTCAGTTGATATCTAACATTATAAAAGCACTGCTTGCTTTCCTTGATGTATGTTTACATTCTTTGTGAAGGTGTTTCCCAAGTAACAGAAACCCTCATCTAATTTGTATAAATGTGCACAGTGATTAATATACATTTATGCAAATTCTAAATGGTTTTTTATTATAGAAGCTTCCAAGAATGAAATTAGTTGCAAAATCTTTCCGTGCCAGTTTTGAAATCCTGCCTGTCGAGATTGCTTTTTAAAATCTCTATGGAAGCAGCTGTTGCTCTCTTTAATCCAGCCACTGGAGAAGCACTTTGCACTAAGCACATTGCTCAGTAAGTAGATATTTCTTTTTTTTAAATGCTGTAGCAGCATTAGCAGAGTGGGTGGACATTAAGCTTTGGGATAATCGTACTAAGGCCACTTACCCACCTTACAGAGATATGGCAGGGAGACGCCTGGTTGATTCCTAGTGGCCAAACATATGAGTAGCTCTGAATGAGGGCATGGGGGTAAATGCGTCGTCATGTGTGTCCCGCGGTGATTTTTCTGACGGATTACAGGCCTGGATTTTGAGCCCTGTCATCTGTCAGAGGAATTGCTGCTGGATGCATAATCCTCCTGTGCCCATGTTCAGAGCTGCTTGTGAGCTTAGCCGCCGGGAGTCCGCTGGGAGTTTCCCCACTGTATCTCTTAATGTGGGCAAGTGGCCTAAGAGTCCAGCATGGTAGTAGTAATTATAGTAGGGAAGGTAAGGGACATATCTTCCACCAGTTTCCTCTTGTGTGATTCTATGGATGACACAGCGGAACTTATATGGGTCAACATCATGATCTTCCACATATTCTAGCCCAAAGTGACTCTCAGCCATGGCAAACCATGGGAGGAACCTGCACCGGCTGTTTCTTATGAGCTACAACTCCAGGAGGTGTTGCAGTGCCTGCTATCCCCACCCACCCAAGGAGGTTCATACCTGGATTTATACCTGGCAGCACTTAGCAGCTGGAAATCTTTTGCTGTACACCTAATGCCAAGTTTTAGCAAATCACATACTTTGAGCACCTATAGTAAAAATTGAAAGCGAAAGAAAAAATTGAAAGTGAAAGCAATCAGTCTGTGCACGCTTTCCCCACCCGGTTTCTCACATCTAAGGCTCATAGAAATGTACTAGCAGGTAGCAGTGCACGGTTCTATTGGGGCTTGCTACTGTGGTGTTGTTTCACATAAAATCCCCAGTCAAACATATGCCTCTTGTACCCGCTCTCTAGCATCTTCTGCATTACCATACAGTTGGAGCAGGAAACATTGTCACTCATGAGGGCGCTCTGCACTTCTTCTAGTGTCCAAACTTCATATAGGGTAACAAGCTCTCCTTCAGTCAGTTCACATTCCCTGTACCCTGAGTTTCCTTTTTCTGTGAAGAGATTCCTCTCTGCCATCCAGTCAAGATGCTCCCAATGGCTCTGTGGGTATCCTCTCACTGTCATCAGGGCAGTGATAAGGAGAAATGACAGGGAAGGTTCTACCTCTGTTAGTGACTGCCTTACTTCTGGTAGTGCACAAACCTCCAGAAAAGTTGTGATTTTGATCACATCCCACTCTTGCATCTTGTCCGACGCTCTCACTCTTCCATGCTGCTGAACTTTGAACTGCAGTAGGGTTGTGTGGTGTCTGCACGCCATCATGCCATCAAGTGCACGTACCAAGCCAAGTACGTGCATCTTCATGAATGTTAGACCCCTTGCCTCTCCCTCTGTGCCCCTTCCTATGTCTCTCCCCCAGCTCCTGTCTCTCAGATTGTAAGCCCTAGGGGCAGGGACCGTGTCTATTTTATTACTTTGTAAAGTGCCAGGTACACTGCTGGCGCTATATAAATGTTTGTTAATAATAATAATAATAATAATGCATACGTAGAACTCAATTGTGTGCCTATGCCACCCTATGAGTGCATAGGCTGCCTTGGGGGACGGGTCTGAAAGTTCTCTCTGTAAACCAGGTCACACTCAAATGTCAGCAAAGACCAGGGTACCTATCCATCACCCCCCAGCTTCTCTAGGCTCTGTACCTCAGACAAAAGCCAAAGTCCATTGGGCTTTCCTGGGCAAACAACACACAGCAATAGCTTTCTATGACGTTATGACAAACACAACCAAAAATGACTGTACCAAACAACAAGAAAAAGAGGTCCAAATCAAGGTATGACACACAAAAAAACCCCACCACACAACACAATATAATATACATAATATGTAAAAGAACAATGACAAATAGTCTAAATAATATGCACATACTCAGTGAAATTCAAACCAAAAATGGTATCCATGTTCAGAAGAGCAATGAGGATGGTAAATGGTTTTAAATTGTGTCTTTAACCATCTGTAGGATTAATAAAAAAGAGTTTGTCTACTTGTCATAGTACAATAGAAGATACCATTTCCACAAGAGTTGTGTACATAGGGTCTATTAGTTTTCCATAAAGTCTTCCTTTTTTCTTAAACAATATCAATGATTACTGCGTGCCTGAAAATCCTGAATATTTTTAGTTTTAGTAAACGTAAAGATGGAATGATCTTGAAATACTTGTAATGTTTCTAATACATACCAATATCTATTTATACTTTGTCTAACAGAGAGGCTAATATGATCATAAGTTAAATTGCAAGTTCGATTTAAACCAGCACGTCTCCTAGGTGCTAATAATTGCCCTCTAGATCTGCATAAAGCTCCCCAATATCCACTTTTAACAATCCTTTTAGGATAGTGTATAGATATTTCATTAAAGGTCTGCTTTCAATTTAAAATCTTCCAATTTAGAACAATACCTACCTGATCTTAAAAACTGGCCATAAGGTACATTTTTTGTAATATGTGCAGGATGAAAACTATCGTATCTTAACAGTGTATTACAATCAGTAGGTTTCCTATATAGAGTAGTTTGAAGTCGTATATCATTCTTTTTAAAAGTTATGTCCCGATAACACACAAAAACAAGAGACGACGACAGAAGCCCTCTCTCTACCAAGGAAAAAACCTTGGATAGTGCAACAACACAAAAGAAAGAAAAAAGGACGTGGGTCCAATAAACAAACTACACAATTTTATATAGGTTATTTATACATATCATATGTCAAATACTAAAAAATATCTAAATGTTCAACTGCACCCTTGTACAAGAAAGTTATACTAAGTATGCAATGCCCATAATATACCAAAATAAACCATGAAAATGTATGAATTCCAAAATGAAATTATTGGACATATATAATATTGAAAGATGCACGTTGCATTGTGATCAAACAAGAACAGAATATAAAATCCACAGTCCAAATGCGTTTTGGGGACAAGTCCCCTTCCTCAGTGGACAGACATGCAGAAAATACAACAATATCAAGAAGTAATCAGGTCTGTATGAGGATGATTGTGACCGATGAGCATGAGCGACATTATATATGTCCAGTCATTCTGTTTTGGAATTCATATATTTGCATGGTTTATTTTGGTATATTATGATTATATGGTCATTCCATACTTAGTTGGTATAACTATTTCTTGTACAAGGGTGCAGTTGAGGTTTCAGATATTTTTTAGTATTTGACATACCATATGTATAAATATCCTATTTATATATCCATAAATATAAATATCCTATATAAAATTGTGTAGTTTGTTTATTGGACCTAGGTCCTTTCTTCTTTCTTTTGTGTTGTTGCACTATCCAAAGTTTTTTCCTTGGTAGAGAGAGGGCTTCTGTGGATGTTACATGCGTGCCAGGGGAGAGTGAGAGTGGAGAAAGAGACTGGAAGTGATAGATCTGCTGAGCGCTCTATGCTTTTTTGCCTGCAACTCTATGGTGCTGTCAGACCTGTAACCTAACTGACAGGATGCAGACACGGGGACGCACATTAGCCCAGGCCTGCCATAAGTGAGGCTGCATGTCCAGTGGCCACATGGCTGGTGGTGGCAAACACCTTAGAAATGGGCAGGTGGTGTGGGCTACTGTCTTGTTTGTTAATTCCCTCTGCCTCTCACAACTGGTTAAAAATGCATTCAAGACTCTTTGGAGTATGTGCACACTTGTGCAAGCACTTGTTGCAACCACACACACAAAGGAATGGTGGAGGTTATCAGAATAGAGCCCTGTTCTTACCTGGTCCCATTTATTGCTCACTCCTCCCCCACCCCCCTGATTTTCAGAGCAGTATCCCATTTTGAAATGGCTGTCTGTTGGAGGTATACCTTTTGGTGGTCATTGTTCAGTATAGTTCCTGAAATTATTTTGCTGTCAGCTGACGTTCTGAAAAGTGATTGCAGAAATTCTAGAACTATGTGCTTTTTAAGTAACAAGGTGTTTTGTTTAATTGTAAGCCCTGGAAACTCAGCTCAATCTGTGCTCATTCTGGCTTATGCATCATGTCAATAAACAAAAGCTTCTGCCACTAAAGTAGAATTGACTGAATAATTCTGAAGATGATAAGTAAAAGTCAGAAAAATATCCACATCCTTTTTGGAAAGCTGTGTTTACTCTGCTAGTAGGAAGAAAGAGCAGTAGTCTTGTGTTAATAAAGCAAATCAACATGACTGTGAATTAGTGATGAGCCCTAATCAAATCCCCAAATACAGCCTCCATCTGAGATCTATTTAGGAAGCTTAGATCTGGATTTCAGTTCGTCAGTTCTCTCTTCTGAGGTCGCAGGAAATGGAACCGTTGTGTAAGAGGCTGTCATTTTTATAGAGTGAAGCTTTCAAAACTAAGTACTCCTTTCAAACTTGGTTTAAGCATTTAGCATTCCATGGATTGCAATGGGGCAAGCCAGGCTAAGGGTAGACTTGGAGGTCCCCCTGTAGCTCCTGCTCTGGCTCCAATGCCTCTTGGAAATAAGATGTTCTTCTGCCCCCCTCCCCCACCCCTCAGTTTCCTAGTCTTAAGAAATTTGTCCCCCTTATTATGAAGCATGCTGACCACCCTTCCCTGCACCCATGTCAATGCCCTAGCAGCGGGCCTGGTGTCTCCCACCTTTGAAAGTGAGGTTTAGGCTGGTAAATCATTTAGGTGCTTTTGAAAGTTTTTCTCTGACACAGTTCTGAGAAGAATATGTTATAGTGGTTTTTGAAATAGATTGAAAACAAAATCTAGCCTATTGCACTGCTCAGCTACACATTTGGGACATGTAATACAAATCCTAATGGAAATTATTTCTTATTCACTCACTATATAAGGTCTGTGTTTAATTTTTGTAATTGCAAAAAGCAATCACTACGTATTTCTTGCCAGGCTTAATTGGTTTCCAAATTAAAATCATTTCTTGAGTTGCATTGTCACACAAGACATCTGAAACCCAATGTTTTATTTTTAACTTATGTAACTTTAAAATCTAGTTAAATAGAATTTTTCCTGAATTTTGAGATTATTTTCTGGAGAAAAGCCTTATGTATCAAGTTTCTTTCAGCTTGGAGGATTTGTTATCACCTAAGTGAAAAAGCCTTGAAATTGGGGCTTATAATATCTATACTGGCACTCCTCACATTATAAATGGCCTGGCCGTAAGCATTCTGACTGCTGAGCCCTTCACTCTGACCAGAGAGGGTAATTTGGCAGTTTCAGAGCAGTGTTTTCATTAATGCAGAATTGGACTCCCCTGGGCCTCTTGTCCTGCTCAACACTCTGCTTTGTACTTGTGTGCGACATCTCCCAGAAGTGTAGTGTAGGGATCAAAGATTTTTAGAGGACAAAGATACACCTGATTCTGTGGGAAAAGCAGAGGGGGGGAAGAGAAGCAAGGAAATGGCTGTTAAAGTCTCACTATCTAAGATTATTATTATTATTATTATTATTAGCTTTTATATAGTGCCAGCGATGTACCTGGCGCTTTACAGAGAATAAAATGGCAGAACAGCTCTCTTTTAAAAGGAAAAAAGAAACCCACAGGGACCTTACTGACTCAGCTGAGACAGTGGAGGGCCTTAAGGGGAAACCAGACTGTCTAGTGTGTGTCTGCTAAAGAAACCCCAATCAGCAGTCTCCGGAGCAGGAAGCAGGAAAGGCACACCTGTTAGAGAGAGAAGAATTCTGGTGTAAATATATTAGATGACCTGGAAAACAGGTCACACGGAAGTAATGACAAGCTCTCGGGACTACCTGAGGGTTCAGACGGTGGCACCAGGGAGGATTTTCTTCAGATTTTGTTAATTCTCTGGAGCATGAAGCATTTCCTGCACTAATCACTGATAGGGCACATAGTGTAGGCTCGGAGACTGCTTCTGGTCCGGTGATGCCTTTTGTTTCACAGACAGGACCAAGTTCTTCTCTCTGCTACATCAGCAGGCATCTGGAGACATCTTTTTTTTTGGAGATCTTTAATGGAGACACACTGTAAACGGGGGAGTAACTTAAAGCAGAATTTCCATGATGGTCAAGGTTTTTCAAGCAGCTGGTTCTTTTGGCAAAGTTGCTAGTGCCTACCAAGCTCACTGGTTTTGTTTCCCCTATTTCAGAGGGTGGGGGAAGTACAAGAAATGTATTATTTTATTTATTCAAATTTATATGCTGCCCTTCCCAATGAAACTCAGGGCAGTTTACAACATATAAAAACAATCTCCTTAACCCCCTACAGCCCTTCTCCCAATTTCCTCCAACCCAGTGTAATACAAAATGTGCAACATCTTTTCTCTAAACAAAGGGCAAGCTTAGTGAAGTATTTTTTCAATGTATCATAGGTTTTTGGTGTTTTTGGTGTTTTTTTTTAAATGGGGGGGGGGGGTATTATTGAGGGGAAACATTTCTTTTTCACTAACCCAGAGGAAGTGCTTAATTATTCGGGAGCTTGCCTAACAAATTCATCTTGCTAAATGAATGGCTGTGAAATAGTCTACTGCTCACTTGTTTGTTTAGTGAACCAAGGTGGTTCACTGAGGTTGCTGTAACAATAGGATTGTTAAACTGAGAGAACGTGAAATCTACTAACCCCCTTGAACTGGGTTTTTGTTTTGTTTTTTAATTAAAGAAAAATTGCTAGAGCAGGGATGGGAAGCTTTTTCCCTTTTGGGGGACACTTTGAAAATTAATAGGTCAGATTAATATTTATCATTTCTGTAGCACTATGAGGCATACACAGCACTTTACAGTCACAGATTTTGGAAACTGGTCCCTACCCAGTGGGCTTACAATCTAAACTGGACAGGGATGAGGGAAATACACAAGGAAAGATAAACACTTGCATAGTCCCATTTTACAGATGGGGAACTGAGGCTGAGAGGTTGTGACTTGCCCAAGGCCACCCTGTGAGTTCATTGCCTAGGGTGAGATTTGAACCCAAGGTGTCCAGTTCCAGCACCTTATTCACTACACCACACTGACTCGAAGAGTTGAGTGAGTGGAACATGATCAAGACCAAAGGAAAGTGGAGTGGAAAGGTTGTAGAGATCATGGATCTGACCAGATCCATCCACTATTCTCAAGTCCATGTCCTCCTTTCTGCTCCTTTCCTCTTGCGTGACCCCTGTCAATGCATGAAAGCACAGGTTTGATCCATGGAAAGTGGCTAAATAAAAAGTAGCTGCAGACTGCGTTTGGCCCATGGACCAGGAGTTCCCTGTCTCTGTGCTAGAGGAAATGTTTTCCTCTGCCTTTTGACTGACCTAGTGTGTATGTATGTCCACATCATGCTGGAGGTTACACTCCAAATTGCATTGACCCTAGTTTTATTCAAATCAACTTAGAATTTTGATTATTTTCTCTTTGAACATCAGATTCGTAACAAATTAATATATTAAGCATTATCTCCTCTCATTGAGATGACCTCAACTAACAGAAAATTAAAACCATCTGCGTGCTTGAGAACACCTGAGCTAGCCCAAACCCTAGGAGAAGCCATGCTGTGATTGAAAAAAGACAAAGGCTCTAGGACCTGTCGGGGTACTCGCTGTTTTTAAAAAAGCTCTGAAGCTCAAATACTGCATGTACCGGCTAGTAGGAGAGGAAGGGTGGGTTAGTGGTTGACTCAAGAGACCCCAATTCTATTTCCAGTTCTTCCGCAAACTTCCTGTGTCACCCAGTCTCTATGTGCCACAATTCTCAATATCTTAATAAAGCTAGTACTATTTTAGTACCTATGGCTATTGTGAAAATCAGCACACTACACATGTTGAGGTGCTTAGATACTTCTGACATACACAATGGGTTTCTTATCTCCCCCCCCCCCCCCAATTCCCTTGACCCTGGAGCTGAGGACAACTCCCCATTCTGACAAATCCTGTAATCACTCCAAATTTAATTTACATGTTTACAGAAGCCGTATAAAGAAATACAGCGCAACCTTGTTATAATGTGTTTTGTTATAGCACAAGTTTGATTAGAAAGCAGTCTGAGGGATGGCTCTCAATGTGTTACATCGCAAGTAGATTTACATGCACAAAGCCACCTCGTTATAACACAGATTTGGTTATAACATGGTGTGAGGCATAGCTCCCAAATACAGCGTTAAGGAGGCTGCAATATAGAATACTAGTACTAAACTGGAGTCCTAACTTTGATAATGGAGCCAGGAGATATACAAGCTCCTCAAACACGTGGACTGCAAGCCTTTGAAAGTGCTGCTGAGTCTGACTACTCGAGACTTTAAACTGATCTCATGCTAACTCCATTAGAGCTAATGGGATTACCTTAGTTGAAAACTACTTTGAGGTCAGAATTGGAACATTCAAGAAACCAGAGTTCATTATTGCTTAAATAGTTTAAGTCTGAGATCCCCCTTTTATCTACTTCTTTGTGAACTGTGCTAAGACTAAAACCTCAACAAAAAGAGAGATGCTGCAAAACTGACCACTAGAAATTAACTTTTAAAATGTTATAACTTTTGATCTCCCTAATGGATCTTCTTCAAAATTTGGATATATGACCCTCCCACCAAGTGCAACACAGTGCACATTTTTAAATTTTCAAAAAGAGAGTTCAACAAGTCCTATTGCCTTTGCAGGATTTTTAAAGGGCTTTTGTACTTTGCTGTTTATAATGGAAAGTGGGTCCTGCCTTTAACTTTCTAGCTGCGGAAAATCACCAGCTAGCATTGTTGATGGTGCTCGCGTGGGAAAAAACACAATGACCAATCTGGGTTTGTGTAGGCAATGGCATGCTTTAACAGCTGCAAATTCAAAACCAGACATTCCTCTTGGTGGGACAATGCATTCTCTCCTGTACAGTAGTTCTTGATAAAGAACATGTTTTTGAGTGATGGTTTGAGCATCTCAGAAAGAACATTTCTTAGATGCTAACTTGGATGGATTGGAGAGTTGCTTTCAGGGTTGGGTGTCTATTTGTGTACACAAGGCAAAGGTCAAGTTTAAGAAAAGTTCACTGGTGCTAGAACATTTCCAGGGAAACTTGGCAAGGATATCAGTTATCACCTTCGTTGTTTGTTCTATCAGCAGAAATACTGGCACATCCTTCCGGAAAAGATACGTCTATAGGTTTTAAAGGATTGAAATTAAGAATTATAAGAACAGTACCTTACATGTTTTGATCATCTGCCATTGAAAAGTCTCAAAAAGGACCTGAAAAGAATGTAACGTGTAATTTCTCCTTTTTTGCAGGGGTTATTCTTCTGCACACAGTTACATTTGCAGTATCTCTTTCCCTAGCTCTTCTGTTCATTGAATACATTCATCTGTGCTTGGACTTGAAGATCAGTCAGTAGGATATATCATTGTTCCTCTCAGTCAACAAATCACCTACAACAAATCACCTACATCACCTACATTAGGCATGCCACTGCAGTATCATTAAAATGAGTGTGTTGCCTAACAACCTTGTACATTAGAAGGAATATTTCAGAAGATACTAGAAACAATCTTGTTAACTGACCTGTTGTTTGGAATAATGCGATCCCTATAGTAAGGCTACAAAACAGGCTTGATGTCACTTACTTTACACAGTATTGTTTTTTGATTATTTGGCTCTAGCATTGTAGAGATTAATTCCACACTTTTCCTGGTGTCCAATGAGCTCTGGAACATTTTCTCTATGGCTAAGGATGAACTGAAAAATCTCCTTAATTGCACAATCCTCACTGCACTTAAAATTTGGCATGAAATCTGCACAGATGGTAAATTTTACTTAGGGTGTGTTCCTTTTGTAGGTTCTGACACACACTCCCATGTGCCTGAGGCTTTTAAAAGCAAGTTCTTTCAGCAGCACAAGAAGCTGGAAATGACTCATAGATTTTCAGGGCCCATTTGAGAGCCACAATGTTTGAGGAGATTATACAGATTTATTTGAATGTATTTGATTGCTGAAAAAGATCAAGCGACTCAAAAATATTATTCTGCAAGTTCTATCACTGCTTTAATAATTGTATATGCTGCCATACTTTCTATGGTAAGGTTCTCAAAGGCATTTGATCTTGGTCCAACTCTGATCTCTCATTGACTTTACTGGGGACAGAAATTGACCAACACTGTGGGATTTTGAACATCTTGTTGTTTTGTGTCATTTCAGTATCAGGTGCTGTGCATTAGCCTAGAGTAAAAAGGCTGTCTGTTCAGTGCCTGATACACAGGGTTAGTATCAGAGGAAAGAAAAACCAAATGCACAAAATATAAATGGGAGATAACTGGCTAGGCAGTAGTATTGCCGAGAAGGATTTGCGGTTATAGTGGATCACGAACGGAACATGATATGAGAACAGCGTGTTGCTCCTGCAAAAAAAAAAAAGAAGTCAATGCTAGTTGGATTGTATAAATGGAAGCATCCTATATGAGATGTGGGAAGTTACAATATTACTATATACTCTGCACTGGCCATACCTCTCTTGGAGTGTCTGGTTCAGTTTTGGGCTCTACATTTCAAGAAGGATGGTGACAAACCTGAAAGGATTCAGAAGACAGTGATGAAGATAATCAAGGGTCTGGAGTGCATCAGCCTAGGACCGGAGGCCGGGAGTGGGGGGATTAGCAGTGATCTGTAAAAACACTGTGGTCTTTCGCAGGTATCTGGTGCATGACTCGTCCGATATAGAGTGTGTCCACCTGGTGTTGGATTTGGCCAGGGGTTGTTTGGGATTTCTCTCGGTGTACTGACTACCCCACTGCACAGTTGATTCCTTGACTGCTTTAACTGAGGTGGGTCTTGAGGTAGAGGAGGTGGTGAGATCCCCTAAACTTGTTGTTTTGGTGATTTTAACATGCACGCTGAGGCTGGCCATTTAGGGGTGGAGCAGGAGTTCATGGTCACCATTACAGCCATGGGCCGGTGCCAGATAGTATCTGGCCCCACATTTGAGGCAGGACACATGTTGGATTTTGTACCAGCCTGGAAACGGGTTCCAATTATCGGGGGTGGTGTTGTAACACCATTTTCATGGCCGGACCATTGCCTGCTGAAAGCCCAGATCCCTGCCCTCCTATGCCCTTGTCAGGGTAGTGGACCAGTTTGGTTGGTCCACCCTCGGAGACTGATGGATCCAATTGGTTTCCAGAATTCTCTGGGGGATATACCTACTGACCTTGATGGCTTCTCTGTCTATGGTGTGGTCGCCTTGTGGAATGACATTCTGACCATGGCCATTGCCACGGTTGCACCGAGGCATCTGCTTCCAGCAATGTGGAAGCACTGATCCCCCTGGTATATGGAGGACCTGAGGTGGCTGAAGTGGGAGGGTAGGCGGTTGGAGCACAGGTGGCGTTCGACTTGCACTGAAGCCAACCAATTGCGGCATAGATTGTTTTGAAGGACTATGCCGTGGCTGTGATGGGGACGAAGAAGGCTTTCTTCTCTGCTATCATAGCATCTGCGACGTCTCATCCAGCAGAGCTGTTCCAGGTGGTGAGAGGTCTGGTTAATCAATCCCGCCTGTTTTAGAATTTTCTACAGCCTGCTGTGATAGTTTTATTAATTACTTTGCAGACAATATTGCCCTTATTCACCATGACTTGGGCGCTGCTGTTTTAACTGCAGAGTCAGAATGTGGGGTTATGGAAGCTCAGTCCTGTCCTGTTTACTTGGATCAATTTCAATTGGTATCTTCCACCGTTGCAGAGGATTTGCTTGGAGACATGTGGGCAACCAGTTGTGAATTAGATTTTTGCCCATTTTGGCTGGTGAAAGCCAGCCAGGAGACATTGGGGCTGTTGGTGGTTGGGGTTGTCAGTGCCTCTCTTTGTGGGGCTAGGATGCTGGACATTCTTAAAAATACAGTTGTCTGGCCTTTGCTTAAGAAGCCGTCTCTGGATGCTGACTCCCCTGCCTGCTATTGCCCTGTCTCTAACCTTCCCTTTTAGGAAATGTTATTGAACAGGTGGTTGCCCACCAGCTCCATCCTCATCCTGACGCTATCGGATTCCTGGACCCATTTCAGTTAGACATTAGTCCTGGGTATGGCACATAGACTGCACTCATGGCCTTGGTTGATGATCTGCGCCTGGAGATCCATAAGGGGAATTGTACCCCGTTATCTTATTAGATCTTGCAGTGGCTTTTGATACAGTTGATCTTGAGGCGTTGTTGACATGTCTGTGGGATCCAGCAGGGGTACATGGGACTGCTTTTGAGTGGCTCCGTTCGTTCCTGTTGGGGAGGTCTCAGTGGATGGTGATGGGTGATTTTCCCCTAGTGATCTCCCCTGTGGGGTTTTGCAGGGTTGTCTCCCCTCTTGTTCCGTGTGTATATGAGGTTCCTGGGAGAGGTCATTTAGAGGTTTGGAGTAAAGTGTCATCAGTATGCTGGTGATACCCAGCTGTACCTCTCTTCCATCCGACCCAGATCTTGCAGTCTCCGTGCTTACATGATACCTGGCAGCTGTTGAGAACTGGATGAGGATGAGCTGATTGATGCTAAATCCTGACAAGACTGAAGTCCTGTGACATGGGGTGGGGTGGGGAAATTGGGACTCCTATTATTGATGGGGTCCAGCCCCCTTTGGTCACTCAGGTCCGCAGCCTTGGAGTGCTTCTAGACCAGTTGCTTTGCCTAGATCTTCAGGTTGTGGTGGTGGCCAGGAGCGTTTTTCACCAACTCCATCTGCTGAGGAGGCGATGGCCTTTTCTTTCTGATTCGGACTTGTGCATGATCATTCATGCTTTCATCACCTTGAGGCTAGACTACTGCAATGCACTCTATGTGGAGCTGCCCTCGATGACTGTTTGGACCATGCTTAGAACCCTCTTCCAATGGAGTTAACCGAAATTTCTCCAGTATGGCTGATAATTGCGAATGCGAGTTAACTCCTTGGAACCTAACCTGCTGTTCCTTATCCTGGACTGTTATTGGGGCAAGACTATCCTTAAGGTGATTATTAAAATCCCCCACTAGAACTATAACTGCATGGAGAAAGGAATCCACCCTCTTGGAAATCTCATCCTCCAGGGCTGGCCACACTTCAGCCACGGGGTTTACCTTTATTGGACCTCAGGGAAGGAGTAAAGTTGATGCCATTTTTGTAGAGGTAGGATTCAGGGATTACTTTGGTGATCTACAGTTAATAGTGCGCCCAGAAAGCGACCACCTAGTCCTCACTACATATGTCAGAGGTCCTCCTCAAGATCTCACCCTGGGTGCACCCTTGAAGAAACTCAAACATCTTTCCCTCGTTGAATGGGCCAACGAAATGCATAAGGTGTCCATATCAAGTGAGACTGTTCAGTTAGTGCAGTCTTTAACCTTAGCATCAGATTCCGGTGCATCAATAGCTGCATTTGAGAAAATCATAGAGGTCTTGCAACGAGGGTTTGTGGTACAAGTTAAACCACATAGAAGTGTCCTCTCTAAACCGTGGTACGATACTGAGTGCAGGTGGACTAAGTCTCTCCTAAAGCTTTTAAAAAAGGAATGGGCATCAGCTCAGGATGATCGATCATGGGCTAAATTTGGCGAGCAAAGAACTTTGTATCGCCGATTACTATTTGCCAAGAAGGAGGAATATTTCAACAAGAGTTGGGCGAAGCTGAAGGTGGCCTCATTGACAGGTGACTCTAAGGGTTTTTGGGCTATTCTTAACAAAGTTATTAGACCAAGAAGTAAGCATATTGTTCAGCTTATCCCAAACAAAGTTTGGGAAGAATTTTTTGCTACTCTTTATGCAGAGAGACAGGTTGAGATGGCTGACCTTTCGCCAGGAGCGACTGGTACTCCCTCCGGTCCATGGGGAAGAGAGGACTTCTCGCCGGATCGAATAGTGGATATTATCCAGGCCCTTAAGCAAGGGAAGGCCGTGGGACCCGATTTTATATCAGCAGAGATCCTCCAGGCCACCCCAGTTTGGTGGGCGCAAATTCTCTCAAGCTTTTTCTTTATTATTAGCAAAGATGGCAGAACTCCATCCCTGTGGACTCAGAGTACCATAATCCCCATATTCAAGAAGGGCAGCACAAAGGACCCATCTTGTTACAGGCCCATAAGCCTTTTGTCAGCTGTGGGGAAAGTGTATGCCAGAATCCTCTTGGGTCATCTAGACAAATGGGCAGAGGCTGGTAACATTATCCCCAGAGAACAATTTGGATTTCGCAAGGGGAAGTCTATATTAGATTGCTGTTTCGTCCTCCAGCATCTGATCTTTAAATATGTAAAACTCAAGAGGGCGAGACTGTACCTGGCTTTTGTAGATTATACAAAGGCATTTGACACAGTCCCAAGGAAGAGGTTGTGGGAAAAGTTGAGGATTCTAGGGATAAACGATAATCTATTAAACGCAATACGATCCCTATATACCAGCGACGAGGCTCGAGTCAGAGTAGGAAGCAGCTTGAGAAAATCCATATCTATTGAAAGAGGCGTTCGGCAGGGATGCGTGTTGGCCCCCCTCCTATTCAGTCTGTATGTTGCGGATTTGGCTATATTTATCCAGAAAAGGGACACGCACCCGCCAAAGGTAGGGGATACTTATGTACGCATCCTTCAGTTTGCGGACGATTTGGTCATCTGTTCACAGACAAAGAGTGGCATAGAACGAGCGATTGAAAGCTGCCATGAATATTGTTCAATTAATGGTCTAGAAATAAATGTTTCTAAGACCAAGCTAATGGTCTTGGGCAGGGGGAGGAATCCTCACTCAATGAAATTCAAGCTGGGCACTATAGAAGTAGTACCCTCATTTACATATCTCGGGGTGACCTTTGCTAGCAGTGGTTCTTGGAATGTACATCTCCAATTAAGAGCTAGCAAAGCTGCCCAAGCTGCTCAGGCCCTGGGGAGGGCGGTATCTATCTCAAAAGGAGTGTCCCTCTCTACATTCCTTGAGGTATATCATGCCAAGGTTGTGGCAACGGCGACTTTTGGACTGGAGATGGTGCCTACCCCCAACATAATTTTGCTGGAGAGGGTACAGAATAAATTCTTGCGCCGCCTGCTCAAAGTAGGCCCAGGCACTCCAGGTGCAATTCTTCGTGCTGAGACGGGCTCCATTGCCATAAGTGCTTTGGCCAAACTTACCTACGTTAGGTTCTGGTTATGACTGCTAGCACTAGAGGAAGGCGATTTACCACTTATGTGCCTTAGAGAAGAGCTTACCACCTTGAGTCCAAGAGTCTATCCTTGGTTACAGTATCTGTACCACATTCTATCTTCTTGCGGCTTCTCGGTTAGTTACCTTATGGGAAAAAATTTAAAGGCCATAGAGGTAGAACTAAAGATGAGGATTCGGGATATAGCCTTCCAAGAGGACTTGGCAACTGTAGCGCATTGGAGGGTAGCACCACTCCTGAGTCAGCTCAAGAGAGAGGTAAACTTTGAGCAATATCTGGATAGGCTGACTAATCTGCGATTGCGCAGGCTGTATACACAGCTTCGATTTCAACTTCTACAAACAGCTGTTACTGAGGGAAGGCATAACCAAATACCCTATAAGCAACGGTTATGCTCATGCTCGCTACTTGAGGTTGAGTCAACTTCCCACCTCCTGTTAAGATGCCCATACTATAATACTCTGCGGGAAGTATGGCTGATACCCTTATTAAAGAAGGGCAGAGAACTAAAAAGTGAGGACACTTATCAGTATCTCCTATCCTTGAGGGGAAGCAAAGAGCTTGTGGCCATAGCTACTTTCCTGAGTTTGGCCGAACAAAAAAGGGCCTGAATTAGACAGAGGAAGCTAAAATTGGATTGTCCTCACGAGACTCTTGTCTACTACCCAGCCTTATTCATGGACCTAACTAGACACCCCTGGAGTCCTTGATTTTCTGGAGGCACTCATAGTAAATTGTAGGGGCAATTCCCAATTAAACATATGAGGCTAATCTTGGGGCCTAATGGGAATGCCTCGGGGGCAGAGCACTCAGTACCAGTATATCTGGGTCTTTTGATTTAATAACCCAGCTAGCCGGCTTTGGTTTTTCAGCTTGATTATACTTGTTTGACAAGTGAATGACTTAAAGGAGGATCATGGGGGATATGTTTGTGGCTGTATGTTTATGCTGTCTGCCACTCTGGGGTTATCTAGCTGCGACTGGGTTTTGGCTGCAACTATAGATGTATTTTTGTATTTAGAATTATTTTAGTATTATATTTTATTTTTTATTATTACATTTCATTGTATTTTATTTTACTCTATAAGGGCTATAGCGGAAGCTAGTCCCTGAATAAACAAAAATACATGTGAAAATACATGTGACTGTTTGGAAGCTGTAGCTGGTATTAAATATGGTGGTCCGTCTCCTTTCGGGGATAGGTTGCCAGGAGTACATCATACTGGTGCTCCAGAGTCTGAGTCTGAGTTTGAGTCTGAGTCTGGCCGCTTTTTGGAAGTGGTGCAAAACCTTCCTTTTTATAAAAGCATTTGACTGACGGGGTAGGGATTAGGTGGGAGGTGTTGGTGGGATGGGGTTGGAGTGGGTGTTTTTGTTGATTTGTATTTTAATGTTTTAATTGTATCTTGTATCTTTTTAAGCCTCCCTGAGCCTTTGGGGAAGGGCAGGGTAAAAATGCCAATCAATAAATAAATGGAGTACAAGTTCTTGGAGGAAAGGCTGGTAGGATGGGGCATGTTTAGTCCAGAGAAGAGATAATTAAGTGATGGGAGACATGTTGGTAGTACTCAAATATTTAAAAGGATGCAAAAAAAGATCATCTGAAGACAGGACAAGAACCAATGTTTCTACAATTGTGGGAAGGTAGGGTTATGTTTAAATATTAGGAAAGTGTTCCCAACTGTTAGAACAGTTCAGCATTGGAACCATTTGCCTAGAGAGGTTGTGGAGTTCCCTTCCCTTGAGGTTTTCAAGAAAAGACTGTATAGGCATCTATTGAATTGCTTTAGGTAGAGGGTATCCTGCCTCAGGGCAAGGGGCTGGACTAGATGACCCTTGTGGTATCTTCAGACTTTGTATTTCTATGATTCTATAATTTTGTTATGTCAGTGGTTGGATCGCAACCGTGTTGGCATTTCCTGCTGGGAAGAAAAAGAGAAATGAACAAAGGTTTCCATCTGTAACAAAAAGCTGAAACATCTGCCGGAACCATAAGTGCTTTTTTGGCTGCACGTGGTGCGCAGCAGCAGCAGATTGAAAGTGGAAGCATACTGCTTCTATTAGTGAGAAAAGAAGATGCTTTCATGGAGACGTGTTCTGTGTAAAATCTTGTGAAGGCCTCCACAGACAGAGCCTGGACCAGCATTTATTGGGAAGCTGTGGGATTTAAAGCTTGCTGGGGTTATAAGGTTTAATTCTCCCCTCAGGCATTAAAAAAACATCCTGTGGTTGAAGCAATGCCTTAATTCTGCCTTTTCCGATATCCTAAACCTTTCAGCAGGTAATGTCATATTTGCAAACAGCAAGCAAAGAAACCAACAGGTGGACCCTTGGCCATTCGTTGCCATGCACAACATGCCCTGAATCAGGGAGAGGAACGAGTACTTTTTTGTCTGCTTGATGAAGCAGATAGCTGTTACGTTTAAGTCACTTGTATCTTGCCTTTTCATGAATGCAGTTGTGAACTGTGTCCTTTCTGTGTTTGTAATTATAGGGTGTAAACAAGTTTTCTTGCCAAATGGTTATTCACCAGAAGAATAGATGATTCAACTTGCGTTAATTGGACTTTCTGTTTCATGATTGGAAATAAAAAAGATTTTGGGAAAGTGTTTTCTGTTTGAGCAGGTTCCACTTTAATGAAGTTCCATTGTGAGCTGGGTTCCAAAAATTAAAATCAACCCATGAAACATGTTAGCCACAGTTTGATTTAAAAACCATCCCTTCAACCCAGTTTTCAGAGCAGTTTCAAGTAAATTGCATCTTTCTGAATTTCCTGGGCAGCTGCCCTTGATTCTTTGATGTGCCATGCCTGGTGATGCTGTTTACGAAATGCATAATTATGTGTTATGTAATAAAACTGAATGAACATGAATCAGTTGTATGGATTATAATGATGTGGAAGATTGGGAAACTCCAGGGTAGGGGCTTGTTGAAAAGGCCTGTGGGTGACCAAAGGAAAAGATACTTTTTTTTTAAAAAAGAGATTTGAAATATTTCCCTAGTAGAATAATTATGTAAAAATCAAGCAAGGTGAAACGTTCCAGATTACAGATCTATGAAGTGCTGGCACTGAGTGCTTCCATAGTCTGATAGCAGCATTGGCTTTAGGGTGGCTGAAGCTCTAAAGCAAAGGAAATGCTTTGATATGGCCAGATGCTCCCTCGAGATCAGAGGGAAGTGAGGGGGGGGGCGCTATCTATTATCCGACCTTAAATTGCATACTGGAATGAGTTTCAATAAGCCATACGTAACATTTACAGACTGTAAATCTAGGTGGTTTTTTTCTATTCCTTTCCTTCTGTGTCTTCATTATTTTATTTTTCATACTCCATCTCTCACTTGCTTTTTTCTCCTCTCTCTATTCCACATAATTTCTAGTCTGACAGAGTAAGAATAATAAGAGCTATCCAGCTGAATTAGACCTATGGTCCATTTAGCCCAATATCCTGTGCCTGACAGTGGCCTGCATTGAATGCTTCTGAGGAAACCTATATGGAGTAATCATTTCACTGGTGTTCACTCCCAGCTTTCAGCAGCTGTGAAACATGGCTAATAGACAAGAGAGATGGTGGCATTCTTTTAAAAAGCTGGTGAGTCCACTAGTTTTCTATGTTTAGAAGTAGTTGGAAACCAACCAAAGCAGGCATATGTATGCAATTAGGCCGTTCCTGTTTGTGAGTGTGTAGTGAACAGTTATTTCTATTCAAACATGCCTCATATTGCTTTGTTGTGTAAAGAACAAAGTGCACAATACTAGCCCTCTGACTTTCAGGTCTTCTTGTAAACTGAATGACCTGAAAATTCTTCTGTCATGGTCAAGATGAAGACACAGGTAGCGGGATCAATACCCGCATTCTCCACCAAATATTGCTATGGGATCGCTGATTGCCAAATAAACACAATCCAGTTACAAAACAAACAGAATTTATTATTAGAATGGCACACCATGGTTTCTATTCTTGGCAGTATTACAACTACACATAAAACACGTTACTGTTTTAATTTCCGGGGCCCTGTTTTAAACATTTTTATTTTTGGTTATTTTAAATTGTTTTATATTGTTTTTATGTATTTATATTGTTGGAAGCTGCCCCGAGCTGTTTACAGGAGGGGCAGGGTACAAGTGACATAAATAAATAAATATTATAATACAGTAGTTCCCAGATAACTTTATCTTATGCATCTTTGGCTGGCCAGATCCTGTAGTATGCAGGCTGGTTCAGAGAAAGTCAGGAGAGGGACTGTGTTGATGTTGGAGAACATAGTTCTGTTTCTTGAGATCGTTGAGATGGACAGGACACAAACCATGACCCTCACTGGGCAAAGCCCTAGTGAAATCAAGCTCTGTGCCAAAGACATCTTGATTGTGCCTGTCTTTTATATACTTCCTGAGGTGATGTTTCAGCAATAGCAAGATGTCAAGTCATGATGACATCACAGACAGTTCTTTGCACAAGAAAAGGGTCTTTCTGGAAGGGTGGACTGTGAGCACATCGGCATCTTAATCTTTTGCAGATTGTTCTTTCCTGACCCAGAGATTGGCCTCTATCAAAACCAAATTATGTCAGGATGCCTATCAAAATTCTTTGGTAGTTTCCAACCCGCAGAGGTGCAAATTGGCCCACGTGGTTTCAGGATGCTTTGTCTGTCAAATCAGGATGTTGGTCAACAGAATGTTTCTTAAGCATACATGGATGTATCAAGAACAGATATTAAAGTTTCTGGTGTATGGATAGGCCAGGACATTCATGGCCTATAGTCCTTTTGTTAGTATGCTGATGGAGCACATATTCAAGCCATTCCACACTTTGCAAAGAGACTCATTCTCTGACCTTTTCACAGTCTCTGGGCATACTTCTCCTTACCCCAAGTGGGATCCTTCACTTGCTTATCTTGGCCAAAGTGGGGCCAGTGGCCACAAAGAAGGACCTAATGAATCTCCAGCCTGAGTCACTAACTTCCTTTTGTTTCTGGCCTAAGGTTGGGGTGAGGGCAGCTGCTGCTACAAACTTCTTTAGGCTATTTATTTATTTATTTTTATTATTTTATTTTCATAAACTTTGTTACCCTGCCCCTCCTGCTCCAGGCAGCTTGGGGAGGCTTACATATAAAACAATAAAACAACAAGCTAAAACATCACAATAAAAGAGAAGTCGGGGGGAAAATAAGATCCACCTCCCCCATCCCTAACCCACAAGCCCCCACCCTAAACCCCGTCTTCCCTGCCAAATACCTGGTGAAACAGCCAGGTCTTAGTCATATGCCGAAGGAAAGGAGGACTGGGGCCATGTGGACCTCCACCGGGAGGGAATTCCACAGCCGAGGTGTGGCCACCAAGAACGTCCTCTCCATAGTAGCCTCCAGGCAACATGGGAGACCTCAAGGAGGACGCTCCCGGATGACCTCAGAGGTCGCTTGTGAGCATGGAGAGTGAGGCAATTATGTTTATTTATTTATTTATTTATATATATATATATATATATATATATATATATATATATATATAACAGTTTATACTCCGCCCCTCCTGCCAAGTGGTGGCTAAAAATTAAAAAAAAAACACAGTATAAAATATAATAATAAAAAATACAATAGTTATAATAAAATGCATATTAAAACAATACTAATACTAATATGGGGAGGTCAAAAATGAAATATACAAAAACCCAACCCTTCCCCTCAATTCCCCACCCTTCACCCATTTCCCTCACCAAAGGCCTGGTGGAACAGACAGGTCATGCATTTTTGTCAAAAGGAGGAGAGGCCCAGGGCCACCCGGACCTCTGCTGGAAGGGAGTTCCACAGTCTAGGTGCGGCCATCGAGAATGCCCTCTCCATAGTTGCCCCCTGAGACACCCTGCTTCTTTATGCTTCTCAGTGGCAGGGAGCAGAGGGCCTTCCTCTGAACTCAGGATGATGATACAGCATTGTGAAGTGTATATTTTCCTAATGCTAACTATGGATGCATTGAATCCAGGAGAGCTTAAAATCAAGATTTGACTTTTTAAAATTTAATAGTAGACTCAATCAAGAACTCAATTTCTGCATCATCCAAGTTGTGCTATGAGTAACATACTTTGAAAAATGGAATACTGAGACTTTTAAAGTGATGGTTTTGGTTAGGAATCCAGAATATTCTAAATGATTCTTCTAAAGAGTCTTCTATATGAAAGAGCTGAGACAGATTATGAATAAGCAATTTTGAAAGTTCTGTGGTTACTGTTTTTCTTTCAAGTGGCATTTTACTAGAGCTCAGAACCCAACTGCTTTATTCTAACTTTTTATTAAGATGTTTAAAAAATGCCACAGAGAGATTGAATGTCATATTAACATCACATGTCCCTCCTAGCATACATGATCAAGCAAACCATGTAAGGCCCTTGTTCCTGGTTCTTAAATCAGTCTTGAAATTGTAACTCAGAGTACAAAACTAGGAGCAGGGGAGTGGTGAGATTATAGGCACTGGAGACGCATACTAAACCTAAAAACTTACTATGCAGAAAACTTGTATAAAAGTCTCAGAGCATAGGTTTTTTGTAAGGATTGTATTGTTATACTTATACTTAATTGATATTATAGTCTGCCATTCTTATCATATGATTCACTTTACCTAAGAGATGGAATAATGAGCTTTTTTTTTTTTTGCATGTGTTTATTTCTCTCTGGAGGCACTGAAAAAGAAGTATTAATATCAATGCTTAGGATAACAACAAAATAAATAGAAATGAAAACCATTTCTATAGGATATAGCTGCAGAGGAAATAATGGAATGATGGAAAAATTAGAAAAATTGGGGTCCTCTGATCGTTCCAGTTGACCTCTCTGGGGTCTTTCTTTCCTTATCCAATCTCCTCCAGAACGATGCTCTCCTAAAGGCAGTTTGTAAAAGGAGCTTGTTCTGTCAGAATAGAGCTATTGCTAGTATGATGATGTGAGGTGCTTCATAACAAAAGAAAATGGGAATTTGTTTCAAAATGATTTAAATTTTTTTTTAAAAAAATATTATTTTAAAAAATAAAATAAAACAAAAACAAACCCTGACTCTTCTATCTCTTCTTACCTCAGGTCAGTCAGTCAGGATTTATTGTGAGCCACTTGAGTCAGATTTATTGAAACCCATGAGTCAGAACTACAAATATATCTTTAAATCATGTCCAGGGATTTAAACAACAGCAACAACAACAACAAAAAAGACTGATGCAGGAGGGAGCGTTTTCCCCCCATAGAATCCGAGGAGACCCAAGCCTTGGAGTCTGTTATTTTTACCAAGGGTGGGTCCCTCTCTCACCCTTTGCACTTAAAATGCCTGCGTGGGTCATCTTCATATGAAAGGAGCTGGAGAAATTGTCCAGTTCTGGATAGATGCTTATCCACATCAGTCATCATCGTTATTTGCTCCGAGCATATATAGTAACATAACATTTCTTACTGTTCTTTTTTTAGGTAGAGATCACAAATGACGTGCAGTCCTTGCTACTCATCATGCTGGCTGTCATGGTGGCCAAAATGATTGGTGACTGGTTTAACATGTCTCTGTACAGCTCCTTGCTGAAGCTGAGATGCATTCCCTACTTAGATTCAGAGCCAATTGCCTGCCATCGGAAAAATAGGTGAGCCCTTTTATTTTGCTGTCATTAAGGGATTATGGGGCACTGCTGCCATCAGATATTACCCATGTGTGCCTTCTACCAACTGAGGACCTAATCCTGAGAGGTGTTAAAGCTGGGATGGCTGGACTTGTGCAGTGGAGGTGCCATACACTATTTTAAATGGTTATGTTTAGAACTTCATGCTAATTGTTCTAGTAATGTGTAATGATGATTTTTTATTGAACCAACTTCTGTTGGTGAGAGTCTGCAAACCTTTGGGTCACACAGGGCCCTTTCTTAGGCCCAATACCTTGCATACTCTCACCAGCAAAAGGTGGACCAATAAAAGATACCATCTGGACTACTTTGTCTCCATCGCTTACATTTGGGACCAACATACCACACAGGGCACAAGTTCTATCCTTAAAATCAATGGGAACTGAACTAATAAGTTTAATGTATAGAGGATTGTGCCCACAATCTCTCTCTCAGCTAGATAGGTAATAAAGTGCATTTGGTGTAATAGTGTGTGTCGTATTTTTACTAAGGATTCCGAGGGTAATTTGTATGTCCTGTCTATCAGTTAATGTGATTATGTACAACATACACATTCCTCATGCCAGCCTAGGCCAGTCTAGTCTGTTCTTTCTCTGAAAACATTTAAAATCAACTATGAAATAGATAGAATCGTACAACAGCATACTCCGTAGTGTGAAACCTCTTCCTAATTGTGCTAATTACAGGTTAGATTGTGGCTGTTTTTACCTCTAAATCTGGATTGTAGTTGATCATGTGAATTGCCATACCAGATTAAATTATTCCCACTTCCTGGTTTTTAACTCCTTTTTCCTGGTTTTATTCTTATCCCTGCTCTCCTCCTCCAACCCTTCCACTTGCCCCCTTGACCCCATCCCCTCCTGACCTCCATTGTTTCCACTGTCACCCCTTTCCTCCTGCACATCATCAACCTCTCCCTCTCTACTGGTTCCTTTCCATCCGCCTTCAAGCACGCCATTGTCTCTCCTATCCTCAAAAAGTCCACTGTAGACCCCTCTGACCCTTCTAGCTACCGTCCTGTCTCGCGCCTTCCTTTTGCTTCCAAGCTTCTAGAACATATTGTCTACTCCTGCTGCCTCGACTTCCTCTCTGTCAACTCCTCCCTTGACCCCCTCCAATCTGGCTTTAGCCTCCTTCACTCTACAGAAACTGCTCTCGCTAAGATCACCAACGATCTTCTTGTGGCTAAATCTAATAGCCTCTATTCCATTCTTGTCCTCCTTGACCTCTCTGCTGCCTTCGATACTGTTGACCACTCACTCTTGCTGGATTTACTTCACTCTCTTCTCTTCCATGTCTCCATCTTTGACTGGTTCTCATCCTACCTCTCTGACCGCTCCTTCAATGTGTCTCTTGCCAACTCCACCTCCTCCTCCCTTCCATTCTCAGTTGATGTTCCTCAAGGCTCTGTCCATGGCCCTCTCCTCTTCTCTATCTATACCCTGTCCCTAGGCAAACTCATTACCTCCCATGGCTTCCAATATCACCTCTACGCTGATGACACTCCACTCTGTCTCTCTACTCCCTCTCTCTCTCCATCTATTCAAGCTTGTCTCACCAGCTGTCTCTCTGATATCTCTACCTGGATGTCTCAATGTCAGCTCAAACTCAACATGGCTAAAACTGAACTCCTTATCTCCCCCCCTCATCCTTCCTCTCCCCTGTCAATTCTCATCGATGGGGTCACCATCCTTCCCGTCCCCCAAGCCCGTAGCTTAGGCTTCCTCTTTGACTCACTCCTTGCTTTTAAACCCTACATCGACTCTGTTGCCAAATCCTGTTGCTTCTCCCTCCATAACATTGCTAAGATTCACCCTTTTCTCTCTGTCTCCTTTGCCAAAACCCTTGTTCATGTCCTGGTCATCTCTCGCCTCAATTACTCAATTACAATAACATCCTTCTCACTGGCCTCCCCTGCTCTCACCCTATCTCCATCCAAAACTCTGCTGCCAGGGTCATCCACCTCACCCATCGCTTCGACCACGTGCAGCCCCTCCTCTCCTCTCTTCACTGGCTCCCGCCCTTACTGCTATTTGTCTTGTATTTGTAATAGCCAACGGCTACACAAAATAAATAATATTACTATTACTTCCTGAACGAATCTTGCACAAGTTCCTAGTCTTCACCTATAAAGCTCTTCACAACCTTGCTCCCCCCTACCTCTCTCCCCTAATTTCCCTCTGTACTCCAGTCCATGAACTCCGTTCCTTCTCTGTCCCCTCCCTCACCCTCCCATGCCTCTCCTGCTCCCCTAACAGCTTTCGTCCCTTCTCCCTAGCTTCCTCCCACGCCTGGAACTCCCTCCCTGCCCACATCCGCCTTGCCCCCTCCCTTCGTACCTTCAAATCTCTCCTCAAGACCCGCCTCTTCTGCTCTGCCCTCCCCGAATTTTTGCTCCCCTCACCTAACTCCTGCTGATACTCTCCATCCAGTACAATCTGTTACCTAAGGTCTGTGTACTCATATCCTCACCACATGGACCAACCAGCCATCATTCTCGATGTAACCAAGCCAAGCACGTGAACCTGGGACCTCGCATCCTCTTGAATGTTACACTCCTTGTCTCTTCCTCTGTTCCCCTTCCTTCATCTCCCCCCACCCCCCGGTGTCTCAGATTGTAAGCCCTAGGGCAGGGACTGCGTCTATTCCATTACATTGTAAAGTCCCAGGTACATTGCTGGTGCTATATAAATGCTTGCTTATTATTATTAATTATTATTATTATGGATTAATTCAACATGATTCTCAAGGACTGATTTACTCCAACATGAAATAATACCAGAATAGCACTAGTGTGAATGACTAATCTGGTATTCAGCCACTCCACCATAGAGAAGATTCGCCCTTTTCTCTCTCCTTTGCCAAAACCCTTGTTCATGCAGGTAGAGTTTACATCTCCTCTACCCAACGTCTCTAGGGTATTCTGCAGTCTTAGGTGGCAAAATGTCACAGATAAGGGTTTTTAACAGAGAAGGCTGTAACACAATCCTACCCATGGTGGCTCTTAATCCACTCTGACCCTGCAGCAGAGGGAATCCACCACACCTATCTGCCCCAGGGACCCATGGCAGCAACTGACATAGGGCAAATCCTAAGCATAAGCATTACCAAATTAGATTTTAAATGTTAATAAGACAGGCCAAGAGGAAATTTGAGGAGCGACTCGCTAAAGATGCAAAAAATAATAACTCTTCCAAGTACATCAGGAGCAAGAAGTCTCTTAGAGAGTTGGTTGGGCCATTAGATGACCAGGGAGTAAAAGGGGCACTTAGTGAGCATGGGGACATTGCAGAGAAGCTGAATTAATTCTCTGCTTTGGTTTTCACTGCTGAGGACGTTGGGGAGATACCCATGCTGGACTGAGTCTTTGTAGATGAAGAATTGGAAGAACTGTCACAAGTCAGTCTTCTTTCCCATGAGCTCCCTTCCCACGAGCAGCCTTTGGTGCCATGGGAACATGCACTATTCAAATGTAGCGCCGCTCCTGTCCTGTGGGAAGGGAGAAAATGCAGTCTCTCACCGGCAAGCTCATGCATTGGACAGGATAGTGAAAATCTACCCTCTCCTATACACGAGCTTGCTGGTGGGAGAGCCTCTTTTCCCATGAGACGGGAATTGCGCTACATTTTGAACAGTGCATACTCCTGCAGCGCCAAAGTCTGCGCAAGCAGTGTCATGGGAAAGCAGCCTAAGTGTGGACTCTGGAGGAGGTTCTACAGCAACTTGACAAATGAAATAGTAACAAATCACCAGGACCAGATGGTATTCATCCCAGAGTTCTGAAAGAACTCAAATATGAAGTTGCAGACCTATTATTGGTAATTTGTAACCTATCGCTAAAATCTGCCACTGGATCAGAGGGTTGGAGGGTAGCAAATGTAATGCTAGTATTTAAAAAGGGCTCCAGAGGTGATCCTAGAAACTATAGACTAGTGAGTCTGATATTGCTACTGGGCAAACTGGTGGAAACGGTAGTTAAGAACAGAATTCCTGAACGTATTGATTGATAAACATGGCTTAATGGGGAAGAGTCGACATGGATTTAGGAAAGGGAAGTCATGCCTTTATTGGAATTTTTTGAGGGTGTAAATAAGCATGTTCATAAGGGTGAGACGGTCAATATAGTGTATTTGGACTTTGAGAAGGCATTTGATAAAGTCACTCATGAGAGACACTTGAGGAAATTAAAGACCTGGGATAAGAGGCAGTGTCCTATCGTGGATTGTCAACCGGTTAAAAGATAGGATGCAAAAGAGTAGGACTAAATGGTCAGTTTTCACAGCGGAGAGAAGTAACTAGCGTCCCAGGGATCTGTACTGAGACTGGTAGTGTTTAATATATACATTAATGATCTAGAGAAGGGAGTAAAGAGTGAGATGATCAAATTTGCAGATGACACAAAATTATTCAAGGTAGTTAAAACGTAAGCGGACTCAGAAGAATTGCAAGAGGATCTTGCGGAACTGGGTGACTGGGCATCAAAGGGCATTTTTACATGGACGCTTATCCCGGGATTAGATCCAACATACATGCATCAAGTCCCTTCTTTTTGAAGCAGCGTTCTTAATTGTGTGTGTGTGTGTGTGTGTCTTTGCTAAAACTGCTTGTAAGTGAGGTTTAAGGTTGTCTGCCTGCTTTTAAACCTGCCTAACCTAACTGAAATTGGTTGATTAAGTAATGTAATGTCCATCCAACATTAACCCTTGGAACTCCTTGCTGCTGGGTTATGTCGCCCATTGTTGCCCTGGCTCCGCCCATTGTTGCCCTGGCTCTGCCCACCGTTGCCCTGGCTCTGCCCACCGTTGCCCTGGCTCCGCCCACTGGGCCGGTCTTACTGCTCCTCCAACCTCAACACCCACCAGCCGCCCCTGGCAGTGTGTGAGATAAGGACTATATCGTCCACAAATTGCAGCATATTGAGATGGTAATTACCAACTTTGGGGACATGAGTACTATCTAACCCCATAAAATTTACAAGGTCTGCAAGGTAAACATTAAACAGCAAGGGGGCCAGCACACACCCCTGGCTGACCCCTCTTTTTATAGGAATGTCCTTGCTCAGTTGGTTGCCTGGGCCTGTTTTTACTCTTGCTTGGTTATTGGAGTACAGTTGAATTAAGAGTAGCAAAAGCTTAGTATCTATTCCCAATGCAGATAACTTTTCCCAGAGTCTAGTCCGGGGAACAGAGTCAAAGGCCTTTGTAAAGTCAACAAATGCCAAAACCACTTTGCCCCTCCTAATCTTCTGGTATTTGTGTATTACGTGTTGCAATATAAAGCAACAATCTGCTGTTGATTTCCCCTTACCAAAGCCAAACTGTTCTTGTGGGATGATCGATTAGCCTTCCACCCATTGTTCTAAACACTTCAAAACACCTCTGGCAAATAGTTTGCCCACCACTGACAGCAAACTTATGGGCTGATAGCAAGCTGGATCAGTTCCAATCCCCCTCTTGAAAATTGGAATGATCTAGCTCTGCTGCCAGGAAGAGGGAATCTTATTATACACACTGATATTGTGGAATACTTTGCTCAATATGGTCGCCCACCACTGGGGAGCTGCTTGCAGCATTCCTACCAAGATGTAATCTGGTCCAGCAGCTTTGTTGGGTTTCAACAAGAGGATGGACTCCTGAGAGAAGTCCATCCCTACAACCTGAGGATCCGAGATTAATTGACCCCTATTGGGCCTTACTTGACAAAAGGCCTCTAAATCCTGCGGATCCCCATAGAGCTTTCCAAAGAATTCCTCCCAGACAGCATTTGATACTTTGGGTTTATTAACCATTGTCCGAGGCTTTATTATTTGGTTCAGGATTTTTCAGAATTGATTAATGTCTTTGGTCCGCTGTGCTACTGTCAGCTTGGCCCAAATGTTGTTGTAATAAGAGGCCCTTTTATTTTATAATAAAAGTGCATAAGCTGACTTATCCCTCTGGTACTGTGCTCCAACATCAGCATTTGAATTAAGGTCCCTAGCCCACCTCCTCTTGGTGGCACTAAGATGAGACTTCATCTGTTTACAATCTGAGTCGTACCAAGGATATTTTTTTCTGGTAGCTTTGCTTAATGTTCCTAACCAGGAACACATCCTGAAAGCTATGAATGATTGTCTCATAGTACTGAAGAACAGTTTGGTTATTCTGAGCAGACAGGATTGAGGAGCTCAGCCTGTTTAATTTATCTGTAATACAGAGGTCCTGTATTTGGGAGATTAGTGACACCTGGGACATTTTTCTGATCCTCCCAGCCAAGTCCCCCGAAAACTGTACTACGCCAGTAGAGTCATCACAGGGCTGGGTTGATTCTACACTAAGCACCAGATGATCACTCTCTGGCCTGACAATTAACAAAAAATTATTGAACCTGGCAATAGTCTCAGAGTTCATCATAATGAGATCTATAGTACTCCTTCCCTGAGGGCCTATAAAAGTGCAGCCCTCCACAGGGTCTAGGAGTGTATCCTCTCTGACTATCGCAAGGTTCAAATCACAAATGAGGGACTCCAACCGAAGTTCCATACGATTGGCCCCCTCTAGAGGATTAGAGCATTCAATAAGCCCATCACCTCGAGCTGGCCAAACCTGGCCTGCCCTCAGTTGGGCATTCAAATCTCCGACCAAAACTATAATTGCCAAGGGATACTGATCCTCCACCCTAAGAATAGCTTCCTCAAGAACCTCCCAAATATCTGACTGATAGTAGTTGGAAGAAAGAGGCGGTATATAGATGTTGAATAACACCACCCAGTCTGCCTGGCCTGATCCCAGTTTTAACAGTCCCTGTTGGAATTCTGGCCTCCCGGATTGAAGCACACTAAACCGATCACCGACCATATTGGCTATAAGAGATACTAAACCTCCCGAGGGGCGGCCCTTTGAGCCCCTCTTTTGACCCCTATGGAAGTGTAGGGAAAAACCTTCCATATGCCAAGGTATATCCTCCAAAAGACAAGTCTCCTGGAGACAGACCACATCAAATCCTGCCAGAAACCCATTCCAATCTGAGTCCCACAGTTTTGACTTGAAGCCCGTAATGTTCCAGGAAGCAAGCCTGAGGATACCCCCCGGCAATCCCTGCGCTGTACCAACACCTAGCTGTCTAGATCTAAATGAGTCGCCGACTGTGGGACAATCCCTTGAGACTCCTCCCCTATTAGATGGTCATAAGGGGCCGGCAGCCGGGACAACAAGACACACTTTGGCATCTACCACGGCCACGTTACTATCCCCTCCCCTCGCACCGAATGCTGTAGCCTGATTTGGGGGTTTGGTGGCCAGGGCCCCTTTTGTTGGGGTTCCCTGTTCTGTGGCATCCAGAGCCGTTACTGCCGTAAGGAACTCTGGGTTATTTGGGGGTTTATACTGGGAACCAATAGGGCCCAAGCATGGTGCTTTGTATGATGTAAGCTGCCCCAAGCCTTCATTAAATAAATCATTTGATCACAATGCAATTGGACTGATATCCCCTCAGTCCCCTTTGATGAAAGAGGCTCTCAAAAAGAAATTATTTTAGGACTGGGATTGTGCCTATTTAGTTTCCTTTGCTGACTAGGCTCATTTGCATAAAATATAGTCCGGACCTAATGGTGTTTAAAAGTTTCTATTGACACACATTACTAATACACATTTCCAGCCATAACTCATAGACCAAAGATTCCCAAGCTCTGGTTTTGAACTTCAAATGGCGTCACGTCACACCCTCGGAAGAAGAGGTTTCTATATACCAACTGATCTCTGATGTACTTGGCATATCTTTGGTGCTGTCTAGGGAAATGGGATTTGCTTTAAATCTCAAAATGGGGTTTGGAAACCACTGCTTTAGACATTCTGATATCTTCATAGGACACACTGGAGAATGTGGTTTGACTGTCTATAACCTACAGCATGTGGCAGAAGAGAAAGAGAACGAACATTGTGATTGGAGCAAATACAAGCAAGACATGGAAATATGGATTTCTTGCGTTCAAAGCAAGGTGGAGAAACAGAGGGGAAACATTTTAAATTTTCTAGTTATCCTGACATTTCCATTAGAAGAATTATAGCTAGCTGTCCTGATGCAGCATGAGTTCTTATATGTCGGAAGGCATGGAACAAATATATGTCTTCAGTCCCTTTATTCCCTTCCCCTCTTCTGTTCCAAGTGCTTTCTGAAATGAGTTGGTTGCTCCTTCATATTAACATTCTTTTAAATAAAACTCGGAAGATAACAAGCTTGGTAATATAGAACCTACTTAACAAACATACCCTTGAACACAGCTGATAAAATGCATAGCTGAGTTATCTGAGTGCGCACACAAAATGAAGACATGTCTGTAATTACTTTCTGAAAAGCCATAATAAATTCCATTAGTTGCCTTCTAACAGAAGTGGGAGGAAGAGCTTGGAATATAATGACGATTGCTAATGTAGTGGGGAGGGGGAGAGAGGCTCTAGAGAGTTTGGATTTTTGCTTCCATTGCAAAAGGAGGAAGAGCTTGGTTTTTCTTTTCTCAGTACGTTGCAGAGGAGAAATACATGTTGTATTTGTTTTAGTCTGCTTCCGGCCAAGGCTGGATATAACCCCTAGACAGAGAATGAGAAGTTGAGATTTATTCATTGATGACCAGATGTATGATGGAAACTAGGACTCCTGCCCCAGTCTCCCCTTTTTCCTTTTCTTTTCCTGCTATGTAGCACACAGATTTAGTTTGTTCTGTAAGTACTTATGTTGCTGAACTTCATTGAGCTTACTCTGTTGCATTCTGTACCTCAGATAAGGCTCTGAGTACAGCTGTATCTAATATAGGTCTGTGCTTGTGACTTCCAGCTACTCTGAACACCACTATAACCCCCTCCCCCCCTTATAAAATCTAGTTCGCTGGAACACTCAAAGCTGCTAGCTGCCAGAGCATGCTCTTTAATGAGGGTAAAGAGTACTTGAACCCATCTAGGACTTGGCAACTCTTCCTGCTTTTTATAAGCTACTATACACTTCAGAGAAAAAAAATATCTGAGGCTACTTTTTAATGGGACAAGTTTACTTAGAGCTGAGTGAATCTGGTGCCAGTAGTTCTGTTTTGTTCTAGCTTACTATTAGCCTTGTCAATGTTCTTATATAGTCTCCATGGTGTTTCTGTATTACATACCAAATAAAGCTGTTTAGGGGAACCAAGAATTTTGGCTACAGTGTATGGTATAGTGGGCTTATTATGTGAATTTTTTTTCTTTTCTAAAAACATATCAGAAGTGGTCTTCAGTAAAGAACTGTGTAAGAAGGAAGAGATTTTCTGTTTCTTAGTGCTTTACTGTAAAGTTCAGATTTGGGTTTCAAACTGCCAAAGTTTGTGGATTGTTTAGATTCAAGGTTTTTCCTTGACCTATTATAAAGATAGGAGTTATTAGTAAATTTTGGATGTGGGTTTGGATTCAGAGTTAGGATGTTTGGAAGAAAAGTTGAGAGCTTAAATTTTTTTATCAGTTAACTCTAGTTAAAAAATCCTGCTATAGGTAGGAAAACTTGACTTAAAATTTGAGTTAAGTAGTCAGGGTAACCACCACTGGTGTTGTCTAAATTTGAATTAGACTGTTTACACTAAAATTTTAACATGAATTAGATAATGTGAACCTAAACAACATGTTTACCCTTTATATAGACAAGTGTGCAGTTATTTATGTAGCGTACCTGCTTTATTTATGCAAATGTAGCTTTCCATGATACATATTACTATAGAGCATATCCTGTGGAACCCTAGTTAAAAGTCCTCTTATTGCATAGTCAGGACCTCGTGCTGATGAGCGTTCCTAGTACAGCAAAAGATAGATGGAGAGAAAACCAGTGCATCCCTTGTAGACTTCGTGGCAGAGACTTACCTTTCATCTCATGCCAGGAAGGGACTAGAAAACTGCTTCCCTATTGCTGAGGATTCGTACGTGATGAAAAGCTAGCATAAATGGTATGTTGTAGGGCAGAACAGGTTATTCTAAATTGTCCTGCAGCCAAATTAGTTTTCTGGCAAGTTGAAAGATGGGCCCCTTGCCACCACTGACCCTCAACTAATTCATTCTCAAATAATTAGTTGATTTTGATTATGTGAGAAATTACTGTATCTAGCAATAAATGGTTTTGATGATCCCATAATAGACTTACTTACTACAATAAAGAGGGATAGCTGGTCTCCATTCAGGAGGTCTCCATACAGAAGTTCAAAAAGATGGTTTGGTTAGTCTGCGTAACTCTTCCTAGTAAAGACTAATGATTCTGAAAGTTTTTAAGTTGTTAATTAGTAAATCTCCATGAAACACTGCTGCCTGCAGTAGCAACAGGGGGTGTTTTCAGATGTGATGGTGGCCCGGTTTAACGCACTTTTAGCATAGTTTAACCTAGGGGCCACTGTCACGTTGAAAGGTACCCTCCAGATGTTTCAGTGGGCTGTATCCTGACTGTGGTGGGGGCTAGCCTGGGCTGTGATGCAGGGAAATCCCAGAGTCTCAGCCCGGGCTAGCCCCCACCACGGTCGGGAACCAGCCATTGGATCCAGAGTAATGCGAGCTTTCACGTCTGAAAGTCCACTCTACTTGGACCCAGTCTGGAGGCCTGGTGGTTCTGGGTGATGTTATTGGCCACCATGGCTACCTGTCAGCTCGGGAGGGCGGGGCTTAGTTGCCCCCTCCCCAGCCTGGCCGTATTCATGTTAGTTCAGCAGCCAGGCTGGATCCCGACCGGAATGACAGCACCCACCACAGCCAGGTAAGTCCATGGTGGTGGTGGGTGCTAGCACCCAGTGCAGCACACACCATAGAGGCAGAACAGGCAGTAGCCAGGATTGGCAAAAACTGCAGCCACGCCCCCACCGCCAGTAAGATCTTTAGGGCTGAAATGAAATTTTGCCCTTCTCATAAATCCCATTGAGAATAGGCTTCTTGCCAAGACCACCTCGTCTCTAGTTTCTCACAAGAGTCTTGCGAGAAACTCAAGATGATTGAGAACCTCAAACTAGCACACACACAAAAAATAAATGGTCTGCACATGTGCAAAAGCATAGGATAGAAGTTCTTAAATTTGTGCAGGCACAGATCATTTTTGTGGCATCCTTGAGAATCTTGAGCTTCTCGCGAGAACCTCGCCAGGGCTTGAAATTCTCACAAGATGCTTGTGAGAATTATTTGCCGCCTTGTTTCAGTGCAACAGGATTGGGGGGTGGAGGAAGGGGGAGCCAGGGCTAGGGTGGCAAAAATCCTTGCACTGTTCCTGAATAGCAACTATGTGGATGAAACTGCCAAAGGGAACAATTCTCTCTAGGAGCAAACACATGTAACACCTTTTCCCCAGTGTATGTATTTATACAGGGTCAGTTTTAGGAGCTGGCACAACAGGCAGGTGAGAGTGACAAAATGAACCAGAAGTGTTCCCTCCCCTGCCCACTGTGCATGCTTCCAACTTGGAGAAGTGAGTGGCTGTAAATGGTGTACCTGGTCCCAGGGTAAGTCTCTGCAGAATCCACCCCACTAAGGCCAGTCCACAGGGAATTAGTTTGTCCACTCACCTTTATTACAGTTCTCCACCAACCTTACCTGCAGTTCTCTTCCAGTTCTAGAGGCTCTCCCTGCGAAAGGGCACTGCCCCTCCTGCAGACAGGCAGCTGTGCGTCCTTCCAGGCTGCCTAGCTTCCCAGCATGTCTAGCCCCACTACTGGGCTGCTTAGGGCTTATTTTATTTATTTATTTCAAGTCATTTATAGCCCACTCCCTCCTGCTCACAATAGCGGCTCAGGGCAGCTCACAACAAAATTCAAAAATATAAAACAGTTCCCACCCTCCCCGTCTCCTTCCCCAAAGGCTTGGCAGAACAGCCAAGTCTTACGCTGTGTCTGGAAAGAGGGTAGGTCTGGGGCCATTAGGAGGGAATTCCACAGTCTAGGAGTGGCCACTGAGAATGCCCTCCCCATCGTCGCCACCCAAGAAACCCAGGGGATTTTGAGTCAGGCATCCCCGGCCTACTGCAGGGGCCACACCATGGCCCAGGGCATGAGGTGGTCCCGCAGGTAAGTGGGCCCAAGCTGTTTAGGGCTTTATAGGTCAACACCAACACCTTGAATCAGGCCCGGAAGACAATAAGCAGCTAGTGCAGAGAACGGAGCACTGGTGTAATGTGCTTGCGAGCACTCGTCTTCGTAAGGAGGTGGGCTGCTGTATTCTGCACCAGCTGCAGCCTCTGCACCCTCACCAAGGGTAGCCCCACATAGTGTGCGCTGCAGTAGTCCAGACTAGAGGTGATGAACGCATGGATAATGGTGGCCAGGTCAGAGTCTGAAACATGCGGCTGCAGCCGTCGCACCAAATGTAACTGGCGAAAGGCGTTCCTTGCAACAGCCACCACCTGGGAATCCAGGCGGAGCTGCAAATCAAGAAGCACCCCCAGACTATGGACCTGAGTAGCTAAAGGGGGAGGGGGGACTACACAGAACTCTCCCTAAGCTGCTCCTTTCCTCTAGCCTTCCTCACTGAGCTCCCAGCTGAGTTGGCTCAGCTTTCAGGACTGGCCCCACCAGGCCATGCCCCATGTTAGTCCAGCTTGATGGCTAGTCTAACTGTGGCCCATTAAGAAATCCTGCTGCACCGCCACAGCCCCTGTGCTAGCTCAACTGGTGTGAACTCTAGTCTAGCTGGAGTCCTTGATACATGTCTTAGTGATATCCTTTAAAGGGCCAGGTTCCCACAGCTAGCCTGCCCTGCTACAGTGGCCCTGGATGATTTTGCTGTCCTCTTACATTCACCACTGGAAGCTTGTCCTGAGCTATGATTGATTAACTGTTCAGCAGACACCAGGAAGACTTCCAATGTCAGATGTAATCATACTGTTGCATTCTCACTTGAATACCCAAGGTTTTTTAAAACACATTTTTCTTGCAATGTAAGTAGCCACAAGTTTGTGTGTGTACGATTGCCTCTACTCATCTGTCATTCTCCCTGTTATATACATACCTCTCAAGTGTCCTGGATTGGGCGGGACATCATTGCTTTCAGCACTTTTTTGCTAATGTCCCATCTGCCCCACCTCACTCTTCTAATGCCCCGGCATTGGTGACTTCCTCTTAGATGAAACTACTTTATCTTTGTATTCTCCCATTTTGACTTATGCAATCTCACTTTATTGTCTAAGTCCCAACTTGTCAAACTTTAGTCTCCAAGTGAAAAGTCTATCAACTGCGTTATAACATTAAAACCTGTTTTTAATTGTTCTTCCCAGCCTCAATCAATAGCCTTTTAGTTAGTGTTTCTAATGCCAGAATATGCTTTTCTGTATAAGCCAGAGTGGAAGCAGAAAGGTACAGTTACTGAGGGTGGAGGCCCTGAATGAAGCTTTCATAAGAATGGTCTCACAGGAACTTTCTTCTCTTCTTTCCAGCTTTGGAATACATTTGCTGGCACAGAATTGCAAGTGAGTTGTCTGATTATTGCATCTCGATATTCAGAGCCAATGTCGTGTGCTGCAAACTTCCCACAGAAATTGCTCTGAAGCAGTCTATCCAGAGAATATCTATTTTCTCCATTTGTTCAATCATGGAGGAGATTATGAGTTGTTTGTTTTAGGACACAATGTTGCATGTTTCTCTCTCTATTCTTGGGGATGTTTGTTTGGAACATTTATTTGAATATACATGACTTACGATGATGTCATTTTGGGAAATGACTTTCTCTGACTCTAATTGGCTATAATGCCAAAACAGCTGGATTTGGACAGACCAGGCTTTTTAAGTGAAGGTTCCCCCCCTCCCCCCCCCAAGCTTTTGTAAGAGTCTGGAGAATTTGGGCAAAGCTGAAGTATCATCATTCTGAACACAGAGATAGCAAGATGGATCTTCTACCAGTGTTACCCCATATACGTTAGATGTTACGTAAGTAAATTATTTTTTGTATGCAAACAGGAGGGAAAGTCATGTGTTTAAAATACAAAATGGCATAGACATTATTTAATGACTTATCTGTCCCTATATAGACAGCTACTCTGAAATACTGCATTCATGGCCTTCTGTACTGGTGCATGGTTTTTTTGTCTCTGAAGAGCCTGGTGCTTGGAAGCACAGAATACTCCACATTCTCTACTGTTGCACTTCTGTTCATTAGATTGTAAACTCACATACCAAGTTCCCATGCAGCAGGGACAGCCTATTCATTCATTTTCTATGCAATCATAGTCAGTATTGACCAGATAGAAACTATAATAGGCCAAAATACTTCATTGGTATCATTGCACTGAAATAATAAGAATTGCACTATATTTCCACCTTTTGAGCCCTGCGTGGGCTGAGCGGAACTTCTCTGAGTCCAGGTTGACGTGACTGGGTAGCCTTGTACCCTCCTCCTTGGAATGCCATGATGTCATGAGGCTATCTCAGAAAAGGGGTGGGAATAAGGCATTCCCCATCCTTTCCAATGTAGTCCCACTCCCACCCCCTTCAAAACATCATGATGTCACAGCATTTTGTTGGGGGTGAAGCTTTCTGTAGCTTAGGGGGCCTGGCCTGAGCCTGAAGGGCTTTGGCAGAGAGAGTGTCTAACCTAGCCTGAGCTCAATGGGACTGGTTGGGTCCTATTGGGCTCAGGTCACGTTGCAGATCTCTACTGCATCTAGTTCCCACAAGTCCAATTTGGTATCCGGGATACAGCCAGTAGCTTCGCCTGTCTTGGGTTATTCTAATATAGTGGTGACTCCAATCCTGCCATTCATTCAGTTTCTGTGTAATACTGAAGCAAAACTTGGAAGAGTTCAGTCAGACTGGACAGTCATCTGTCGGGGATGTTGTAATTGTAGACATCCTGCATCAAAACAAGGGTTTGGACTAAAGAACCCTCCAGGTCTCTTCCAGATCTGACATTCTGTGATTATAGATCAGAATAGGAGTGGCATGAGTCCATCTCCTACAGATGTGTATTATTAGAGAGAACTGTGGATATAATTGAATGTTGAGTTTTAGGAATTATTGCATAATATTGGTATTTAGTTAGTTCAACAGCACTGTTCTGGTTATGTGCACAAGATGGAGTTCCTTCACTGAAAGGGTTTTAAATCTAAGAAGGGCTGTGCATCTGGCCTTCAATAAACACAAACACAAAAGACTGTTCCAGGTTCCATATTGAAACACAGATACTAGGGATGTGTATCTGGGTTTTGAATGAACCCAAAATATCCTGAAAACGGTGGCATCCCAGGTCTCAAACTGCCCCCCCCCCCAGCTTGGAGCTGGGGTGCTCTCTGACTCTCAGTGTAGCCACCTACTTGGGGAACCTGTAGTGAGCCTATCCCACAAGCAAGGACCACTACTGTCTCTGAACTGCAGTCTCCAGAACCTCAGACAGCCCCCCACAGCCCAGTGGAGACCAGCTAAGTCAAGGAGAAATGGTGACTCTCCAAACCAGCAACTGCCTGCCCACCAGCACGTGACACCCCTGAGCCAGCCACATGTCCTATTCCTCCTCGACAAGCCATCAGCCTCTCTGGAACCTAATCCCATGTCCCATTCCCCTTCCCCAAACCAGTGACCACTCTTCCCTAAGCCAGTGACCCCCTCTAAGCCAGATCCATGCCCCATTCCTACCTCCCTAAGTCAACAAACTTCCCACCAAGCCAGCTGTATTTCTTCCCCTCCCCCAAGCCAGTGTCCCCCCCCCCCCTTTTAACTTGGTAGCAGACTTAGCAGCAGTTTTAATCACACTTTCCTTTTCTTATAGGTCTGTCAAATTGGCAGAACCTCACTGCACTTCTGTGCCAAGTAACCCATACATAGGGACTCGTGCACATTGTGTTTTCCACATTGGCAGCAATGGGGAAACCCAGCTAATGATACAAATACAAATAAACACAATATCAAAACACAAATACAGATAGACACAAATACTTTACCCTGTACACAGCCCTATTAAGAAGGCAAGCAACAGAACAGAAGTTGGGTTCAAGAATGTAAACCACAGACAGCTTCATAAATTTGAAGACTTATAGAGATCTCGGATTTGCATCTTTACTGAGCTATTGGTGTTTCACACAAGTGATCCTTCCTGAAATGTGGCCCTCATTTTGTAGTATTGCTCATCATAGTGCTGTAGTAGTTTCATTTAACCTCCTACGAAATACAGCCTGTAGAATGTCACCCAGCAATTCTTGCATCATGTTAATAACACGATTACTTTAATTCTGTTTGTATTGATAGTATAATGAAATACTTTTCTATATAGGTATCTGTTCTTTTCGGTATTGGCTATTCTTAACTGGAATTGCAGCACAGTGGGTAAGAATGAGGAGAGTTGGTGAACTAGGTCAGGCAGGGCATTCTATATGTGTAAAGCAGTGCTGGAGGACGCTGGTTGTTGGAGAAGTGGGTGTAGAGGAAGCTAATAAAAGAGAGCTATGAGATGGAGTGCAACAGGCAAGAGAAGTCCTCACTTGTAAGCCTATTTCCTCAGTTTCATTCCTGCACCCTGGCCTGTACAGGTTGAATCAAGCATTCAGTTCTTTAGTTTTAGGTACAAAGAAAATACAACTGACGCAGACCCACGAGTTACCAGGTAAATGCAGTAATTACCTGTTGTGTAATGCCTTTCATGCGAGCTGTTCGGAAAAACTCCTGGATTAGTAAAACCTTGATATTGATGTTTCACTAATCTGCATTTTTAAATCTCATGCATTCACGTTTGAATGGCAAGTTATGCAAGATCACCGTCATATTGGCTGCGCTCTCCCCGGCTGCCCTGACAAACAGCTAATGGGGGGTAAGAGGGCCTGGAGGAGTGGTGCTCCTGGGCCCCTCTCCCCTACATCATCTGTTTGTCAGGGCAGTTGGGGAGACAGTGCACGTGCTCCTCCAGGCCCCTTTCCCCCATCATTGTTGCATAAGTGGGCTGCTCGTTTAAAGGAACTCCGTCTCCCACTACCTTGTGCATCCGGGGGAACACTCCGTTCCGAACTTGCAAATTCTCCCCCTCATGTAAAACGCTCTGAGTGTGATGAGACAATAGTCCATCAAGCAGCAATTTGGATACCTCCAGTACATGAACTTACTCATTAACGGCTCAGACATTGTTTTACTCACCTGGCTAGTACAAAAAAACACACCCACTGCCTTACTCAGTTTGAACCCAGCAGATTGCGGGGCTGATTCTTTGCTGCCTTGTGCTTTAAGTATTAATTTAGACTTGTAGAAAATGAAATGTTATCATTCTGGTTTGGAAGCATTGGTGCAAATGTTTACACACAGAACGGACACCAGAGGACCAGACCTTCCTAGAGGCCATAAGTGTTTTTGCCTATTCTTTTCCCCCCCGTTTTTTTTTTTTGGGGGGGGGCTGTATATGTTCTCATGCTGTGAAGTAGATTTTCCCAGCAGACATCTGCAAAACCATTTGTCATCAGCTTACAGTAGTTGCTAAACAGATTAAACTTTTAAATCCTCACTGGGAAACAAGTGACAGAGGTATTTAGTTAACCCAAACACCACATTTCATAAGAAGTACCCTGCTGTCTGAATGACTTCTAGCCTGAACAGCCAAATCTCCTCTCATTTGAACAGCTTGAAAGAGGCAGGAACAGAGAATGCTGGGAGGGCTACTTGTGTGATAGGCATATGCCTGTTCAGTTATTCTGAAGAGGCTAGAGTCTGTCAAACTTTTACCTCTTGATTTTAAGTAGAAGGTCTCTCAGTCAGTGCTGAGGTAGCTAAGGAGCAGATGGCATTCTAGACATTGGGTAAGATGTAATAGCGAGCCTCACTTGAACATCTGTGCAGGCACCACCAGATGTTGGCCCGAGATTGCCCCAGACTGTGTTGGGCTGGCATAACCTCAGAAAACCTCCGAGGTCACAGCCTGGACTAAGGCCTGCTCGCCTGGACCAAGTGGGCTATCATGTTTGTTCCTGGGTCACCAACCTGGCCTGGGTCGGGGCAGCCATGACCGGCCACCATGAATGCCTGTCATGGTTGGGGGTGGAATGCTGGGAGCACTGCGCAGGTGGGGCTGTCCACTTGCATGTTTGTTGCGCTCCTGGCCTTACCCGGACTGTGTGGCCGTCAGGATGGCTCCCCGGCTGCAGTCATGTCAGGTTGGTGCCCTGATCTGACCCAGGCCATGTCACCCGCAATTTCCTGCCCCGAGGAAGCCCAGGGTGAGGCTTACCATAACTCAACTGTTTCCTCCCATACCCTCCTCCTACCAAATATGGCTCTAAGTTTCATTTCCAGAAGCTCTACTCCTGCCATGTGCAGGGTTCCGAAGTTTTCTGAAAAATGGCCTTGGTCTTCAGAACTCAGATATTCTGAATCAAAGACGAGAATCTTCGGTGCTTTCCAAAGTTTTCTGAAGGCTGAGTTTCAGCACTAGCTTTTACCCATTGTCTATGCTTTAAAAACTCTGCACCAATCGAAGAAGAATAAATTTTGCTATCTGCAGTTAATATCAGCCATTGTAGATAGTTGGGTGGTTATCTGACCATTAACTGATTACTGCATCAGCTAACAGACAAACCAAGTTACTGGATGATACGGCAGCGGTTAACCATTTTAATGCATTTCCACATTAATGCATGTTACTGTTACTAATGTGAAACCAGGTCTGGGAGGGGAGTAATCAGGAACGAAGTTAGGGGAATATGGTAATTGCAGTACTGCAGTATCGTGCAGTAATGTGGTAAATTGGTAAAATGAAACTGATTAAACAGCCGAACAACCCCACAACCACAGATAATGGAGTGGTTCAGATGCCTCACATCCGGATGGTAGCTGGATAGTACTGGACAATGGTTTCAATTCTAGTCCAGCTAAACTGATGCAAGCCTCTAAAATAAAGACCACTGAAATTAAATCAAAATAATTAGTCTATCTTTAGTGTTGGAATTGGTTTAGCTATGTTGAGTGTAAACTTGATTTTAGTTAAACTAGCATAACTGTCCAACATACAAAAAGCTTTATATAGCAGAAGAAATGTGCATGCACTTACATCAGTGAAAGTTCTGATTGTAGATTTCAAAGAGCCTATCCCTGGGCTGAAAACCCAAACATTTGAGATAAAATGGTGAGTATTCACATAAAAACAACAAAAAAGTTTCTAGTCTACTTAGTTGCAGAAGAAAGCTTGAAAATGTTGTTGCAGTGTGTCCTAAAGCTTCAGAAACTAGAAGACAAAAACAAAAATCAAACAAAAAAAACCCCATAAACAAAAAGACCTCCAAATTTATTATTCAGAGTTTCATTATTTTAAGCCAGTCCCATGATTTTGGGGAGCTTGCTTTCAAAGTTTACGAAATTTTGACATACAAGGCAACTTCTCAAGGAAGTTAATACCAAGTCTTCTATGGTGAAAAGTTAGTCTCTTAATGCAGGTAATATCTGATACCTATTTTAATCCTGTTTCCAAAATATCATGACTGAATTAAAGGTTTGTATTTAGGTTCTTTTGGCAGATTTGTCTTTTTATGTAACGGAGGCCATCAACTTAGTTTAGGGTCTGTGTATAGAGGAAAGAAAAGATATCAAGGCCATAATTCTCAAAGTGGTTCCTCCAGAATAGTCTCATTAAAGTCAATGGGACTACTCCAGAAAAAGTGTTTTGAGACTGTTGCAGCCTTACATTGTGTTGAAAATTGGATTAAAAGAAATAAAAAACAGATTTTTAAACTTGCATGTTGCTTGCAATCTTGGGAGCCCACACAGGAGTGCTATTCTATAGCAGCTTGGGAAGCAGAAAGTGAAAATTATTAAATCTAAATGCAGTGCAAAGTCACAGTCAGAGGTCCAGTTAAACATAAGTGTTGCAATAGAATGAAAAAAGGTGCTACTAATCAATATATTTTCACTGTCCAAAGCGAGTGAATCATAACCATACAAATGGTTGTTTCCATTTAAAACACTGAACAGTTTTAATAACTGATAACAGATAAGTAACTGCATGATTTCTATCTTGACAGTATTTGTATGTTCAGTTATTCTGTTAGGGTGAGAATCTTTCTCTGGAGCTCAGGAGAAACTGATAGCCCCCTTAGTGGAAGGATATCTGGGTAGGTCTCTCGACAGTATTGTGACACTTCTTCTCTCTGGTAATATTGAGGGCGTCACCACACGAGTGGCTAGGTTTCTCTTTGGTGTTATAAACTCTAAATATCATAGGGTTCAGAAAGCATCCCCTAGTGTGTCTGTATAGTTGGGTGGCTTACCATATCCATTTTATGATGAAGATGGCTTCGGTGTTGGTAGGGCCTAGTTATTATTTGGACTAGTAATTTACCTTTTTCCATTTTAGGGGTCAAGTCCTTTACATATATGGCCCGTGGAAGGTTAGCCAAATTTTATGTGTTAATTTGAAGTTTAGAATTTGGAACTTGCGACTGGAATTAACCTCTTGTATAATTTGTTTTAAATCCGTGACCTTTGGCCCAGAAGGTATGTAACATTTGATCGACTTGGTTTGATATTTCATTTCTTTTTTACTTGTAATGGCCTATGGACAAACAATAAAACTTATTATTATGCTCCGTTATTCAAAAGCATTTGTCCTGTTCTAGGTAGATGCTTTATTGACAGTCTTCACAAACAAAACAAATCTCTAAGCAAGCTATTGAGAACTATTTATATAAGATTTAATAGTCAAAGTAATAAAGCAATGGTTTACAATCCCATGCCATTCTGAGCAAGATGGTCTGTAGTTGGTCAACAGGTAAACACTCTCACCATATAAAGTGAGTAACCAGAGCGGCTGCTAAGAAGTGGAAGGAAAGTCAATAAATAAATCTGAATGAGTGGAACTACATGCAGTTCTCGTGCAACTCCGTCCTGAGTTTGGTTTGAAATTTAGAAAAAACAAACCCAAACCCAGGTTTAAATCTTAAACCACTGGAAACTCATTCAAAGTTCAGAGGAAATGAGAGTTTTAAAGAGTAAATTTGTTGTCCTTTTTAATTAGGTGAGCTGTTTTTCTAAGGAGACCTCCATATTATAATATAATTAGATCTTTTGCAAATAATGTCGGAAGGAAAACTCTCCTGGACTTGAAGTATAGTGTGGATCAAAAACTTGTTGTTAATCTAGTGCCAGTAATCCTGAATGTTAAGCATGCTAGAATAGTCAATCATGGGATTTGGCAAGCTAATTGCTTGCCAAATGAGTGTGTTCTTTTCTCAGGGCTGGCCTTAGTATTTGTGGGGACTAGGATGAAAATAAAATGTTCCCATGGTTCTCTAACTCATAGTCCCACTCTTTTACAGTTGTCATTCTGGTGTTTGCTTATTCTACTGTTTGCTTACAAAAACAAAGAAATGTCATAAGTTTCCACACATACACATGCACAGGCTTTAAAAAGTTTTAAACATGCTCTCCCTGCATCCTTGTAGGGCCTCTCAGGAAGCAGCAACCCCTGGGGAGAGGACCCCGCAGAAATATTCTATCCTAGGGTCTTGGGAGCCAAGCACTGGTCCTGAGTCTACCAAGTGTGGCCTCTTCTGACCACAAGGCCTGTGCCATGGTCCCTATTGGCACTGCTTAATGTCGGCCCTCCTTGTTGAGTTCTAATGATGGAGGTTGCAGACCTGGTCTACGTTGCACTAAGAATGGGATATGTGCATTCTCCATTGAGAGCAAGAGAGCTGGATGTAGATAGGAAAAGGCGTGAAAACTTTGCTCTCATTTGAAACAGTCCAGTGCTGTTTTATATTAGTGCCTCTTCGTGAATACCATTGAGAAAAAATTGTTTCAAATATCTTGTAAAAAAAAGACCTGTCAGTGTCGTCATAAATTTTATAGAGCCTTGTAGAGAAGTACCTTGCTCTCAGGAATCGCCGCCACAGCTGGAGTAAACAACAGCGCGGCGGCAAACAGGCATGGCAGCGGCAGAGGGCCACACCCCCAGGAAGCAAGGAAGAGCAGCCAAAAGCAGTCTCACCAGGACTGGCCACGCCCCCAGAGCTAGCACTGCCCCCAGTGCGCACAGAACAACGTGGGGATGTAGATAGCCCCTGTATAGCAGGGAGGGGCCAGGAAAAGCACCAACCTGGGGAACAATTAAGAGAATTACGCCGCTCAGCACGTCTGAAAGGAAAAGGGGGCGGGGCTTCCCCTATTTAGGGCCAGGAAGGAGTCTCACACACTGCCGGTGATCAGCAGTGCTGTGAGACTGGCCCCTGAGCGTTGTGGTGGAGTGTGGAG
>QEPC01001916.1:983396-998613 GCA_003113815.1 Sphenodon punctatus | reverse complement strand
TTCCTCGCATAAAAAGCTTCTTTTCCTTTGAAATTCTGCAATATTTCCCTTCAAAATGCACTGCAAAACCTTTCTGTAGAGCATACTTGACACTTATAAAATTATGATCCAATTCTGGGACATATAGAGCTTCTTCAATCGTAACTTTCATTTGCTTACCATCTCCCAGATGGGATAGATGTTCAGCTCTTCCTTTCCCTTGGCAATAAACTTTATCTCCATTAGCCAATCTTATAGGAGTTCTATAAGTCCTATCCAGATCAAAAAATCTGTCTTTGCCCTTTATTAGATGTTTAGTTGCTCCAGAATCAACAAAGAAATAATGTGATGCACTCTCATATTCTTTTCCTTCCATGCTTTTAAGTTGAGAGACTTTTTCCTCAGGCTGAAAACCCCATTATGGCTGCCTTTGTTCTTTGCAGAGAAGCTGGGAACTTGCTTAACTGGTTACTCTGCAGTTTCCTGCTTGGTGCATTGATATACAAGGTGTGTGGGTTTCCCCACAATTGAAGCAACGCTTAACTCTTGCAGATCCTTTTGATTTTGCAAAAGGCTTCTTGTTTTCAGCTGCCTTGCAGGCAAACTGTGAAGGAATGTTTGGCTGTTTATTAGTTTGAGCCATATTAAATACCTCAAGTTTCTGAATAACAACATCCAAAGATAGGTTATCCTGCATTTCTATTATCTGGCAAACTGTTTGAAAAGTTAGTGGTAAAGAGTTCAGCAGAAATGCCACTATCAATTCATCTGGTAAATTCGGCTTTTGATTTTCCAATCTCCTGACTAGTTCAAGCAGGCCATTAACATGAGCTGAGAAATCTTCATTCTCATCCATTCACATATTACAAAGTCTTTTAAGCATTTGTATCTTTGATATATTTGACTTCCCTTGATACAGTCTCTGTAAAACTTCCCACATATCTTTTGCAGTTAACTTGTCACATATGTGCACATGTAAGCGCTGACTCACCGACATTGAGATGATCGCCATAGCTTTGTCATTTTTCTCATCCCAGAGTTCTTGTGCTGCCCCTGCATCTGTAGGTCTGTTGGGCTCCAGCATTTTCCTCAGGCCTTGTCCTCCCAGTGCCATCTTTTCATTATAACTTCAAGTCTCATAGTTTGTAGCTCCAGTAAACCTCTCTGGAACGGAGAGCTTCAGCACAGAATCCATTGTCACAGAGACTAAAATCTTTCTTTTCTTTTCTGCCTTTAAGATTAATGCTAGCACTCAATTATACTCACTCTGTGCTGCCTTTTGGGTGCCTGGGCCCATAACCCTGTTGGAAATGCAAGGACTGTGAGATCATTGCATCCATTTGCCCAATGCAGAGTTTACAGCGGAGTGTGAGTAGCTAATCATCAATAAGCAGGCAGGAAGCATACTTAAGCTTAAGTAGCTTTATTAGGAAATACATGTAGGATAGGAAAGGTCTACATCTATACTAAGTCCTAAGACTAGGTGTATTCAGGAAGTAAGTAGGAATCTCTCTCAGGTTATCTCTCAGATACAAAGAGATAAGAAACCTCCTGGGAGAGGAGATTGACCAATCAGGTCCTGGCAGGAGTAGGACAGATAGGATGGGGGAAGGGTTCTCTGATCTGTCTGTCTACGCCTGCTGTTTCTAGCAAACAAACAGGATGAGGTGCTTAGGGGGGATGCAACCAAAGGAATGTATTTCCAACACTTACGGCGGCCGAACAGAACTATGCGATCTTTGATCGCAAACTCCTAGCAATTCAAGCCGTCTTTGAGACATGGCGCCATTACCTCGAAGGAGCCTGTCACCCTGTGACGGTCATCACCGACCATAAAAGCCTCACTTACTTGCAAGCAGCTCAGATCCACAATGCTTGCCATGCACGATGGGCCCTATTCTTCATGCGATTTTCCTTTGGGAAGCTCAACGTCCTAGCCGACGCCCTATCCTGGTACCACGAGGATAGAGAACACCGCATGCACACACACGGGCCTATCCTGAAGCATGAGTTTTTGCTGGCACTATCCTCACCCTCAAGCAACTCCAAAAGGCTTCAAGTTCAACCACTGAACTCGACCCCACAGAAAATTCTGTTTCCGTAACCAAGCAGGGCTTCCACTGCAAGGACAGACTTATTGTGGTTCCCCCATCGTGCCGAACCGATATCTTGTGGTACCATCACAATTCCCCCCTAGCTGGACACCCAGGGATGGACTGCACTTATAGGTTAACCAGAAGAACCTTCTGGTGGCCAACCCTTCGAGAAGATGTCTGGCACTACGTCCAGAAATGCCCTACCTGTGCACAGAACAAAATCTCTCGCAAGGCACCTGTGGGACTCCTTCAACCGCAAACCATTCCACAGGGCCCCTGGCAGTGTGTGGGCCTAGATTTTATTGTTGAACTCCCCACTTCGAGGGGATATACCACCATACTTGTGGTCATAGATCATTTCATGAAGATGGGACACTTTATTGCCTGTAAGTGGTTACCCACCGCCCAGCGGACCGCTCAACTCTTCATCCGCCACGTTGTTAAGCTGCATGAGTGGCCTCAAGAGATAAGGAGTGATTCAGGAACACAATTCATATTCCACTTCCAGAGAGCCCTATTCAAGGCTGTACATGAGCCCCACAACCGCATACCGTCCCCAAGCCAACGGACAGGTTGAACTTGTAAACCAAAATTTAGAGCAATATTTATGGAACTATGTTAATTACCTCCAAGACGATTGGTTACCACTGGCAGAGTTCACCTATAGTAATGTCCCTAATGCGTCTATTGGCAACTCCCCCTTTTTTGTGAATTATGGGTTCCATCCACCCTTGGGAACTATGGACGTGCAAACCACCTCAGTCCCTGCTGCTGGAGCCCTAGCATGGCAGATCCAGGAAACACAAGCCCTGGCCACCCGAACCCTCGCCCAAGCTCGCCAACAGTATAAAACATATGCCGACCGGCATCAATGACCAGTTCTGTTGTTCCAACCCGGCGACCTCGTCTGGTTGGATTGAAGACACTATCCTTCCCTTTGACCATCAAGAAAACTGGAGCACCGCTATCTTAGTCTGTTCCCTGGCTTTCGGCAGGTTAACGAAGTCACTTATACCCTCCACCTGCCTCCTACAATGAAAATTCACCCCACCTTTCATGTATCCCTCCTCAAGGAGGCCACAGGGGCTCCTCCTGCTCCCCCCAGTGTTGAGCCCCAATGCCCTTCCACCTTGGCCCCTGAATACAAAGTTTGGGCTGTCCTTGACTCTAGGTACCGTAGGGGCAGATTGTATTATCTGCTTGATTGGGTGGGATACAGCCCAGAGGACCGGTCCTGGGAACCTGCTTCGCAGGTCTTGGCTCCCCGGTTGGTGCGCCTCTTTCACCTCCAACACCCGGGTCACCCACAACCGTCCTGGGGCCCTAACTGGGGGGCTTGGCAGGGGGGTACTGTTGGGGTGGCACCTTGGGTTCTCCCTACCGGGGTCTGCTCCAGCCACCCCCGCAGTGCTGCCTGCAGCTGATCCCCCGGGGCTGACTGCATCATTAGTTGCTAAGGCAACAGAACCCTCCAGAAGTGGTGTGCCCGCACTTCCAGGTACGGCGCAGAGCATGGGGTGAGAGCCTGGGCCATTGCAGCATTCCGCAAAGCTCTGGGCACATCAGGGGGTAGGGTATCAAGGATAAGAAGCTAATGTTGCGATGCAGACAGCGCTGGTAATCAGAGTGAGAAGTTGGCCCCTTTCTGAGAGAGAAGTGTTTTCTTGTTTGTGTTTTTGAGTGCCTTGTGATTGTACTAAGCGTGTATATTTCCTTTGTGCTTGTGTTACTACGTGGGTGTGTATTTTTGTGGCTGAGTCCTGGGTGTTTCCCTTCCCTTGGGGTCTATGAGTGAGGCGTGGATGTGGGTGAGTGCTTGGGTGCCCTCCCCCCCCCTTCTAGGGGATCCTTTCCTATCCAGCGTTTGTGTGCTTCCTACTTCCCTTCTTGTGATCCTAGGCCCTTGCCTTCCTTCCTGCATCTCGTCACACTGTCATCCCTGAACCCCCTTCCCTGCATGAACGTGTGTGAGTGGGAGTTGTCAGGGAAAACAATAGGCTTCAGCCTTCCACCTTGCTTTGTGTCCTTTGATGATAAGGGCCTAGTCTCTGTGAGACTTCAAGGACCCACCTACTATCCCAATGGGCATTTATTCCAGTTCCCTACTGGTCAGAGCTTAGGTATGTTAAGGTTGAGTGAGAGTGTGTGGGTGAGTGGCAGGCTCTTTCTTCTTTCCCCACTGACAGACATAGGCATAGAATCAATTCACATTCAGATCAGCACACTATGTACAGTACCATTTTGAAAAGGTTTGGTTTTAAAATTGGTACACCTAATAGCCTGCACAGCTAAAACGCAAGATGGCAATGCATGGCTCTGACTATTTATTTATTTATTTATTTGGAATGCTTTATCCAATTTCACTTAATATAATTGTTGGGAAATGATTACCCTACCCTATCCTAGTAGTTTCACTGGGTACGATAGAGTAATCATTACTCTATCGTACAAAAGTGATGGAACGGAAGTGTTGGAAAACAGCAAAAAAGAGTCTTGTGGCACCTTAAAGACTAATAAGAAAATGTCTTTATTTTGGCATGAGCTTTTGTCAGCAAGAGCTCTTGCTGACGAAAGCTCATGCCAAAATTAAGACATTTTCTTATTAGTCTTTAAAGTGCCGCAAGACTCTTTTTTGAGGTTTTTAGAGCTATGGACTAAGGCCAATTTTAGATGTGCCTCACACGGGGTGAGTTTTTAGACCTGCCTTCCCCCACCGGAAGTCACCGGGCTACCATTAGAAACAATGGTGCTGGCCGCCGGTTTGTGCATTCTTTTCGAAACAGGATTTGTCAGACCTTAATATCAAGGTTTGACAAATTCGCATTCCAAAAGAATGTGCAAGCCAATTGGTGCCGCTGTTTCTAATGGCGGCCCGGCAACTTCCAGTGGGGGAAGGCACGTCTAAACTCACCTCACGTGAGGTTTCTGAATGTGGACTTTGAAGTCAGCGAAAATTAAAGGCATGTCTAAAAACGTGCTAACATGGCTGCTCTTCTGAAAAATGATGGAAGTGAATCCTGGGACCAAGAGTTAATCACCTTTGTGAACAACTGAATTAACAATGGTACTACTTGCAACATAAGCAGAGTATAAAAAAGGTGGCATTTAGATTTTTTTATTGGTTGTAGATTTTGGGATGGTGCTTCATATCTGTTGTTTCCCCAAGTCCTTATATTATAGGAAGGAGTGAGATACTAGGTGTTTCAGGAGACTGTTGTAAGATACAGGACTTTTCACATCTGTTTAGCTTGTTCATATCCTGCCTGAAGCAGCAGTGACCAAACCTGAAAAATTGGTAATTTCCATTACCGACTTTTTTATTTTTTCCAATTACTGATCAGTATATCAGGATGGAAAACTGACAAGTCAAGGATGGAAAACTGAAAAATCGGGGACAGAAGTTGTCTTTCTGGGACATTGAGTACGTGAATTGGGTTGCAACTGGGTACTGGAAATCTGTTGGGTATACCTAGTTTTGTGGGTATTTGTTTCAGCTCTAATGGTTACCTTAGAATTTAGCAGAAGGTATCTCTGTTCCAGTGATGTAGCGGGCCTGAGGTCATGTCCAAATTATGCCCCCACATGGGCAAGGCAGCAGGCTCTTCACCTTGCCATGAAAACTATCTATTCTGGACCTGGTTTTCAGAGAATACAGTGTCAACTAAGAGGTATTTTAAAAAAATAAAATAAAAATCACCACATCTGCTTAAATGGCTCTTGACTGTCCTGTCCTAGAAAATCAAGCCACGCACATGGTTGAACTTATCATGTAGCTCACTCATAGAAAGGCCATGCTTGATATACAATCTTATTGGATGATTACATTTTAAAAAATAAAATAAAATAAATTCATGACTAGAAGAGGTTGATTTCCAGCTTGAAGTAATTTACTAACACATTATAAACTCATTAAATGCTAACATGGTACAGTATGCCTCATTTCCTGTTTACTAAATAATCCTTTGGTTGTCTGCTTTGTTTCTTTCAGGTTAAACCTGGAGCTTTTCTCTGCCAGAGATGTCATGGAGTCTCGTGTCAGAGTTCTGCACTTAGAGGAAAACATAGCTTCCTTGGCACAGCTCCTTGCTAACACTAGACACAGTGTATTCCCAGTGGTTTATAAGCCGAAACCAGACCAGGCAGAGGTGTTCCTGGGAACTATTACAAGGTAAGACATCACCAACCTATTCCTTGAAGTTACATAGCCTTTCTGGACTACCTTCAGAGCAGCAAACATCTTGTACTGTGTCATGAAGATAAATGGTGTTAAGTACAGAGTCTGATCCTGATTCTGCTGAAGTCAATAGTAAATTTCTCTTTGAAATAAATGAAGCTGATTCAAGATCATGACAGGTTTCTTTTATCAGATATGGCTCATATATGTCTCAAATTAATGACTGTACAGTGCCAGGTATATTGCGGGTGCTAAATTCATAATAATAATAATAATAATTAATAAACATAGATCCATGGATGTGTCCTAATACAGATCTTTACAAATATCTATAATAAAACAGAGCTCTGTTGAAAATTGATATTAACTGTTCTGTCTTCTAGATGCTCTGTTTTTTGCTTGGTTTTACATTCATTGCTATGAAGTATCATACTGCTGCCTTTATCACTATCCGAAAACATACCCTCACAAACACCTTAATGCCTCGCAATTGCTATCCATGTCCGTGTTCCTCAAGAATGTCTATGCCTCATTGTGTTGCCCACAACGTGCCACAAATGTCAAATGCCACACTATGCTGCCACAGTCCTAACCTATTCTATCAAGGGTGAACCCTCCCTCAATGCAGAGCCCATTCCATTGAAATGTCTAAAATGGGGTGTAAATGCAATTCCTTTCTTTGATTCCTGTTTCATCTTTCTTGCCCCTCGTGTCTTTTGACTCTCTCATCCTCTGGGTGTACTCCCTTACATTACTTGTCACTTTTGGTCCCCCACTTCTGCTGGTCCCCACAGAGCAGCTTCTGTGGGGATGAGGCCTCACTTGGTCTAGGTTCCTCTCAGGCCCACAAGAGTCACTCTCCTCATCTACCTCATATCATCCCTTCATTCATTGTCTGACTCCTGTTCCCATTCCTTGGGGAAATCAATAAAGTCAAGTATCCACTGCTGTAATCTTCCCTGCACGATAAGTAGGATGTGCCATGCCATCCACCGTGGGGCCTCGTCACTCCCCATCACATGCTGTTTGCTTATGTACCCTCACGAATGCTTTACTGCTAAGGCTGAAACAGGCAGCTAAATTGCTGCTCAGAAGAAATTTCCCCATATCAGAAACCTTGATTGATTTGTCAAATGTTTCCCTAATACTAATGAGATTTCTTGATTTTTGCAATACCACGAGATACTGTTCTAATTTACTGACTTTCTGCTTACTGGGTCCCATTCATTTACCACTTACTGCATTTCTGAGGGTACTGCTTTACTTCCTGGTTTGTTGCGTCTGCATTTCTGAGCCAATCACTGTGCGAATAGCCCACCCCTTAACCTCCTCCCAGTGCCCCTTATCCTCCACTCCAGTGCCTCCAGCCAGAATTGTTGTTCTATGTTGTTCCCTTTGCTTTGACCAATCTGCAACTGGATTGCAGATTAGTAAAGGAATCTGTGTATCAGCCAATGAGTGACAAGGACGTACAAGGGAAAATGGAGTATAAGAAATGGAGTATTGTGTCAGTAGTACCTCTCAGGATTTGAAATGGACAGCAACGAGGTAAATGGAAAGCAGCAGTAAATGGGATCACGGTAAGCAGAAAGTCAGTAAATCAAGAAATGTAATGTCAGTTGAGACATTACTGAGTACTGAGAGGTTCTTGGTTTAACTGGGGTTTTGGGATGTTGTGCGAGAGGGGTAAGTGGGTGGAGGGGAGGTGGGTTGGGTTGGTGGGTGGAGGGGAGGGGTTATGGCTTCCTCCCCCAATGTATCAGAGGATGAGGGGGACTGGGTTGGGGAGGGTCAGGACTGTTCCCCCGGTGTGAGAGGGGGGCTGGGCGGGACAGCCACCGGAGGGGGGGTGGGCTGGGGGGGGTCTGCAGCCATTGGGGTCGTGATGGGCCGGGACAACTATGGTCCTTATGGGAGGTGAGTAACATCAATGTGGGGGGACAGGTGCTTGGTGCCGGTCCCCTTCATAGGCCTCCAGACAGGTAATGCAGTGGGGGGGGGGGCGGCTGGTCCGGGACTGCTGCTGTTGAATGCGAGGTTGGTTAGTAATAAATCTACAATGCTCCAGGAGTTGATCCTGGATCAATCAGTTAACCTTGTCTGTATTACAGAGACCTGGCTGGACATGGAGTTGGGGCCAGTTTTGGCTAACCTTGTTCCATCTGGGTACTTTGTACAGCACCAGACTAGACCAGAGGGGTGGGGAGGCGGTGTAGTCATTATTTTAAAGGACACCTGGTCTGTGAGGAGATATTCGGTGATCGATTTGACCGGAGACAGATTGGGGCTGCTGCTCATATACCATGCACCTACCTGTATGGCAGCATCCCTACACGCCCTATCTGAGTTGGTGTCAGGGGTGGTCTTGCAGTCTCCAAGGACTTTAACCCTGGGGGATTTCAACATCCACGCTGATGCCGACCTTGGGGGAGCGGAGTGTGAGTTCATGGCTGCAATGACAACCATGGAACTGTCTCAGAGGGTTGCGGGCCTGATGCATGATAGAAGACATACCCGTGACCTAATATTCTGCACTGGCCTTGAGGCGGGGATCCGCTGGTGGGGGATGTATCAATTACACCCTTGTCACGGATGGATCATTATCTCCTCCAGACTGATCTCCTGGCACATGTCTGCCTCCGGAGAGGTGTAGGACCAGTTCAGTTGGTCCACCCCCGGAGACTTATGGAATCAGAGAGGTTCCAGAATGCCCCAGAGGAATTGCCTCCTGATCTCGATGACCGTTCGCTCGATGACCTCATTGTCTTTTGGAACAACTTGTTGACTAAGGCCATTAACCAAATGGCTCCCAGGCAACCGCTTCCAGAATGCCGACAGTGTGATTCCCCTTGGTTTACAGAGGACCTGTGCCGGATGAAGCGAGAAGGATGGCGGTTGGAGCGCCGGTGGCACCAGAGTCATGGTGAGGCCAACCGATTGCAATATAAAGCTAGTTTAAAAGCTTATGCTGTGGCGGCATGGGCAGCAAAGAAAGAGTTCTTTGCTGCCCTCATAGCATCCACAAAGTCATGTCCATTTTTTTGGGTGGTTCAGCAGCTGGTCAGTCCGGCCTCTCTCCACCTGGAACTGGAATCTTCCAGTGCCTGCTTTGTTGACTTTTTTGTGGATAAAATCGCTCAGATTCACTGAGACTTTGATGCTGCACTTATAACAGTAGGTGAACCTGAGGGGGTGGAGGACCCGCCTTGTCCAATTTTATGGGATCAATTTCAGTGGGTGTTGCCTGCTGATGCGACAAAGGTCTTTGGGGCTGTAAGGGCTACCTGTTGTGAATTAGATCCATGCCTGTTCTGACTGGTCAAGGCCTGCTGGGAGACAATAGGGCCGTTGCTGGTGGGGGCTGTCAATGCCTCCCTTAGGAAGGGCAGGGTGTCAAGTCACCTCAAAGAAGTGGTGGTGAGGCCCCTGCTCAAGAAACCATCTCTTGACATTGACTCCCCGGCCAGATATCGGCCAGTCTCTAGCCTTCCCTTTTTAGAGAAGGTTATTGAATGGGTGGTGGCTAGGCAGCTTCAGGGACATCTATTTCAGGTCAGTTTCCTTGATCCCTCGCAGTCTGGTTTTCGCCCTGGGTTTGGCACGGAGACTGCACTTGTGGATTTGGTTGATGACCTGTGTTGTGAATTAGACCAGGGCAGATCTTCTGTTTTAATTCTATTAGATCTGTTGGCTGCATTTGATACCGTTGACCACGAGATGTTGGTGGCTCAGCTGCGGGACCGGGTTGGGGTGGGCAGAATTGTTCTTGAATGGTCTCGCTTGTTCCTGGCTGGGAGGACTCAGTGTGTGGTACTCGGGGAATGTACTTCATCTCCCCGGGACCTCACGTGTGGAGTCCCGCAGGGTTCTATTCTGTCCCCCCTCCTGTTCAACGTGTATATGCAGCCTTTGGGCGAGGTCGTGAGAGGGTTCAGCATGCGTTGTCATCAGTACACTGATGACACACAACTTTTCCTCTCTTTTTCTGTAGACCCAGACCCGGCAGTCTCAGTGCTCACCCAGTGCTTGGTAGCTGTGTGGGACTGGATTAGGGTGAGCCGTCTGAAGTTGAATCCCAACAAGATGGAGGTGATGTTGGTGGGTAGGGCTGGGGTGGTGGTGACCCCCATCATCGATGGGGTCTTCCCCCCATGGCCACACAGGTCCGTAGCCTGGGGGGGTGCTCCTCATCTCACGGCTCCGCCTTGATCTCCAGGTGGAGGCTTTGGTGAAGGGAGCATTTCGCCAATTACATCTGGTACGACGGCTGCGGCTGTATGTTTCGGACTCGGATCTGGCCACCATCATCCATGCCTTTATCACCTCTAGACTAGACTACTGTAATGCACTCTACATGGGGCTGCCCTTGGGGATGGTGTGGAGGTTGTAGCTGGTGCAGAATGCGGTGGCCAGTCTCTTAACTGGGACGGGTTGTCACGAGCACATTACACCGGTGCTCTGTTCCCTGCGTTGGCTGCCTATTATCTTCTGGGCCCAATTCAAAGTGCTGGTAATGACCTACAAAGCCCTAAACAGCCTGGGCCTGGCTTACCTGCGGGACCGCCTCAGGCCCCAGATTGCATTGCGGCCTCTGCGGTTGGCGGGGGGCGCCTGACTCAAAGTCCCCCGGGTTGCTCGGGTGGTGATGATGGGGAGGGCGTCCTTGGTGGCCGCTCCTAGGCTGTGGAAATCCCTTCCGATGGACCTCCCCTCTTTCTGTAGACAGTCTAAGACCTGGCTGTTCCACTGGGCCTTTGGAGAGGGAGACGGGTAGGGTGGGGTGGATTGGGGAGGGGAATTCTGCCCTCTTAGTTTTTTTATCCTTTTAAATGTTTTAATTATATTTTATATGTGTTTTATTGATGCTTGTAAGCCGCCCTGAGCTGCTCTCGAGCAGGAGGGGGCGGGATATAAAACTAGTAAAATAAATAAACAATTCCTGTTTTGGTGAAATCTTGTATCAGCCCTACACAATATTCTCTACTCGTCTATCCCACTACAATTTTTGTATTGTATTTGTATTTTTTGGGTTGTAAGCCGCCCCGGGATGCCATTGGCATGAGAGAGCGGCTAAGAAATGCAAATAAATAAATAAATAAATAAATAAATAAAATACTGACTGTGTTCCATTCATCATCATCATACATGTTGATCCAACACCCAGAATTGTCACAGCACCAGAGTGGAGGGGTGGGGCACTACATTGCCCTTTCTCGGGTGTGTGTTTGAATGTGTCCTGCCATTCACATTAATTGTCACAGGTGGCTGTGTTCTGTTCTTCATCAACACATGAGGTCATCCAATGCCTAGAGTCATCAAGGCCCCAGGGCAGGGAGTGGGGCAATATGTTGCTCTTGGCTGATCACAGGCTCAGTGAGTATTACCTTGATTCGTGATATGCAGTAAGCATGTCCCATGCTATGTGGGATGCTCAGACAGGTATAACCCCAAGATGAACTCAGGGCCATAAGTGCGTTCAAACTGTCAGTGATCAGTGAGTCCTACCAGTCATGATAACTCCTACAGCTAACTATATTCTTAGTAGGTACACAAGCCAAGTCATCTACTGCCCAGAGTCACCATCTTGCTCATGCCTCCTATGTCACCCTCCTTGCTTACAAGCTCTTACAAAGATTACCACATCACCTTGCCCAGCTGGTAGCTGTACTCGCATTCATGAAAATCCACATCTTTCCACTCTTCCCTGCTTGGAGACATACCTTCCCTCACTCACAAAGATTCACACATCGTTGAGTTGCCACTCTGCCCTGCTGGCACATATACCCTCACAAAGGTTGTCTGCTGTTACTTTGAAAGCTATTCCTCAGAAAAGAAAATCCAGATACAGCTTAACAGAGTTCCCCTCTCACCCTGCCCAAACAGCTATTTCATATTGCTGGCTAATTCTTAAAAAAAAACCCAATGCCCACTGAGTATGCTAAAATGAGATACAGAGCCCTAAATCTCCTTACACTAAATACAGATATCAGCTGCTTTGCATATCCCTAGCCCTATCCTAGTTTGCAATGGGTCTGCAGCAAACAAGGACCATGTGTGTCACAAAAGCTCTTGGAAGCTCACTATGAATATGGGGCAGAAGGATGGATTTGATTAAATCAATCATAAGGAAAATCATTCTGTAGAGAAAGCCCTTTCTTTTAGCCTACATAGAGAGCAGTAGCTACTTGGGTCAGGAGACTGTGGCTGGTCTTATAAGTGCAGGGAAGTCCAGTTGGGAACAGACAATCAGGGAGGTTCCACAAGAGAATGACTGCAAGTGGGACTTCTCTGTAGAGCCAACTAGGAGCAATCAGGGACACTGGGAGCTCTCGCTTGTTTGAGGCAACGGCTAGGCCTGCATTAAAAGTAGGCAGGTTGAGAACTGGTGGCCCAGCCAGCTGCTGGGGGAAGTATAGGAATCAGTGGGCAGCCCAGGAAGTGAGGCCTGAGGTAGCCTTGTAAGGCTGGTAGAACAGGACTCTTCTCTGTAACCCAGAGAATAGGTATGGGATATACCCATCAGCAAAGTGATGTGGCACAGAGGCAGGCTCAGGTCTAATTTAATTGGAAACAACTCACAAGAATAACTCAAGTGTGATGGGAACTACAGTGGGCAAATATGGTGCCAGGGTGGCTGATGTCAGCAGACCCAGGCACAGGCTCATGACACCGCTCTAGTCTCCTGAAAAGAGTGAGTAGAGAAGCAACTTGAAGGGAGGCCCAACAGGGAAATCCAGCTAGGAGAGTCCAGAAAGAGAAGGAGCCGTGAGAATCAGTGACACCAGAGGTTGGGGGGAGGTGGAGGGGGACTAGGAAGCTGTGTGAGACTGAGTGAAGGGGGGGAGGGGAGTCAGGAGAGACCTGAATTGGCCTAAGTGTGGCTGCTTTAGTGTGGTGCAGGAAGTGGGGGAGCTAGAGACCCCAGAGAGGAAGATGCCCAGGAGGCCAAGGAACCGAGCTTCAAAGTAGCCAAAGGGAGATACTGATCCGACAAGGTTCCCAAAAGTGTGAGGTTGGAGGCATAGGCCAAAGATGGTGTATTGTGAGAGAGGTCTGACAATCCAGGCATTCTGGTCTGAATAAGGAATCACCTCCATCGCAAGCTCTTGTAAAGTAAATCATATCGCAGTCAAGATGGAGCAACAAAGTCAGAAATGCTCAGGCAACAGTAAATAGTACGGGTGCGAATTCCGGTTCTCCCGAGATCCAATATAGCCAGTATTTGGGTGTATCGGCTTAATCCGATAAATCCGATATTTACCTGTACTGGCATACTGGATTTTTAACATTGGCCGCGGTACCGGATTTTTTACATTGTGACCATTGAAGTTAATAGCTGCAATGTAAAAAATCTGGTTTTTTACATTGCGGTTGGCTCCCACTCTCCTGCTGTTGCAGTTGGCTCCCACTCTCCTGCTGTTTCGGCATGTATGTAAGACCTGGCTGTTCCGTCAGGCTTTTGGTGAGGGGTAGGGGTGGGGATGGGTTTCCCCACATTGTACTGTATTTTTAAATTGTTTAATTTTTTTTTTTAATTGAGTGTTGTTCTCTGCCCAGGGCTGCCCTGTGGGCAGGATTTAAATTTTAAATTTTAAAAAAATAAAATAAAATCTGGTATGCCGATACCGGTAAATCCAGTACCAGGGAGATCCGATTCCGGTACATCTGGTATTCTCCCCAGTGTCCCACCCCTAGTAAATAGGAATTAATCTAAGCAAGCTGGACCACTGGGAAAAGAGAATCTCTTGATAAGGAAGCTATTCCTTGATAAAGTCTGACTTCATTCACAGAAGAATTCTCATCAAGATAAACTTCCATTCTTGGAAAAAACTGGTGAGAAAGCTGCAATCTCGCATAGAATGGGAAATGATAAGTATAAGAATGCTAGTCAACAGGAACTGAAGAGCAATAAAATATTAATCCATATAATCACCATACTATAAGCATAAGCATGCAATAACTGTTTCACAATAATGTTATAGTCTCATGATTACATAGTTCCTTTCATTCCCAAAGACCATAAAGCTCTTTCCAGACTTCCATTAGCAAACAGTTGCTTCATCCACTGCTACAAAGCAACCACCATTCCAGTGGAAGATGAAGCTGTTTAGCAGCAAGCCAAGGATACAAATAGCGGTCTCTGGCTGAATCTATGTAGTGAAATCATTCGCTCTTACATTGAAATCTGGCTGCGAATTATGCTTATTTTTTTTTTAGTAAAAAGCACTTGTAAGTAGGGATGTGTGAATGCGGTTTGGACGTTCAGAGTTCAGCCTGAACTCAGCCAGTTTGGACGTCCAAACTGAACTCCCAAACCGAATGCCACCCCCCGAACAGTTCGGCCACATTCGTATGAGTTTGGGCGCGTTCGGGTGGGAAAAACCTGGCTGGCAGGCCCGGGGGGCGGGCGGGGGGAGCTGAGGAGCAGAATTCCTGGCACCAGGGGTGGAGAGGCTTGGACTAGCAGCCAGCCTGCCCAATCACCATCCCTCTTTTCCTCAGACCTCTGGCTTCGCAGTCTGTGATTGGCATGGAGCTAGGCTGCACAGAATCAATGGAGCTTGTGGTAAGGTGGGAGCAGCAAGTAACAAAAGTCATTGCCCTCCCCCTTTCCAGTTCCTTCTGAGCTAGCCACTGATCCTGTCAGCAGGCATTTTCAGAAGTCTCCCTCTCCCAGAAGTTTGTGTTCCTAATCCATTGCCATCCTCCTCCTATTTCGCCCATTTCCACACATTTACCTCCATAGTTTCATTTATTTAGAACCCAGCAGCGATCCCTTGGCCTAATGGGCTGGCAAGACCAACGTGTGGTCAGCCCTGTCCAAAGTGGCCAAGGTTCTGTTGTCCTGCCCACCAATGAGTGTTCCCAGCGAGTGGTGTTCTCTAGTGGGGGACATTTGCTTGCCGCACCGCCTGAGACTGGGGGCCAAGTTGGTGGAGCAGTTGCTGTTCATCAAGGTGAACCTTCC
>QEPC01001916.1:898901-974079 GCA_003113815.1 Sphenodon punctatus | reverse complement strand
GCCCTTCCCACCACCATCACCTCCATCTTATCGGGATTGAGCTTCAGTCTGCTCTGCCGCATCCAATCCACCACAGCCTCCAAGCATTGGGAGAGTAACGAGACGGCAGGACCTGGGTCAGCTGAAAACGAGAGGTACAGCTGCGTATCATCAGCATATTGGTGACATCGCACCCTGAACCCTCTCACGATCTCCCCCAGGGGCTGCATATACACATTGAACAACAGTGGGGACAGAATAGAACCCTGCGTAACGCCGCAAGTCAAAGCCCGGGGGCTAGATGTTTCAACCCCCAGCACCACCCGCTGGCTTCTACCTGAGAGGAATGAGCGGAACCACCTAGGACAGTCCCGTCCAGACCCCCCAAGTCTCGCAGCCATCTCAACAGCAGTCCATGGTCCACGGTATCAAAAGCGGCCGAGAGATCTAGCAGGATCACAAAGGTTGAGGGGTTAGGGTCGATATTGGGAGGTTAGGGGATTTTATTTGGATTTTATTTTATCTGTGTATTTTTGAAGATATTTGTATGTATTATGACTTGTATTATCAGGTTTTGGAAACATCAAAGAGTTAACAATTAACTACTCATACAGGTCCACCACCCAGCCCCTCCTTTTCCCTTCCAACCTGACACTCAGCCCCGTTCACACACCCGCAGATGAGAGAGAAATACTGGGAATGGTAGTTATGGATTTGGATTAATCTGTAACTCGCTGCATCAATTACAGATTTCTCAGAAAGCTCATTAAAGCAGTGCCACAGGGAGCTGCCTTCAAATTTTGCAAAGGCAGCTATGGCATTGGCCCAGTACTGCTATAATGGGCTTTAGGGTAATGGAGGAGGCAGGCAGAGGGACTTTGCTGGCCATATGTTCCAAGTTGATGGAAATGAGAGAGATATATATTTGATTCCCCCTGTGTGAAAGCATAGCTCTTGCACGATTATCGAGAAAACTATATGGATCTTGCAGAATGATTCTATTCGAGTGCTGCATAACCTGGCATGCTCTGCGATTGCAGTCCGCAACCAACGATCAAGATGAATGTGAAATTTAGTTTTTAAGAGATTGTTGTGTATTGCGCAGGAGGCAAGCCTTGCCACAGTGTGCTCTCTTAAGAGTAAGGCATATATTGTTAATCTTCAGAAGCCAAGTCCTGCCACGGTGTGCTTGCTCTAATAAGAGCAAGGTATTTATTGATCACTATAGATTTTTATTAATAACTTATGAGCCAAGCCCTGCCAAGGGTGTACTCTGGTAAGAGCAAAGGCATTTTTGTACATTTGTCAGGAGCCGAGCCCTGCCAAGATGTGCTCTGGTAAGAGCAAGGCATATATTTTAAAATTCAGGGTGTTTGTATTTTTATACTGTGCACTTTACGTTTTGTATTGTCTGTGTTATATTTTTGATTTTGTAACTTTTTTTTTTTGGCTTAAGCCATTAAATAAGTTCATTCATTCAACTTTGCTGACCAATTGCCAGCCAGTTTTGGATGGCAATCAGCCAACCAGGGACAGGGATAGGCTGCACACAGAGTGAAACAGAGCAAAACTATCTGCCCTGAGGAGTCTGCAGCCATTTTGGTCCTCTTCAGTGCTGCAGGCAGGCTCCACCAATCGTCAGTGGGCTTGCTTTCCTATTCGCGTGGACTCTTGTTAGTCTACCCCCTCAGCCCACTTCCAGCCTTCCCTCTCTCTCTCAATGGGCCATTCATTCTAATAATGTGGCTATTAGAATGAATGGCCCATTGGTTTCAGATTGGAGTCAATGAGTAAAATTCTAATCTCGAAGTCCATAAAATTTGAGACCCAAATCAATAACTAATCTGAACTGATCCAAATTTCTTTCTCTCACGCTCACACTCACACACACACTTTAAACTCTCTCTGTCTCTGACACACACATGCTCACTCTGCTCCCGTTCCCTGCGCATATTTCCCATTTCTGTCTCTGCACCATTACCTACACAGCTGTCATTCATTATTCCCCATTTTGTTTATCTACTCTTTAACTGAAGGAAATATTTTAGGTTGGCTTAGTGAGATCGGAAGAAGGTAATTACATAGAAACCACAACATCAGGTACTGTATCCAAGGCAAGATTTTTTAATTTGTTTTTAATCTGAAGAGAAACTGGCGAAACTGTGCTATTTTGCCAATTCTGCACTGGGTGTGAAGCTTCTGGCCTTTTGCCAAGACCTTCCCTCCCAGTGCATAGTTTCACCTAGGAAACCCCTTCTTCTCACACCCATGGAGTTCACCAAGGTTTCAAAACTTGTGGTTGATGAAATTGTTCTACTTCAGGCAAAATTGAGAGTGGGAAGATGCAATGCCAGAAACTACATCCAAAGTGAAACTGTCAATAAGCCAAAGAAACCTACCAGTTTCGCTTTGGTTGCAACTACTGAGCACAGTTTTGGATGTGTTACATTGGGCTGGGATTGCTTGTGTTCTGTGAAATTGTTCTTCCCCTTTCTTACCAAAATCAAGCTCACTAGTTTTATAGGACCTTCTCTAGCAACTGAAGCTAAGAATGTAAAAGTTAAAAGGGAATCTGGATACTTTGATTTCTGTGTCCCCCCCCTCTTGGGACGTTTTAAAGTGGCCTAGGCTTTAGAAGTTGAGTGCTGCTGCTCCGCAGATTCTGAAAATCAGGGCCAAGTCTCATTATTGTGACTCAGAAATCAGGGCATCCTAGATCAATAGTCAATCTTTATATATATTTATAGTCTTTAAAATCATGACTCTAAAAACTAGTGCTTATTCATGTGAGTAATATTTATCACTGAAATCATGAACTAGTTACATGAGTAGTACTATTTGGATTTAAAGGTTATTATAGGTTTTATTTATTTATTTCGTGGCATTTTATGCTGCACTCTGCTGCACAACAGCAGCTCGGGGCAGCTCACAACATTCTAAAATCACAATAAAATCAACAATTAAAATGACAACTAAATATTTAGTTGTCTTGACAACTTTAGTTGTCTTGCCTCTTGCCAACTCCACTTCCTCCTCCCTTCCACTCTCGGTTGGTGTTCCCCAAAGCTCTGTCCTTGGCCCTCTCCTCTTCTCTATCTATACGTTGTTCCTAGGAAAACTCATTGCCTCCCATGGCTTCCAATACCACCTCTATGCTGATGACACTCAACTCTATTTCTCTACTCCCTCTGTCTCTCCATCTATTCAAGCTCGTCTCACCAGTTGTCTTTCTGACATCTCTACCTGGATGTCTCAACGTCAACTCAAACTCAACATGGCTAAAACTTAACTCTTTATCTTCCCCCTCATCCTTCCTCTCCCTCTTCCCTGTCGATCCTCATTGATGGGGTCACCATCCTTCCCGTCCCCCAAGCCCGTAGCTTAGGCTTCATCTTTGAACTCACCCCTTTCTTTTAAACCCTACACGACGCTGTTGCCAAATCCTGTCGCTTCTCCCTCCTTAACATTGCTAAGATTAGCCCTTTTCTCTCTGTCTCCTCTGCCAAAGCCCTTGTTCATGCCCTGGTTATCTCTCGCCTTGATTACTGTAACCTCCTTCTCACTGGCCTCCCCCGCTCCCACCTTTCCCTCCTTATCTCTGTCCAAAACTCTGCTGTCAGGGTCATCCACCTCGCCCGTCGCTTCGACCACGTGCAGCCCCTCCTCTCCTCTCCTCTCCTCTCTTCACTGGCTCCCCCTTCCTGAATGAATCCTGCACAAGCTCCTAGTCTTCACCTATAAAGCTCTTCACAACCTTGCTCCCCCCTACCTCTCTGCGCTAATTTCCCTCCGTACTCCAGTCCGTGAACTCAGCTCCTCCTCTGTCCCCTCTCTCACCCTCTCATGTCTCCCCTGCTCCCCTAACCGCCTTTGTCCCTTCTCCCTAGCTGCCCCCCATGCCTGGAACTCCCTCCCTGCCCACATTCGCCTTGCCCCCTCCCTTTGTACCTTCAAATCCCTCCTCAAGACCCACCTCTTCTGCTCTTCCTCCCCGACTTCTTGTTCCCCTCACCTAACTCCTGCTGATACTGTCCATCCAGTACAATCTATTACCTGAGGTCTGTGTACTCATATCCTCACCACATGGACCAACCAGCCATCATTCTTGATGTAACCAAGCCAAGAGCATGCACCTGAGACCTCGTATCTTAGTGAATGTTACACTCCTTGTTTCTCCCTCTGTTCCCCTTCCTCCGTCTCCCCTCCCCCCCTCCCCGTCCCTCAGATTGTAAGCCCTAGGGCAGGGACCGTATCTATTCAATAACTTTGTAAAGCGCCAGGTTCATTGCTGGCACTATGTAAATACTTTATTATAATAATAATAATAATAATAATAATAATAATTAATAAATTAAAAACATAAAATTACTAAAAAGTGGACCAAAACCCTTCCCCTACTCCACTCCCTGTCTCCCTCCCCAAAGGCCAGGCAGAACAGCCAGATCTTACTGTCTTCGGAAAAAGGGGAGATCCGGCCCAAGCGGGCCTCTGTCGGGAGGGAATTCCACAGCCTAGACATGGCCACAGAGAATGCCCTCCCCATCGTCCACACCCAGGGGACCTCAAGTCGGGCATCTCTGGCCAACCGCAAGGGCCGCTGCACAGCTGGGGCATGAGGCAATCCCACAAGTAAGCAGGGCCCAGGCCATTTAGGGTTTTATAGGTTAACACCAACACCTTGAATCGAGCTCAGAAGATGATAGGTAGCCAGTACAGAGAACGGAGCACTGGTGTAATGTGCTCGTGATGACCTGTCCCCATTAGGAGACGGGCCACCGCATTCTGCACCAGCTGCAGCCTCCGGACCATCACCAAGGGTATCCCCACGTAGAGTGCGTTGCAGTAGTCCAATCTAGAGGTAATTAAGGCATGGATGATGGTGGCCAGGTCAGAGTCCAAGACATATGGCCTTAGCCGTCGCACCAGATGTAACTGGCGAAAAGCACCCCTTGCCACAATCACCATCTGGGAATCCATGTGGAGCTGTGAATCAAGGAGCATCCCTAGACTACGGACCTGGGTGGCTAAAGGGGGGCAAACCCCATCGATGACAGGAGCCAACACCTCCTCCTCAGCCCCACCAGCATCACCTCCATCTTGTTGGGATTCAACTTCAGACGGCTCACCTTCATCCAGTCCCCCACAGCGGCCAAACACCGGGTAAGAACTGAGACTGCTAGGTCTGGGTCTGCAGAAAATGAGAGGTAAAGTTGTGTATCATTGGCGTACTGATGACGTATGCCGAATCCTCTCACAACCTCACCCAAAGGCTGCATATATATGTTGAATGGGGGGGGGAGGGGGGACAGAATAGAACCCTGCGGGACTCCACACTTGCAATCCCAGGGAGATGATGAACACTCCCCGAGAACCGCCCGTTGAGTTCTCCTACCCAGGAATGAGTAGAATCATTCAAGAACAATTCCTCCCACTCCAGCCCGGTTCCACAGGCGAGCCACCAACATCTTGTGGTCAACAGTATCAAACACTGCTGACAGATCTAATAAAATCAAAAGAGACAATCTACCCTGATCTAATTCATGGCACCGGTCGTTGACCAAAGCCACAAGCACAGTCTCAATGCGCCAAACCCAGGGCAAAAACTGGACTGCGAGGGATCCAGAAAACTGACCAAATCCAGATGCTCCTGAAGCTGCTGAGCCACCACCCATTCAATAACCTTCCCTAAAAAGGGAAGTTTAGAGACTGGCTGATAACTCCCCCCCATCCCCCCGTGATTTGTGTCATCATGTGGCCCCACGTTCTATCATTCCCCTCCCCCATTGGAGGAGGGGGTGGGGCCAGGGCATGTGACTGAATTTTAAAGACCGCTAAAGGGTCCTTAGGCATGGCCCTTAGCGTTGGTGGGAGGTCGTCCCCCCTGCATTTTAATTAATTAATTAATTAATTAATTAATTAAATTTAAAGAATGTATACCCTGCCCCTCTTGCCACAGGCAACCCAGGGTGACTAACAACATCAACAATAAATACAATAAAATATAATAAAATATAATAAAACATGAATACAAAAGAAAAGAATAAAAACCACCCCCCTCCCTCACCAGCCCCCACCCCCTACCTACCCCTCTCCCGCTCCAAATGCCTGATGGAACAGCCAGGTCTTAAAACCCCTTTGGAAAGCTGGGAGGTCCAGGGCCAGACAAGTCCCCACCGGGAGAGAGTTCCAAAGGCATGGCACAGCCACCGAGAATGCCCTGTCTTGCATGGCCCCCCAGAAAACCCAGGGGACCTCCAATGTGGTGTCCCCGGATGACCTCAGGGACCAATCTAGGACCCAGGGAGTGAGGCAATCTCGCAAGTAGACAGGGCCCAGACCATGTAAGACTTTATAGGTCAAAACCAACACTTTGAATCGAGCCCAGAAGACTGTTGGCAACCAGTGCAGAGACTGGAGCACTGGTGTAATGTGCTCCTGGTGGCCCAGTCCCACTAAGAGCTGGGCTGCCACATTCTGCACCAGCTGCAGCTTCCAAGCCGTCACCCTAGGTAGTAGGGGTGGGACTACCAGATCTACCGGTATCCAATAATGCCAGTATTTGGTGTACCGGCAGTATCAGATTAAACCCGGTAATCCAGTGTAATTTACCGGATTCCCCTACCGGATTTTTTTACATTGCGGCCATTCAAATGAATGGCCGCAATGTAAAAAAAAAACACACAAAAAAAGCCAAACACTTTCCTTCCCCGAGTCCAGGCTGCGCGGGTGGAAGGGGGGACACCCCCCCACCCACCCTTCCCAGCCTGGATTTAAAGTTAAACAACAACAAAAATTTCCCCCAAGTCCCTAGTGCCGGCTCCAGGCCACTGGCGACGAGTGCGACCCAGAGCCAGCAGCCAGCGCACCGGCAGCAGGTAAGTGTGCCAGTTCTGTACTGATCCCTGGGGTTTTTGGTTTTTTTCATTGATTTCAATGGGGACAGTTCCCCATTGAAATCAATGTAAAAGATCCGGTACCGGTAAACCGGTATTAATCCGGTAAATTGGTTTTTTTAAATCCAGGAACTGGTAAAACCGGTACCCGGTATTTGCCCTGATGTCCCACCCCTACTAGGTAGCCCCACGTAGAGTGCATCACAGTAGTCTAATCGAGAGGTGATAAAAGCATGGATGACCATGGCCAGGTCAGGAACCGAAACCAGTGACCGAAGCCGCTGGACCAGATGTAACTGACAGAAGGCACTCCTCGCCACAGCCTCCACCTGGAGATCCAGGCAGAGCTGCACATAGAGGAGCACCCCCAAGCTCTGTACCTGGGAAGTCAGTGGAGGACAGATCCCATCAACCATGGGAGCTGTCACTTCCACCGATTTACCCACTACCATCACCTCCGTCTTGTCAGGATTCAATCGCTGTTGGTTAGCCCTCATCCAGTCCCCCACAGCTGCCAAACACTGGGTAAGCACCAAGACAGCCGGGCCTGGGTTGGTTGAAAATGAGAGATACAGTTGGGTGTCATCTGCATACTGATGACACCTCACCCCGAACTCTCTGATCACCCCACCAAGCGGCTGCATATACACATTGAACAGGAGAGGGGACAGAACCAAACCCTGCGGGACCCTAAACGGGAAGTCTCGGTAAGATGAAAAAGAATCACCAAGTACCACCCACTAAGTTCTTCCAGTCAGGAATGAGCGGAACCATTCAAGAACGATCCCACCCACCCCCGCAGTGTCCCACAGGCGTTTCACAAACATCTCGTGGTCAACGGTATCAAATGCTGCCGACAGATCTAAAAGGACCAATAGGGTCGAAAAATTCCAGATAACTCTAGGGGATGTTTCATCTGACCTCAATGGCCGCTCACTTGATGGCTTTGTGTCTATGTGGAATTCCGTGCTGACTGAGGCCATTGATCGTGTGGCCCCCAGGTGTCCACTCCTGAAGCGCCGACATAGCAGCTCCCTGGGGTACATGGAGGAGGTGTGGCGGAAGAAGCATGAAGGGTGGTGGTTAGAGTGATGGTGGTGTCACTTGCGTGCTGAAGTTGACTGATTGTGGCATAGAGTCTGGTTACGTTCCTATGCTGTTGCGGTGCTGACAGCAAAGAAGGTTTTCTTTGCTGCCCTCATTGCGTCCACTAAGTCCCACCCAGTTGAGCTGTTCTGGGTGGTTAGGGGGCTGGTCAGTCCGGCCTCCCTCTGCCTGGACTTAGAATCATCAAATGCTCGCTGTGATTTGTTCGTGGACTTTTTTGCAGATAAAATAACTCAAATTCACCATGGTTTTGATGCAACTTTTTTTAGCAGAGGACGGGTCAGAGGCAGTAGAAGCCTCATCCTGTCCTGCTTTGTGGGATGAGTTTCAGGCTGTGCTGCCCTTGGATATGGGGGATGCTTTGGGGACTGTGCGAGCCACCTATTGTGAGTTTGATCCATGTCCGTCCTGACTAATTAAGGCTAGCCAGGACTGCGGGAGAAATTGGGGTCATTGCTGGCAGGGATAGTCAATGCCTCCCTTAGGGAGGGCAGGGTGCTGGACTGTCTCAAGGAGGCAGTGGTGTGGCTCCTGCTCAAGAAGTCATCTTTGGATGTTGGCACCCTGGCCAGCTATCCACGTCTCTAACCTTCCCTTTTTAGGGAAGGTTATTGAATGGGTGGTGGCTCCGCAGCTTCAGGGGCATTTGGACCGGGTCATTTTTCTTGATCCCTCGTAGTCGGGCTTCCATCCAGGTTATGGCATGGAGACTGCACTTGTGGCCTTGGTCAATGACCTCTCCCACAAGTTGGACCGGGGTCGCTCGACCCTGTTGATCCTGTTAGATCTCTTGGCTGCATTTGATACCTTTGATCATGAGTTGTTGGTGACTCGGCTGCGGGACTGGGCAGGGATTAGTGGAACTGTTCTTGAATGGTTCTGCTCTTTCCTGCCTGGGAGAACCCAGTGTGTGGTCCTGGGGGAGTTTTCATCTTCCCGTCCTGGGGTCTCACATGTGGTGTTCCTCAGGGCTCCATCTTATCCTCTCTCTTGTTCAATGTGTTCATGCAGCCTTTGGGGGAGGTTGTCAGGGAGTTTGGGGTGAGGTGTAATCAATATGCTGATGACACTCAGTTATATCTCTTATTTTCCTCTTACTCTGGCCCAGCAGTCTCAGTGCTTACCCGGTGTCTGTTGGCTGTGGGGGATTGGATGAGGTTGAGCCACCTGAAACTAAATCCTGACAAGATGGAGGTGATGGTTGTGGGGAGGGCCGGGGGGTAGTGGTCCCCATCATCAATGGGGTCCATTCTCATATGATTTCACAGGTCCTGAGTCTGGGGGTGCTTCTGGACCCACAGCTTTGCCTGGATGCCCAGGTGGAGGCTATGGCAAAGGGGACATTTCGCCAGTTACATCTGGTGCGTCGGCTTAGGCCGTATGTCTCTGACTCGTATCTGGCCACAATTGTCCAGAGACTGGATTACTGCAATGCACTATATGTGGGGCTACCCTTGGTGCTGGTTCGGAAGCTGTAGCTGGTGCAGAATGCGGCGGCCTATCTCTTGACTGGGATGGGCTGATACCGATAGTTTTCCGGGCCCAATTCAAGGTGTTGGTCCCTAAACGGCTTGGGCCCCACCTTAAAATCCCTAAATGGCTTGGGCCCCACCTTCCTGCAGAACCGCCTCACTCTCCGGGTCCTGGATTGGCCCCTGTGGTCGGCCAGGGGCGCACTCCTTGTGGTCCCCCGGGTTTCTCCGTTGCTGCACTGTGGCTGTGGAACCTCCCATTGGAGGTCTGCTTAACTACTGACCTCCCTCTTTCCACAGACACTGTAAGACCTGGCTGTTCTGTCAGGCCTTTCTTGAGGGAGGTGGGGTGGGAAGGGATGGGTTAGGGTGGGAAGGGATGGGTTTTAATTTATTGTTTTAATTGATTATTGTGTATTTGAATATGTTTTAAAATGTTGTGAGCCACCCCGAGATGCCTGAGGCAGGAGGGGGCAGCATATAAGTTTTAGAAATAAATAGAAATAATAACTGGCAGAGGAGCCAATATCAAGAGATGGTTTCTTAAGCAGAGGTCGCACCACTGCCTCTTTAAGGCAGCCCGGCACTCTGCTCTCCCTAAAGGAAACATTGACAACCCCAGCCAGCAGTGGCCCCAATGTCTCTCAGCAGGCCTTGACAGTCAGGATGGGCATGGATCTAATTCACAGCAGGTGGCTCTACCCATTCCAAGGACATCTGCCACGTCAGTAAGCAACACCCACAGAAATTGATCCCATGAAATTAGACAAGGTGGGGCCTTCACATCCTCGGGTTCACCTATTGCTATCAGTGAGGTGTCAAAGTCGTGATGAATCCGAGCGATTGTATCCATGAAAAAGTCAACAAACATGTCACAGCGAGCACTGGAAGATTCCAGTTCTAGGCAGAATGCACCACCCGGAAAAACTGAGCTGGATGTGACTTCACAGATGCTGTGAGCGTAGCAAAGAAAACCTTCTTTGCTGCCTGCGCAGCTACAGCATGTGTTTTCAAACTAGCTCTATGCTGCAATTGGTCAGCTTCAGTGTGAGTACGGCACCACCATCGCTCTAACCACTGCCCTTCCTGCTTCATTCATCGCAGGTCCTCTGTAAACCACGGAGACCTGCATCATCGACATCCAGAAAGCAGACACTTAGGAGCAGTTTGATCAATGGCCTCAGTCAGCAAGATGTTCCAAAGAGCTATGAGATTCTGAAATCAGAGAGATCTGTTGTGTCCTATCAATCTGTGAAGTTCTGAAATGTTCCCTTCAGATGAGGGATATCTAGAAATCGTATATGGATCTTAAATCTCCGATAGTCTCCAAAGCATGCTACCAATGAAGGGAGAAAACTTGCCTTTTTACTGGACCAACTGTTTGTTGCTGTTGCTGCTGCTGCTGCTGCTGCTGCTGCTGCTGCATGGGGCATTATGCTGCCTTTGTGTGAAGAGAAAGCCAGGTACAGGATGCTATGGACTTGTAAACCTTCTGTTTGATAGTTTTTTTTTGATTTTCCTGCTTGTAAACTGGTAAGAAAAGGGGATGCTTGTTTTTTTTACATTTGAAGGAGTGGGTAGAGCAGCTGTTCCCAGTAACAATAATGACACTATTGCAGAGACAAACATTTTCATGATGATGCATGGGAACACTAAATCCAAACCACATTGTTTAGCTAATGCATGCTTTTACTCCAGTAAAAGGGAATGTCACACAACTGAAAGTAAATCGAAGAGATCATAGTTTAGAAAATATGACAAAGTTGAAAACTTAAAGCTGTATTACGCAGTAACATCCTTTAGCAGGGAAATAATTGATCCCAAGTACTGTATATGTGTATATTCCATAGAAGTTTATTGGGTATGATTTGTCTCTAGTCAGCAAAATGACCAAAAAACCCATGGTGAATCAAGAGTGCTTTGTGGTAAGCTGCATCTCAATGAGACAGGCCACTGTTTGTTGATAGCTAAGTCGGTACTGCTTGGGAAGGGATATGGATGTATCACAGTTTCTTCTACCTTGGTTCCATTTCTTCCACCCAATGGAGCAGATGTGCCAACAACAGACCCTGATGCCCTTTTAATAATATGCCATTTTCCTCATGTTTCTTATTATGAGGATAGGCACGTGTCTGCTAAGCAAAAGCAATAAAACAGCTGGAGAGTGAATGAAAGGTTAAAGAGAAGGCCTTATTGTTCATGCTGTCCATTTCACTTAGCTGGTGAAGGAATTACTGAGTGTGACCAAAGAATCGTTATTCTCATATCAACAACTCTCTTATCTTATTTCAGGGTGTGCCACTAAGTTTGGCCACCCTTAGTTTGGCAAGCAAAGTTAACCAGTCAGATACAGAAGCAATATGAAAAACATGGGCGCATTAATGTTTTCTTTTCTCTAGAAGGTTATTCATGGTCCTCTCATCCATCCTCATAGTCATAGATGATGTATACGATCCAGGACTGGTTAGAAATGATGGGCAAATAGTATGGACTGTCCTTTAAAATGCTGGACACTTGCACACAAAAGACTAGGGCATATGCAGAAACTAGATAGTTGTCGGTGTAAAAACACCTACTCTTGCAGTTTGATTTTTTTTATTTTTAAAAAAATTAAATCTGGAAGTGTGTGTTTGCTTCTCCTGTGTTTTGTAAATGTAAGATTTAAAAAACACAGACTGTTACAATAGACAAAGACCTTAGATTTAAATGAGAGCCTCTTAGAAAGAAATTTCCAGCTATTTTGAGTTGCCTGTTACACTTGAGTGAGTCCAGTGGTTCCTACAATGGAGCCATGTTACAATTCCTTTGTGCTGTCAAAGTTCGAGGCTACTGCCACCCATGGCAACAGGCAAAGCAGATGTAAGAAAGTTTCAAATGTTTGTGGCATAAGTTTTATACTGTATCCTAAGCGTGAAGCTTTTTCTTATGAAGAGCAACATTATTTGATACTTTTTAAATGGTGAGGGCTTGTTTCAGTGTACAAATAATTGTGCAGGTGCTGCAGGTTTCTTCTGAAGAGCCCTTCAGAGCAAGCCAGAATGCTGCAGCGTGGTGTGTGTCCTCAACTGTATAAGCCAAATTAAAAAGGTATGTAGCGACGCTGCAGCATGTGGGTGGCTTTTAGAAATGTGCCGACTGTTGTGAAATATCAATATCAAATATGGGCATGGGGAAAGCTGGTGGTGTATGGAAAGACTGATCACACATTCATTTCAGGACTGAAATGTGTGGTGAATTAATCTGAAATTGAAATTCTGCTTTGGGAAAAAAGATACTTGGAAATAAAAATAAGAATCCCATTCCAAGCCTTCTGCCCATTTCTAAAAGCAAACCAAAGCAGAATTTTTTGTAAGAGGGAGATTTGTGTTTCCCTTCTTACTTTGCCAGGAGTGACATATTTTTATAGAACCAAAATCAGTTGACTTGCTAAGGTAAATCCAAATATGATATGTTCTCCAATACTGCCCCAAATCTATGGGGACCATCCTTATCTGATGTCTTACCTGAACAGTGAGAAATTATTTCCCCCCTTGTTTCACAAAAAATAAATAAAAATGACAGCTCTTTGTAGTTGAAAAGAAACAAAAGAGATGGTCAATTTTGGCACTAATGCAGGTGAAAACAATGCACATAAGTAGTTGAACAAAGGATGCAAGTCTGCCTCAAACATATTCCCCCTCTTCACATTTATAGGTAGAATCTTTTTATTTTACTCTCTCTCCAGAAGGCAGAACTATAATAGGTGTCAACCAATGCCTAATTTGTACTGACTAGCAGAATAATGACCCAGTCTTGCAGAGTGCTGAGCAGGATCAGCCTTAGAATTTATCGGGCCCAAAGAGAAGATAAAATGTGGGACCACTGGTGACACACACACACACACCCGGGGAAACTACCTCCTACCACCCTACAAGGTGCCCTAGAGGTGGCCGTGATTGGGGCCCCACCGGGAGGGAGTGGGACCCTTGTCCCCTGCCCTGGTGAAAACGGGGCCCCTAGAAGTAGAGAAAATAGTGGGGGCCAAGGTGGTTGCCTTGTGGTAAGGCCAGCTCTGGTGTGGAGTGCCTCCTCATGAGGTGCTCAGTAGCTCTGCAGTTCCTATTCATTTCTACAAGAGCTGAAGGTTCTAGTACTTTGGATGAAATATCACCACTTTACAGAATCAGGTCCATAGGAGATTGAAGAACTTTCTGCATGCCATCTCATTGTCGTATTATGGACTATCCCACTCTTATTTGTGAAGAATGTAAGATGCATAGACCCTGGTGATCCAAAGCCCATTGAATCAGCAAGACCGAGGAAGGGAAGCCATTGGCCTCAGGACCAAGTCAAGCCTGCAACTCTTTTCCCTTTGGCCTTTTTTCTCTTCCTGGATCTTGTCTGTGGATCCAGCCCCTGCCCTCAAGCATTGAAAGAATGGGCCTAGGGAGAAGGGAATGGAAATGAGGACACGCACTCCAAGATAGCAGATGGATCCATGGCACAGATCCATGATCTGGACCTCCTGCTTTATCCCCCATCCTGAGCATTCCCCATAAACATTCCCAACTCCTCTCAGACTCACAGAGCTTGTACGAATTTTCAAAGTGGCTCATTGGAAAGAAAAGACTCCCCAGCTCGGAAATAGACATTAATTTACTTTGGACTGTGAATCACAACGTTTGAAGATGCAACAGAGGGCTGATTATTCTTGTACAAAGGGGTCAGAGGGTGTTTTTCTAATTAAGTACCGTGATGGGCAGCTCCATATACAACACACACCTGACCCGTGACCCCACAATCTGTTGAGTGAAATACAGAGAGAGTAAGGTGAGATGTAAATGTACAATATGCAGTATGAAACTCAATCACTGCTTTTAAAGTGCCACAAGATTCCTTTTTCCTTTAAAGGGTTAATTTGTTTGTATATTATGATAGTGGCTAGGTTCAAAGGACAGTGATATATACATTATCATGTTAGGCTTTGTACAGGCCTATAGCAGTGAACAGCTTAATGCTAACAAAGTAGGCTTTCAGCTTTAATTTAGGGAACATACTGTGAAATCAACATTCCTGGTTCTGTTTTTCAAGTAGCCTGATCCTGAAATTGGTTGGGGCTGATGCTAGCCCTTTGTGCTGATGCAAGTTCTGTTTACTTTGGGTCGGTGCAAAGGAGTACTGCTGGTGACGAATGGCTCCAGGATTGTGCTGAAATAATATCTCACTTTGTCCTTTGGCCTTCATCTTAAAAGAATTATGCTCTAAGTGGTTTTGCCTGTGACGTAATCACTTAGAGCATGATCCAGCTCCATACAAGTCAATGGGACTTTAGCCATTGACTTAAATGGGAGCTGGATCGTGCTCTTAATCTACATTTTCTGCATTTGTAACTGTTTTGAAGGTTTTGTTCCTTTTCTGTCACTTCCCCAATACATAGAATTTGCAATTTCCTTGGATAATGGGCTGTTTAGAGTGACCCACTCTAAGCTGTGAGATGTTTTTCGTTCCTGTATGTGACATGTGAGGGATTGGGATAATCGTGTACTATCTTAATTATGTGTGTCCTCGTGATGTGCGTTTCATACCAAGAGTACATTAAAATGCTGCAAGGCTTTGCCATGGTATCTTTTGAAATGAGCTTCATTATTTAAGGGTTTTCTTCCTCCTTAAATAAATAAATAAAGAGATGAACAATTGCCAGCTTCAAATTTGAATCCTAGAATATCCCGTTAAGTCCAGAAATAGTGCAAGAAACATGTTTGGTCTGCTCTTTTTTGAAGCTTGATGATGTGATAGGAAGGATGTATGCAACTTCAAAGAGTGATGCTGTTATACCTCGAAAGCATAACTTCTGGAACTCCAAGTGAAATAATGTGTGTTTGCTTTTCTTCTGAATGTGGCAAGTTTCAATAGGTTTGGATTTTTATCAGAAATGTTCCAACAATTTATTTAATTCTTTTGTGTGTCCACCTTTCTTGACTAGCCAGATTTCTTTCACGCTTCTCAAAGCCCTGCTAAGTGATTCCCTGCTGGGATTAGTTAAGAATGGAGCTGAGCAAATTGCAGCCTGCCAAAACCAACCAACCATCCACTGGTGATAAGCAAATGTTCAGCTCCATGCTAAGCATGACCTGTTTTTTCTTCTTCTTGCAAATGCTATTAAAATGGAAATTAGAGCTAGTATTAGGGACAGAATCAGCCTAGAATTGAAAATGCCTGGACTTGGGAGACAAGCCAGTTTAGATTGGAAGTGGGGCCTATCTCTACCTTGTGTCGAATCTTACAATTAGAAGGGACCTTGAGGGTCATCTAGTCCAACTCCCTGCATGGATGCAGGATAGGTCCAGCTACAGCGTCTCTGACAAATAGTTGTCACCCTCTTTTTGAAAACTTCCAGCAATTGAGAGCCTCCAACCTCCAAAGGTAAGAGAATAGCTCTCACTGTTAGGATGTTTTCCTGATATTTAACCAAAATCTACTTTCCTGTAAATTTATTTATTTATTTATTATTAAAATGAATATGCCACCCCCTCCTGCTACAAGCATCTCGGGGCAGCTAACAACATTTTAAAAACATGTAATAACTAAAACAATTAAAATAACCTAAAAACCCCAGATTAAAATAACCCATACCCAAACCCTCCCTAACCCAACTCAACCTCCTGCTCACTACTCATCTCCTCACCCGTACCCACTCCCTTCCCTGAAGGCCTGGACGAACAGCCAGGTTTACAGGCCTGGTGGAAGGCCAGCAAACTCGGGGCCAGCTGAGTTTCTTTCGGGAGGGAGTTCCACAGCCGCAGCGCAGCCACTGAGAACGCCCTCTCCATTGTGGTCCCCTGGCTTACCTGGGGGACCTCCAAGAAGGCGCCCCCGGCGGACCGCAAGCATCACCCCAGGACCTGAGGAGTGGGACAGTCTCTCAGATAGGAGGGGCTCAAGCCATGTAGGGCTTTAAAGGTTAAAACTAGCACCTTGAATCGGGCTCGGAATGCTATAGGCAACCACTACAGAACTCGGCGCACTGGCTTTATGTGCTTCCTACGTTCCATCCCTGTCAAAAGATGGGCTGCCGCATTCTGCACCAGTTACAGCTTCCAAACCATCACCAGCGGCAGACGGTTTATTTATTATTAAATAATAATTAGTCCAGCTTCGAGGTGATGAATGCATGGATGAAGGTGGCCAGGTTGGAGTGTGAAACATATGGCCAGAGCCGCCACACAAGATGTAACTGGAGAAAGGCTCCTTTCGCCACCACCTGTACCTGGCAATCAAGCCGAAGGCTGGGGTCTAACAGGACTCCCAAGCTCCAGACCCAGGGGGCCATCAGGGGGCGGACCCCCTCAATGAGGGGAACCATCACCCCCACCGCCCGACCCACCAACATCACCTCCGCCTTACTGGGATTCAGCCTCAGTTTGCTCCACCACATCCAATCAGCCACTGCCTCCAGGCACCGGGAAAGCACCGAGACTGCAGGGCCTGGGTCAGTTGAAAACGACAGGTATAGCTGGGTGTCAGCAGCATATTGGTGTCAACACACAAAAAACTGTCTCACAATCTTCTCCAGGGGTTGCATATAGATGCTAAACAATAATGGAGACAAAATAGAACCTTGCGGTACGCCGCCAGAGAAATCCCGGGTGCTAGATGTTTCAGCCCCCAACACCACCCGCTGCCTCCTTCCTGAGAGGAACGAGCGGAACCATCCAAGGACCGTCCCATCCACACACGCCCCGCAGACTGCAATCGTCTCAGCAATAACCTGTGGTCCACTCTATCAAAAGCAGCCAAGAGATCTAACAGGACGAGTAATGTTGAAAGCCCTGAATCTATCTCTTGGCAGAGGTTTTCCACCAAGGCCACCAATGCAGTCTCAGTGCCATACCCTGGGCAAAACTCTGATTGAAAGGGGTGTAGAAAACTGATGCCATCCAGGTGACCCTGGAGCTGCTGTGCCACAACCCGTTCAATAACCTTCCCTAAAAAGGGTCCCAATTGGTTCTATTATTTATTTCTATTCCTGCTGTCCATAGCAATGCAGAACAGTTCCTTGCCATCTTTTTCATGACAGACCTTTAGATAGTAAGAGACTGTTGTCATGTCTCCCCTGAAACATCTCTTTGCTAGGCTAAACATATCCATTAATCTTCATCCCTTTCTCGTTGCTCTCCACACCTTTTTATCATCTCTGTTGCATCTCTGATCCTGCTCCAATTTGTCAATGATAATCTTAAAATGAAGAATCCCAAACTGGACACTGTACTCCAGATGAGGAGTAGCCACATATTTGCTAAGTGAAAGCAGTGAAGACTCCAGATGAGGTCTGACCTGTGCCGAATAGAGTGGAATTATTACTTCTGCTGACTTGGAACAAATGTTTCTGTTAATGCAGCCTAAAACTGCATTTGCCTTTTTTGCAACCATATCACATTGCTGATTCACGTTCAGTGTGCGATTAATCATGATCCCTAGATCTTTTTCACATGTGCTGCTGCTAAGAGTTATTTCCCCATCTTATAGTTGTGTATTTTCTTCCCTAAATGCAGAACTTTACATTTATCTTGGTTAAATATCATTTTGTTAACTTCAGCCCGGATTTCCAACCTATCACGTCTTTTCAAAATGTAGCTCTCTCTTCCAAGGTGTTGACTACCTCTCCCAGTTTTGTGTCCTTTTCAGACTTGAAAAGTTTCCTGAATTTGACTCCATATTGGTACTGTGTGTGTGTGTGTGTGTGTGTGTGTGTGTGTGTGTGTGTGTGTGTGTGTGTGTGTGTGTGTGTGTGTATAACCACTTCTTAACTTGATATAAAGTGATTTGGAGACAGTAACTGCAATAGTTACAAGCAAAAGGCATAGTACTATAAAGATAAAATACACTGCACTTCCAGATTGTCCACTTGTTGCCTCCGGTAACAGGAAGGTAGGGTTCTGTAATATGTTATGTAGCCAATCAGTGATCACCCTGTTCCAGGCTAGGTAATCTCAACTGTGGATAAGGCATGAAGTCTAATTCTGGTTGGCCGAGCATGGGGAACATCCAAGGAGACGTCCTCTTGGATGTAGGCCCTGCTGAAAGGGAGAAAGGCCACAGCAGACTTGGCCTTTATACTTTATAACTTTCCTAGCCTTTTTCACTGCAAAATCACATGTGACCTCACTGAAGTTCACGCTCAATACACAAAACCGCAAGTTCAGAGTTCAGTTAACCAATCAAATCCTGAAGAAATAAAAGTGTTTCATTGGAGATCTTGGGAAGTAAAACTTTCTCTATGTAGTATGTACATTAAATGGACTGATATGCCAACATCAAACACAGCATCTTATGGCTGTCATGTACAGCTTGATCAAACGCTATTATTTTTCTAGTTTTGTGCTGATGACAAATCTTTTCCCTCTGAAACTAGGTTAGAACTATGCATGTTGCTTGAAAATGAACCCATCTTTGAACCAGAGGCTGCAGAAGACTCTCTTTCCTGTATTCCTCTCCTCCCCTACCAGAAGGTAATCTCTCTTCTTTCATTTCCCTCTCATTAAATAGTGCATGTTTTATATGTAGCAGAAACGGTTAAGGGTTCATGAGGTTACAGTAGGTTATAGAGAAGCCCAAAATTTTGAAAGGGACTGAGGTTGCTTCCAGCCATCTTCCCGAGGCTAGTTTAGGTCATATATGAAGTGAGTGGGTCTTCTGAGCATCTCATCTTTAATTAATATTTCCTGACAGAAGCCTCTTGGAAATGTATGATAGGGTGATTTCAGACGTGATGGTGGCCCTATTGGCCCAATCATGGAATCACCCTATTGATTCCCCGGCGGAATCAGACCAGCCCGTCAACAGACGAGCCGGCAGATTCTGCCGGGGAATCAGGGAGGGGGCAGGACTGTGCGGCGCAATGTGCGGCTGCACAACCCCGTCCCCCCATGCTTCCGAGGCTACCCGGCCGCGGTGCCCCGCCCCACCGAGGTATTGACCACCACCTGGAATCGGCGAGCATGGCCGCTGATTCTGGGCCGTGGTCAGGGGCCAGACGAGACGTTACCATGCTCAACCACGGTGAATTCCACTGTGGTGGAGTGTGGTAATGTCACGTCTGTTGGGGGCAAAAAGTGATTCCTGCTGGATACTCACCCCGGCGGGAATCACTTTGACCACGCTTTCGGAGATGGTCCCCGGGCCATCCTCGAAAGCGTGGTTATTTTGATCCCCGCCGGTGGTTCACTGTGATGAACATCTGGCTGGGATCAAAACAGACGTTACGGGACCATTCCCCACCACAAGGGATTGTCTGTGGTTAAGCGTGATCTCGTAATGTCTGAAAATACCCATAGTCACTGGCAAACCTAGTGGCAAGAATTGTCTGAAAAGGGAAGACCCTCTCTGACATTTATTTATTTTCTTTATCTGTTAGAATTTATATGCTACCCTTCCCACAGAGGCTCAGGGTGGCTCACAATTTATAAAGATGATGATGATGATGATGATGATTCATAAAAAAGGATAGGATTCTTCTGGCTGGAGATTTTAATGCTCGGATGGGAGGCTTAAACTGGGAGGATGAGAACTTTATGGCCCTTAATGAGATATGGGGGTTCTGCTTCCAGGATTTAGCAGTGAGTAACAGTGGCAGTCGTTTACATGAACTATTATTAGCTCTGAACTATTGGTTTGTGAATAATGCCTTTAGATCACATACCTCGAGTAATTCGACCTATCAGTCTAGTTAATGATCTAGTGTGATAGATTTTTTTTCTGACTGAGCCCAGCTCTTGGTTTGCTGTAGAGAATACTATGATTCTGGATAGGGTTGAAATTGACCATGTTCCGCTTTTGGATTTTTCTGATTCCTGCTCCCATTTAGGTTGCAGGATGGATGTCAAGTTTCCCCTAACAATAGTTAATAAGCAATTGAGGTGGGATGAGAGGCTTCCTGCAGAAGTGAATAAAATGTTAGTTTCTGGGGAATTACAAACTCTGCGAAGCCGACTCATGGAATCCTCATCAACAGAAGATATTTTGGATAATATGCAAGCCATTATGGAAGCACGAACCCTCTGTTTTTTTAAGGAGATGAATAAATATCTGAATAATAAGCCGATTAAGAGAGCCCCATGACTCAATAATGAATGTAAGAGCTGAAGAGCAAATGTGATGGGGGTTGGTGTGCACATGTCTGAGGCATGCACAGGGAAGCTTGGTGCTGCAACTACCTGCACAGCTGAGAATCCCTTGGTTCTGCAAATGGGTTTGGGCTTGATCAATCTCTCTTATTCTGCAAACTCTAGTTTGTACTTTAAATAACTGCTACAAAGCCCAGGCAAGGCAGATTCCCAGCTGGGCAGGAGACACCAGTGGTTTGATGAATGCTTCTCCTGCTCCACAGAGCAGCATCAGGCACATTGCTTATGCTATATAAACAATATTAATAATAGTAATTTAGAATGAGAGAAAAAATGCAATTTGAGAAGCCTTCTCCTAGTGTACACAGAGGGACTGAGTGATCCTATCTCAGCCTTCCTGGGTGTTCTTATCTAGAGATAGTGTGTGGTCGCCATGTTGGTCCATGGTTCAAATGATATCTTTTATTGGACCAACTGTTGTTGTTGGAAATAAACAAGCTTTTGGGCCACACAGGGCCCTTCCTCAGGCATGTAGCCTAGCCAGTAGAAATATATAAACTGAGCAAATGTAGGGCAGGTATATATGAAGGGGCATGGAATGGGTGGGAGTGGGAGTCCAATCTAAATAGCATTCCTAAGGGTCCTATCCACTCCTGTTCTTATCTAGAAAGAGAGTTTCAAGTAAACCCATCTATTGTTTACACTATGGGTGATTTCAGATGTTACGCACGCCCGATTCACCACAGTGGATTCCCAGCGGTGGCGAGCCGGCTAACCACCCCCCGTGGGCAAGAGAGGCCCAAAACAGACGTGACGGGAGTGGGACCACGGCAGGGAATCGGACCTGCAGGCCACGGCCCGGGGCAGCGCAACAGACGTTACGTCGATCCCGGGCCGTGGTCAAAACACCCAGAAGGCACTGGGGAGGGGCAGGAGAAAGGCATGGCTGGCTGAGGGCAAAGGAAGCCAAAAGGGCCCACAGGGAACGCCCACACAAGGGAAACGGGAAGGGAGGGGGAAGAGGGAGAAGAGCCGTCAAGGCAGCACATGCAACTGGCACAGGGAAAACGAGGTCACAGTAGAACACACAGCACAAACACACACCCGCGCAGGAAAGGAAGGGAAGGGGGAACACAGCGGGACGGACAACACACACGGCACAACGGGCAAAGGGGGGAGGGAAGGGAGGCGGGGACAGGGAGGAGGGGGGGAACCGCCCCAAGGGTCAGGGCAGGACACGGGGAACGGCACCCAGAACCCCCACAACAGCACAGCCTGCATGGGCACCCCCACAGCTACACAGCCAGTCCCAGGGGCACAGCCAGTCCTGGACAGCCTCACAGGTGCCAGTCCCAGGGGCAGAGCACAGGCACAGGGGGAGGCCACATGGACCAGGGAGCGGCCCGGGAATGGTCCAGAAGGTTGTCAGGGAACCCATGCGCTGGCTACGGTGCGATGGATAGGAAGGAGGTGAGCCAGGACCGAATAGCAGAGCAGCCCTTCCACGAGCCAGCCCCCCCCCCAGGTGGATGCCGGGAGGTGCAGTCCAGGGCCCCCAGAACCCCACGGTTGCAGAGTCACCAAAGAGGGTGGGGGGCACAGGCACAGGAGGGATCGAGGCCGAACCAGGAAGGACAGCAGCACCCGGGGTGCTGGGAGCAGGCTCAGCATTCAGGAGACAGCCACAGGAGATGGCAGCCACGGAGGGGAACACCAGTTGCAGAGGTGGACAGGGGGGCTCCGCGGAGGGGGCACAGAGCCACAGGCAGGGGCAGCGGGACCCCAGGAATCAGCCAGCACAGCAGCGAGCCAGGGACATCATGGAGGGAGCAGGCAGCGACCCACGGCAGCGGGGCGGAGGTGGGAGGTCACAGCGGGGCCAGCGTCCAGGGCCTGGAAGGAAAGGGGGGCCTCACAGCCAGCTGCAGGGGGCCATGAAGGGGTCCAGGGATGGGTGCCCTGCCAGGTGCACAAAGTGGGACCACTGAAGCATGCCTCGACAGTACCCCAGCGCAGACATGGTGGGTGACGAGGTAGTATGCCTCGAAGGGATCCTGCATGGCGAGGCCCACCTGCACATCGGATCAAGACCACACACCAGCCAGCACTGACACCTCCACTTCAGAGGGCTCCGACAAGCCATAGTCAGCAGCTGGGGGCCACAGAAGGTGACACAGTTCCAACAGGTGGTGATAGATTGCCCCACGTGACCGCTGGTAACCTCGGGCCCCGTGAACACAGCCAAAGAAGGACACAGCCAGGGCAGGGCCCCCCTCCAGCAGACAGGCCATGTAGGCAGCCAGGCTGTACACACAGAGGGCGGACACGGTCTCCGCCGCCGACCACCCCACATGCGAGCACCTGATCTATGGGATGCACCCATCGGGAAAGGGACACAGGCCTAGCATCTCCGCATGCAGTCAGCAGTCGTGGGCGCTCACCACATAGCCATAGAACCTCAGCCTGGAGCTCGTACGCTCGTAGGCACCTGTGAGGCTGTCCAGGCAGCTCAGGAGCAATTGCATGGCCAGGAAATGCCACAGGTCACACAGGGACAGGGTCTCACAGAAGGTCCAGCTATGGGGTCCCCGGGGGCACTGCGGCCTGGGAGCCCTGTGGAAGAGCGGCCAGCCATGGTCCAGCAAGCGGCAGATACTAAGTGCAAGGAACGGAGGGCCCCACAATCCCTGGAGGGATGGAAGGGGAAGCAGGGGAGCTCCAAGGCCAAGTGATAAGGGCACAGGCTGCAACATTGTACGGCTACAAGGCGTGGGGTGCAGACCCAGTCCAGCTCCTGGAACAGAGCACATGGACAGGACAGCCTACAAACTAAGCAGGGCAGTGAGGACAACAGGCAGCTGACACTGAGAGGTGATGACAGCAGGAATGAAGCTGCTACCCACACACGCCCGGGAGAAGGCAGGACCATTTGCCAGGCCCCCTTTAGGGAAGGCAGGTGCATGCATCGGGCCGCCCGCGGCCTCCCTCCCCCCCCGCTCGCCCTGCAGGAGCTGGGCCTGCCGGCCTGGGGGACAGCCAGGGTGATCCGGGGCCCCGAGTCCAGTTGGCAGGGTGTGACCAGGGGGCGGGGCTACACAGGCTCCATCCTATAAAAGGTGCAGCTCCAACCCACCTGGGCCACCGGTCACCAGGGAGCTGTGACAGTTGGGCACCTGCAAGATTCACCTAGCCGTTTGCGCGGAGTGGTACCACTCACACACTGACCTCCTGCGTATCCAGACCACTGAGGTGCACCTGGCCACCTGGCTGTGGGTGTGCATGGCCAGGAGCACTGCCAGAGCCTGGAGATCCCACCACAGGCGCAGGCGCTCCCTGGCCAGCCTCAGGGCCCAGCGGGTGTCTGGGGTGGCCCGATAGGCCCTCCTCTGCACCCAGGGATGGGCTGCTGCACTCCGTGAGGTGGCCGGCCAGCTCCAGTGGTGGAGGGAGACCATGGGGCACACAGTCCTGCTCGCTATGCCCATTGACCGGCAGGTATGGGTCACCGGGCGGGCACAGTGGTGGTGGGCCAGGACACTGGCCCAATGGGACGAGGTCACCTGGAAAGCACACTTTCGGATGGATAGGCACATCCTCCTGCGACTCTCCAAGCTGTTAACACCCTGGCTGGATAGACAGGACACCCCCATGCGGGCCCCCATTCCCATGGTCCAGTGAGTGGCCAGCGGGGTCTGGGCCCTTGCAACACCCAACTCCTGCCACTCCATCTCGCAGCACTTCAGCGTTGGGGTGAGCACCATCACCAGGATCCTGCGGGACGTCTGCAAGGCGGTGGTGGGCATGCTCCTGGACCGAGAGATCCACCTGGTGGACCAGGAGGCCGTGATGGCTGGATTTGCAGCTGAGGGATTCCCCAACTGCATGGGCACCANCGATGGGGAGGCCACAGAATATGTCAACTGATACGGGTACAACTCCCTGCAGTTGTAGGTGATCGTGGACCACTGGGGGAGGTTCATAGACATTTACACAGGCCACTCTGGTTGCAGCCACGATGCCCGGATCATGACCATCTCTCCCTTCTATGCCCGGATGTACCGCGGGGACTTTGCGGACATGGGGATGACCCGGATCAAGGGGGTGCTGATGCCCTCCTGCATCCTGGGGGACCCGGCCTATCCATTCACCCACTAGCTGGTGAAGGCGTACCCGGTCACCAGGACCCCTGTGGAGGTGCTCTACAATACCCGCCTGTGCGCGAGCAGAACCGTGGTCGAGAGAGCCTTCGGGGCCCTCAAGCAGCTCTGGAGGAGCCTTGCAGGCCGGCTGGACTACACAGTGGACACCTGTTCACTCATGATTGGATTCTGCTGTGTGCTGCACAACGTGTGCGAGACTGATGGGGATGCCCTTGACTACCCCATGCCCCAGCGCCCTCCCGGCCCCGTGCCTCTCTATGTGAATGCAGAGAACCTGAGGGAGTATCGATACGCAAAGCACATCCATGCTGCCCTGGTGAGGCGAATCAGCTGGGAAGCCGAGGGCTGAGGCCACACACTCCCTCCCTACCACCCAGGGCCCCCAGAAGCACCCTGGCCATGCCCGTACACACCTTTGCGCCCCCGGCCCCGGTCCCATGAACAGAAACACTGAGGCGACTTTGGTGCCTGTGCATTTATTGTATCACCTTTCTACATCTGCTCCCACCACCTCCCCCATGCCCCACCTCCCAGTGGCCCCCCCCAGTGGCCCCCCCCAGGCCACCCTCCTCCTTCCTCCCCTTTCCCCACATCTCCAGGGCCTCTCTCTTGGTCACCCAATGGGCACTGTGGAGCTTTGGGAGCTCCCCTCCCCCCTGCTGTCTGTGTCCCCGACAGTGTCCTGGGAGGCCTCGGTGTCCTGAGGGTTGGGCAGTGGTGGGAGGACGGGTGGCCTTGGGGCCAGTGGGGCCCCCTTGGGTGGCTACTCCCTCCGGAGGTCCACAGGGACCAGTAGGCAGAAGCGTGGGCCCAGCAACCGTGCCGGTGGCAGGGGCGGTGGGGGCACTGAGGGGCCCGGCATTGGGGCTGGGGCAGGCAGGTTGTCCAGTCAGGCAGCTGCCATCACATAAGCACTCATGGTACCCGCGTGTAGGAGCAGTGAGGTGCCAATGTCATGTGATCGGTCCATCTTGGCTGAGTGCTCCTTTACCATCTGGTCTATAGCCTGTTCCAGCTGTTTGAATGCCTCCACCTGCCTGCTGTGCTCCTGGCACTCCCGCCTCCATTCGAGGTGCACCTCCGCCTGCAGCCTCCGGTCCCTGGCCTCCGCCTACTGCACGGCCCTTTCGGTGGCCGCCTCCATTCGGTCTATGGCCATGATCATCCGCTCACCCTGCTCGGTGGTGGAGTGGACTATGTCCTCCGCCTGCTCCTCCCTGTGGCACTGTACCCATGCTCAGTGCTCCCTCATCTGCTGGGGCGTGCCGTGACCTGTGCGGGAATGGGGAGGGGTGGGTGGGGGTCGGACGACCATGTCCCCTGGTGGCTCCCGGGCCTCGGTTCTGTGGTCCGGGGTGTTGGGGGGGTTTCTGAGGGCAGCCTCGTGGCCTGTGTGCCCCCTTCCCCCCCCTTGGGTCTCCCCCTCGGTCCCTGTCCCATCCCACCTGCTTGCTCACCCTCGATGTCGGTCTCAGAGCCCTTCGAGGCTGCCCCCTCAGTGTTGTTGAGGTCCACCTGCATCCACTGGCTGAGGGTGACCAGTGTGCTGACCTCAGATCCACCTGTTACGGACATCGGCTGGGGGCTCTCGGGGTTGGTACGTGAGGGGGGCCTGCTGGTCCCCGAGGTCCTGGGGTGTTCCTCTTGGGGGGCGGGGCTCCTGGAGCCAGTGCCTTCAATGGAGGCAACAAGGAGAGGGGGTACCTTGGCCCGTTCCCTTCCCTGGACCACGGCACTCCCCACGAGGTGTGGGGTGACTATGGAGCCCTTCATATGGAGGATGCGGTCCAGGGCATCATAGTAGGAGGCGGTCCGGGCTCCGTTCCCAGACCGCCTGTTGTTATCCTTTATGGCCTTGTACCCCCTCTTGAGCTCCTTGGCCTTTGATCGGCACTGTGCCACTGTCCTGTTGTGCCCCACTGTCTCCATATCCTGCATGATCTCCTTGTAGACGTGCTTGTTGTGCAGGTTCATGGCTAGCTCCAGCTGGTGCTCCAAGGTCCCCCAGATCCTAATGAAGTCCTGGGTTTCCCTGTGCCCCCATTGCCTCCCTCAGTGGTATGGCCTTCTCCTGTGGGCACCCTCCAGGTCATGGTCTTCCCCCTTCTCCTGGTCCTCCTCCTCCGCATGCTCTCCGGCCCTCTCCTCTGGGGGCTTGGGCTTCTGGGCCCGTTTCTGTGTCTGTGGGTCGTAAAGGGGGGGCGGTTGGTTTCTGGGTTGCCACGGCCCCGTGTCCCTCCCCCTTTCCCCCCACCTGCTGCCCCCCCCGGTGCCTCTGGGATGCTGCCCCCCCTTGCTCCCCTTGCCCATGTCTGGGGTGCCTCGTCCCCTGGGCTGGTTGCAGATGCCGGGGCGTCCCATCCCGGCTGCTGCTGCTGCTGCTGCTGCTCTCCCCCCACCGTCTCCATATGCAGCATGACCACCTCCTCCGTCTACACCTCCTCTGCCTGCGCCTCCTCCTCCTGCCTTGCTCTCTTGTCCTCCGCTCTCCTCACCCTTCCGCCTCGCTCCATCCCACCACGTCCCCCTACTGCTGCGTGCCCTTTAACTCTCCCTCCACTGCCTGTGTTGTTGCTCATTGCCTGGCAGTGGCGCTGCATGCTTTGTCCTCGGCTGGGAATCAATTTGCTTGATTCTGGCTGGTGGTTGCCATTCAGTTGTTACTTTTTGTTGTTTCCCAGTGGGAATCACTTTGACCACCCTTTTGGAGATGGTCTGGGCCAGGGCTCCGGAAGGGTGGTTAATTTTGACCCCTGCTGGGGATTGACTGTGGTGAACATCTGGCACCCGTGAAACAGACATTCAGGGCGCTTTGGCCCCGCCGTGGGATTGACCGTGGTGATCTCGTAACGTCTGAAAATACCCTTTGTCATTCGAGTTGCATCTCCTTACAAATGAGTCATTCAGCAAAGAGATTAGAAAGTTCTTGCCTACCAACACAAAGTTAGCAGGCAGGTTTACTTGCTTGAGTTGGGCTTAATTTCCCACTTTATAATTTCCGAGCAGCATTCGGCCAAAAGGGCCCCTGGCATGCCGGTGCCTACACACAGCAGAACCCGCTGTGCCATTCTAGCTCTTCCACTCACCATTATTATGGGACAGCTTGGTTCTGACATACAGCCCAGTTGTCCCTGCATACAACTCCTGAATCCTTCTTGAGCCCCTAATTAGGCTGACAGTAAGGGCCCCATAGATCCTCTGTGGCCACTTTTAGACGAGCAGCTGGACTTACTGGCTTGAAGAACATGCTTCCTGAAAAGCCGTGCGGGGTGTATTTAGATGCATCTGAAGTAGCCAGGTGCTATAGGAATCGCAGCTTTCCAAATACAGCTTCAAAGAGACCGCATGAGCTACGATTCCTATGGCGGGCAGCTACTTCGGTTGCATCTAAACATACCCCATGCGACTTTTCAGGAAACGCGTTCTTCAAGCCGGTAAGTCCAGCTGCTCGTCTAAAAGTAGTCCGAGTCTTTTACAAGTTCTTCTTTTTGTGAAGATTTTCAGTGAAAGGACCGTGGAAGAAACAGCAGTGTCATCTGTTACTGAGTGGTAGTGGTGGTGGTGGTGATGGGTGATTTCAGACATTACGGGGCCCATTGGCCCCGTACCGAAATCAACCCATTCATTCCCCGCTGGGGTTACCCCGTCACGCCGCAACAGACGTGCNTGGCCTGGGATCCCGCCAGTGATCCCTGGCCGTGGCGCCCGGCCAGACGTTACTTTTTGTTGGTTCCCGCTGGGGATCTCTTTGACCACGCTTCCCGGGACATTCCCCCGGCTAGCCCGGGAAGCGTGGTTCAAATTGACCCCATGTGGGTATTGACCATGGCGAACATCTGGCGGCCACCAAATAGACGTTCGAGGCACATTGACCACAGGTGGGTATTCACTGTGGTTCACTGTGATATCGTAACGTCTGAAAATACCCGATGATGATGTTAATTTTATTTCTATAGCTCCCTTCCCCTATCAAAATTACATTGAGTGCTTTACAGCTTAAAAATATAAAATAAAACACCTTTAGAATAAAAATCCAGTTTTAAAACAATTTAAAAGGAGAAGGGAAAGAGAGAGGGAAAGAATACATACAAGGAAACCAGCAGCGGATTCTAAAACCACCTGGAAAATAAACAAGTCTTCAGGTGCTTTTTAAAGCTGAGGAGGGAGGAACTAAAACTGACATCCGGGGGGGAGTGAGTTCCACACTGAGAGGCTCACCACAGCAAATGCCAGATCACTGGGTGACTTAAGACACAATGGCAGGATCCCCAAGCAACGGGTGGTTTCTGAGCACAGGTACCCATCTGTGTGAGGCTCCAAGAGCAAGTCCCGAATATAGCCAGGGCCTTAAAGACCAGCAGTACAGTCTGAAACTCAATCTGTCACTCCACAGGCACTCAATGTAGAGAATTCAGGGTGGGCGTAATATAATCATGGCTGCCCAAACTAGTAAGCGGCCACGCTGCTGTATTCTGAACAAGCTGCAAATGACAGAGAAGTACTGTCAGAAGCCCATAGAAGAGGGATGGATCATGATTATACTATGTGTATTATTTAAACGAATGGATCCAACATTTGAGCCCATGTCTACAGGAAAACCCTTAATTTTCCCATTAGACAGCCTGTTTGAGAGAGTGAAGAGAGATCTACTAGTCTGAGCACATGACTGGAATACAGAAGCTTTCAAGTTCCACTTGTTGCTCTGAATTGGCCATTTCACCCCCTTGCCTCAGTTTTTCTGTCAGCTACGGATGATACATAGCTTCTTGAGAATGAACTAGTGTGTAAATTATGTTGTTGAATGTTTGTCATGTGCTATGAATGTGGAAAGAATGCTAGAAGAGCTAAGCCAGAGGTTTCCAAGCTACGGGTCATGACTCCGATTTATAGTTGATATATTTTGCATGTCTTTGTTGCTATCTGGGAGTTGCGGGATTAGTTTTACATCTCAAAAATAAGGTCACATAAGCAAAAGGCTTGGAAATTGCTGAGCTAAGCATGATTAGTTCGAAAAAACTGATAAGCATCCTTTCTCCATCCTGCTTTTAAAAATTCTCCTACAAATAAAGTGGCAGCAAGTTGGTTGAGGTAGGGGACCTTGGAGCAGTTACTTAGCTGTCATGCCATTTAGAGTCAAATGATGCTGGTTTAAAAGTTTGAATGTTGGTGCACTGTACAAAGGGAAGGAAAAGTCTTGCCTTGCCTATTGCAGATAACTGTGGAGAAGTTGCCCGATCAGGCACAGATGGCCGTGTTGCTGAACCGCTTTAGCACAGATCCTCAGTATCAGCAGCTCTTCATCAATCTGGTAAGAGTGAAGCCAACTCTAAAAACAAACATTTCCTCCATGAACAGTGTGTTTGTTATATTTTCTCATTTGTTTATGATGGCTGTGTCAGCCACACTGATTTACATAAACACTGCCAATCCTGGGATGTTACACTCTCAACAAAAGTAGCCGAGTACAAACAGCATTCCTAAGTTTTAATTCATATTATATAAACATAACAGATGTTGATAAAATGAGCCAACAAGAAAATACAACAAAGGAGACCATTTCAAGGTGGCTTTTGATTAAAATACATTCCAGATTGACAAAATGATACTATGTTAATGGAACAGATCATTTAAATGTCAGTGTTTGGCTCATATTGAATTATAAAGCAAATGTAAAGCTATGCACTTGAGTTTTCAGTTTGTGTAACTACACAGCCTGTACATCAACGTATAAATAAAGCTACATTTCCTTCACTTCTTTCCCCCCCATCTTGCTATAACATTGCCATGTTTAGATCTTAAACATTGAACTGGAATAGTAGGGCTGAAAGCAACCGTTGAAGAAATAATTCAAACACTGTGTACCATTGATTATGTAATAACTACAGGACTATACATCAGTGAGCAATAGTGCATTAGATAAGGATGGCGGACATTCTCATTGGAAATTGGGTCCAAACTAGGACTAGCAAAGAGTGATGGGATGCTATTATGTAATGGACAATTTAGGGTTAATATTATGGTGGTTACTATTATAGTGGGGGTGGGACTTAGAACACTTACCTAAAGGAACTGGCAAAAGTTTAAGATGTTTAAAAAATGCTGCACAACAGAAAAATCCTGGAATGGTATGGCAGGTGTATTTCCCAGTTGACACAAAATGTCTTTATAATTAATGTTTCTGTGATATACTTGCTACTAAATAATGTGCTTGATAATATCCAAGCTCAGTTCTTGCACTGGGAAGCTTGCAGTCTAAAGTGTAGACGCACAGTAAAAATAGGGTACTTTGAGAAATCCAGAAGATGGAGCTAGCTAGGAGGACATTTTATTGTTATTAGGAGTTCTGCTTCAGTGTGGTAAATTGGTCAGAATGGTGTAGACACCAAGAATGACAAGATCAATTATATTGACTTCAGGGGTTAAGGGAGGCTTTAACCTACCTGATTTCAAATTGTATCACTGGGTTTCCATGCTGCGAGGGGTTAAAATGTGGTTTGAGGCTGCTCCAGAACCTAAATGGGTTGAAATGGAGCAGTTTCTATTAAAAGTTCATAATTTTATAGAACTGTAGCAGGAGGAACATTTGAATGTTGTTAGAGTTGAGGAGTGGGTATTTATTTATTTATTTATTTTATTTTATTTTATTTTCATTGTTTGTATACCACCCCCTCCTGCCCAATGGCAGCTCAGGGTGGTGGACAGCATATAAAAACATAATACAAAAATACATAAAGTAAGATATATAATATAAAATATCAATAAAAGCCCTAAAACAGAGGCCTAGAGACCCATCCCTGTAAGGAGCCAAGCCACTGCAATCTGCACCAGCTGCAGCCTCTGGGTCATCAGCAAGGGTAGCCCCACATAGAGTGTGTTGCAGTAATCCAGTCTCGAAATGATGAATGCATGGATGATGGTGGCAAGATCGGAGCGCGAGATATACAGCCAAAGACGGTGGACCAGATGTAATTTACTAAACACACTCCTCACCACAGCTGCCACCTGGGCATCCAGGTGACACTGCAAATTGAGGAGGACTCCCAGACTCCAAGGAGGGACCAAGGAGGTACGCACCCCACCAATGACGGGAGTCTCCACTCCCTTGCCCTTACCCACCAGCATCAACTCCATCTTGGCGGGATTCAGCTTCAGACAACTCGTCCTCATCCCTTTGCGGAGGTGGCAAGGAGAAATTGGATACTGTGTCAGAAAAAGTTAGGAATATATCAAGGGAGAACGTCGTTAACCCCTTTGATATGTCAGAAAATGTCTTTAAATGAAAAGGAAATATTTATGTTGCAAAAGTGGGGAAAAAAAGGTGGTGGTCAGGCTCGTCATCTTTTTGTTGGATCTAAAATGAAACCAGTTGGTATTTTGCGGACCCTTATGGAAGAAAAGATTGATCCTTGGCTATATTTAAAACTAAATAGTTATTTTAATCATCCTTATAACCAAAAATATTTTGTAAGAAAGCCTTTTGAATTGAAATTGTTGTTGTTTAACTATGTCCCTAATCAAAACCCTTTTTCTAGATTGTATAGGGTGCTTGCAGAATTTATGCAATCTGTAGATTTGGGATATATCTTGAAATGGGAAAAGGACCTTGAAGTAATATAACCAAGGAAAACATGGTACAAATATGTCCCCATGTTAAAAAAAACCCTTCCAATTCTTTGATGGTGCGGGAACCGCAATTTAAGCTAATCTTGAGATTTTATTCTACTCTGGAAAGAATTTCACAAATAATAGATCATATAAGCCAGACTGCTGGCAGGGTTATGGTAGTGATTTACATTGCTGGTGGAGATGCGTGAAAGTGCAGATTTTTTGTAAACAAATTTGGATTAAAATGGAAGCAACCACTGGATTGGTTGTCCCATTTGAGCCAAAGCTGACTTTTCTAGGAATCTGGCCCAACTCTTTGGAAAGGAATACAAATTCAACTGCATATAAGATGATGATTCTGGCAGCCATATATATATGATTTTAAGAACATGGAAGTCTGCGGCGGACCCTTCTATGACTGTATGGATTCAAAGATTATGGTATATATTCTCTATGGAGAGAATTGCCACTGGAATATATGACACATTAGAGGATTTTTAAATTAGATGGAACCCCTGTTGGACATTAATTATGGAACATATTAATTAATATTAATTCCCATAAATTTGCAATCAATATAAAGGGTTTTAATATAACTTGGACGCTTTTCAGTCTCTATCTTGTTCTGGCTGTATACTCTGTTGGACAGGTGTATATTGTTGCTATTCTGATTTTTTTATAGTAAATTTATAATGTAAACAAATAATATATTTATTTTTTTTAAAAAAAGAACAGTGTAGAAACATTTACTTGGTCATTTCTGGTCAGATAATTAGATTAGAAACCAAACAAAGTTATATATAACCAAGTAATCTTGATCTGGGATTTTGATAATCTTATATTTGTTTCTCTCATATTTGGATTCTCTCCAATAGTCTCAACTCCAAATACTGACCAGAGATTGCTACATGTGTGGAAAGTTTTCTTGCTAAAACAAAACAAAAACAACTCTGGTTTTGTTGAAACAATTTTCTATTACGGGGAAATGTCAATTGTAACACAGTTTTTAGATATTTTGGCAAGTACCAGCAAAGTAAAATGACAATTCTATTTTTTGTTGCTAAAACAGCACAATAAAATGACAATTTGTTTGGTCAAAGTATCAGTTTGGACAATTAAAACTCCTATAAGTATGCTTCTTTTCAGAGGTCAACAACTATTACGGGTAATATTTCCAGTGTTTGGTTGACAAATTTTTCTCTGTGTTCCCATGTTATTTTAACTTCCTTTTTTATTTCCTTCCTCCTCTTGGACTGTAATTGCTTTTACCTTACTTCCCCGTTATCTCTTTCCCTTTGCAACCTGGTTTCCATTGTTCCCAGAAATCGGTTGATGGTATATCCTAACAGGGAACTGAGGTTCTGCTCTCTTTCTTCATCCTATCTCTCATTCAATCATATCTCCAGTTCTGAGAGACTTTCCTCCATAAAATGTGCCGCATGGAATGTGAATTGTCTGAACAATCCCATTAAAAGGGGGGAAATATTTCATGTTAAGAAAGAATAAAAGGCAGGTGTACTCTTCCAAGTAACCTATTTTATTGACTCTGAGGCTACTAAACTGGAATGAGATTTGGTAGGGATAGTTACAAGTAGCTGTTATACTAGGCTAGAGGTTCTTTCTAATTTGTTATACAAAACAAAAAAGATTCAGATGTTCAGTTTTGTAGTTGACAATGAAGAAGATTTGTTGTTTTCCAATTAAACTGGATAATCTTACATTAGTTATTGCCAGTTTACATAGACCAAGCAAAGATGATCCAGAGTTCTTTCATACTCGTCACATCGATTGGTGAGCTAGGACAGTTTCCTGTGTAATTATGATTTCTGGTAACTTCAGTGAAGTTCTAGATCCTGTCCTTGATTAAAAAATAAATAAATTCTTTCTCTGCAGAAATACTCCAGTACAAGCCAAAATATTCTGTTACATATGTCAAAAATTGGACCCAACCGGTAGAGAGACTGTAGCAGCTTTTTCAACTTACACTCCTCATACTCTTGGCTAGACTGTTTTTGGTCTCTCAAGACCTCTTGGGAGCTGTGGTCAATACCAGACTGGGAGTAATTGCAATTTTTGATGGTGAACCTATTTTTCTAGAATTCTTTCCAACCCACTGCATAACTTGTAGGAGGAAGTGGAGATTCAATACCTCCTTACTTCTGGACAAAAATGTTCACTCTGCTGTTGAAGGGTGAGCTAACAGAATTCTAGGAAATAAATGCTCCAACTGCTCCATAAGCCCTCCACTGTATGGGAAACAACTAAAGCCTTCATCAGAGGGCATGTCATATTTTATGCAGCATACACAAAGAAAATGACAAATATTAGACTGAGGAGCTTAAATATCTGGATGAAGAATATGCTCTGTCCTCCTCCCCAGAGAAACGTTGGAAATGCACTATTTTGTGATATGAGGTATACAAACTAGAGAGACAAAGTGGTTCAAATATCTTTTATTGGACCAATTGTTGGTGGAAATAAACAAGCTTTTGGGCCACATGGGGCTCTTCCTCAGGCATGTAGCATAGCCAGTAGAAATCTATACACTGCAAATGTAGAACAGGTGCATATGAGGGGGTGTGGAATAGGTGGGAGTGGACAGAGCAAGGTGCGGGGAGGGTTAACAGAGAGAGAGATGTGACAGACATTTACAAAACAGCTGTAAAAAGTATATATTGGTGCAGAAGACAGAAAGAATAGGTGGGTTTACACACACAGCGATAGCAACCAATTAGTTTGGGGATATAGTGGGGAAACAGCTTATCAGGAGAAGGGAGTACACATATCAAAGGAAATGGGTTCACAGTATGTGAATTTCCACAATGGCTGGGTTATACAGCTGACAGGATCAGTTACAGACAGGGATAAAATGGTTAGAATGATCTAGGAACATGTTAAAGAGGATAACCGAAATTAACAATGCAATAACTGTAAGGTTTACAGATATCTGCAGTGACTGGGAAAATATAGGTCCTTGTTAAGTCCATTGCTTTTAGTGTTAAAGTTGACAGATTTTTATAGTGGCTGGAGAAATTTAGGTCTACATACACAAAAGGCTGAATTTGCCCTATTTTGCATAAGGCAAAACTGTTGGGGAATTTAGTGAGTGAGCTGGCGTGTTGCTGGCTTTAGACTTAAACAAAGAATCAATCAAACTAAAGTCCTGATTGTATGGGGTGGTGGTGGTCCATACAGCCAAAGTCAGAGTGCACTGGGCTGGATTTACACATGAAGACGTGTGCTAGAGATGTGGCTGCCCTAAAGCCACTCAATTTCATATGTTTTGGAGCTGTTCTACAATTCTTCCTTTCTGGTCAGAAGTTACCTGTACAATTAATAGGATTGTTGCCACATTCTGAAAGGAGACAAGGGCTCCTTTCCAAGGACCCATCCACAGTGATGGATTTTAATGTCGCACTCTTTATTGCCAATTCACATTCCACTGGGGTGGGGGGCGTAAATCCACCCCATAACAAACTGGGTCCAGTTATAATTAACCATGTAACAATAATATCAAGGCTGTCCGAGGCATGCTCAGGTCCGCAGCCCAGTAACAGAACAAGCTAATGCTACCTCCCCCCTCCACCTGACAGTGCAAGTCCCTGGGTGGGAGAGGTGCTGATGTCTCCCAGTGGGACCCAAGGATGTGGGGACCCAGGACCACATTAGACCTCGGGTGCATTGGGAACCCCGCTTTCTGGGCCGTGCCACTCTGATGGCTGCACCCAGCCCTTGTGCAGGGTTACATTTCCCCATCGCCTAAGGGGAATGGGATGTCTTCATCAGCCATCTTAACGCCTAGTTTAACTGATGTCAAATGCTAACGGGACTCCCGTCACAGAACCACCAGCTTTGCTTGGCTGTTTCCATAAGATTACTGTCCCTGGAAACATCCTCTTAATTTCCAGTAGGCCATCTTAATACAATTTATTGGCTCTAGGTCCTTAAACGCCATTAAATTATTTCCCCCTAAATGTATAGCTAGGATATCAGGGCACTGCGAGGCTGAGGCTCGTGCAAGGTGGGCAGGAGTTGCTCCCAGACCATGCCCTTCTTTCCTTTCCACATGATTCCTGCCTTGTCATTCCAAGCTGGGATCCTCACTGCCTTTCTCTTTCTGTTTTGGCAGCCCAGTGGGTAAAACTGTGGCCCACAATCCATACCAGCTTCCTCTACCCCTCACCATCTGTTCCTGAAAATGAAATGGGCAATACAAGTTAAATCTATGCCCCCTTACATACTCCTGAACTGGGAGAAAGGCCGGATGCAAGACCGCCAGCGCCCTATTCCTTTTATTTCCTCATCCGAACAGTCCATGGATGCTGCTATAAAACCACCACCGCTATACTAAAGGAGTGAGGACCAAAGTTCTGGGTTGGGATTCCCAAATCATGGAGGTACCCTCTCAACACCGATGAGAACTGATAACGAGTAAGAAATTATCCATTCACATGGATGAACAATATTCCCGGTGTAGCCAGGCGACATTCCAAGTAATCCCATACTGCCCAGACTGGGCAGAACTTGTTATCCTCCACCTGGTATAAGGTAACAAACTACTCCCGCCCTCTTTGATCAGTCTTGGAATACCTGATATGGGTTGTCAGGTGCATTTCTTTCACTACCATCCTGGCCTGGTCCCGTGACCAGCTCTCCAACATCCGTTTGAGGAGAAACCTTGGGCTGGGATGGGGTAACCCACCAGCCTACTCGCATATACTGGAGCTGAGAGCTTACTGGCTATCATTCCCAGAGCCAGTCCCCTTTGATGGAGTACCAAGCCAAACTGTATTATCTGGGATTCAGCTATGGGGAAACCCAATACTCAGTCCTTCCCCCCCCCCCTAAAAAAAGTCCCGAAACTCCGCAAAGGCATGCTCGTAAAGCCACGCTGGTCCTGTCTGTTAGGGAGTCCTGGATGGTGTGGATCAACACTAAATCCATGGGTCTACATGTCTGGAGGCATGATCTCTGGCATCTTGTTTGCTCTTGGTGCCAGAAGATGGAAACGGTCTATCTGGGCATTGGCTATGCCATTCTTTACCCCAGGCACATGCTTAACCACAAAAAGAATATTACCTGACAAACTTTTTAATACAAACTTCCTCACCATCTTCATCACTCTGAGGGACTTAGATGATGATGAATTAATGACATGGACCACTGTCATGTTATAAACTACCAAGCCAATGGGGGAACATTGGCTCCTCCTTTCACAAACATATGCCTACTGTCCAACCTGGGTGCACTGGATGCATCATTCCTATATTCCAGTCACAGGACTTGGGCGTGGACATCGTGCCCTATCCCTGGAGTAATCACTGTCAGGTGACGAAATGCTTTAATGGTTAAACCAACTATCTGGTTCAGTTCAACTACCTGAACTGAAAATGGTGGTTTGGATATGAACAGATTTGCCTAGTGAGGCAAACCTTAAGTGCATGATAATGTATTTCTAAGAAATCATGGGGTCACAATCACCCCTAGTTGATAGATAAAGAAATACACAGGGATGCTGGTAGTGAAAAGTTCTTGGCAGGGATGGGGAACCTGCTGCTTGGGGACCACCTCCAACCCCATCTAGGGCTGAGCTGGAAATTGCATTCAGTTTCCATCTCTGACAGAGCTGGGCATTTTGTCTGGTTCGAACAAAAACTGGAATGATTATTAATTCTGACTTCCAATTTAACTGATCAAAAAATGTTTGAGCCATTTGTGTATGTGAATGGTTGGGTTTTTTCTTTTTTTTCTTTTGGTTTTATAAAAATGTTTTTTATTGGAGTTCTAATCGAAAAAAGGGTAACTCTTCCATTTTCACAGAAATGTTCCACCAAAATGGAACAGTTTTTTCGACCCACTGCAAGCCCCATCCACTTTTGTCTGACTTGTAGTAGCTTCCCATGGACACAATTTATGTGGTCCAACATTAGGGATATGCTGGCTCAGGGTGCTGGAGCAACGGGATCGCCGGAATGTGGTGGTAGCTGTTTGGAGCTACCACACCAGGAAGCCTTGACTGGGAGACGAAGAGTGGCCTACTGCTTCCTACCAAACCCTGAGGTTTTCTTCCACTCTTCTGGTGTGGCCCAGTGACCCATTTCAAATTGCCTACAGGATCCCCAGAAAGAAAAGGTTCCCCACCACTGGTCTAGGGCAGGGAATGTTATGGAGGCAGAATATAAGCCATAACCTTCCCTCTACGGAAAGGACCTTGCTGAACCATGCTTTTTAAAAAAAAAATTAAATGTGTCTGGCTAAACAATGGAATTGACATTCGCTGTGTTCACCCCTCAAAATACCTAGCTGGATTCTTCATTTAGAACGCCGTTTGCTTTTTAGAGCCATGTGACTGTTTCTCATTTGTCCTCTGCCCAGCCATGTATATCTTTACATTAGCTGTTTTTTAACAAGCATTTACAGCAGACTATGACAGGATGTCATAAGTGGCTGTGTAATGAGATGCTAGCTATAAAACATCCTAGACTTAATAAACACTGGGTCGCTGGCTATTTCCAGATAGGAACTCAGGCAATGCCAATGGAACTCAGCTTTAGCTGTTCCAGTCTGTGAGATTTGGGTATATTCCAGTCATAATAGCTTGGAGTCAACTTGATCTTTTAGTAGAAAAGAAAGGGTTCATTACTCTGCACTTTATAACATTTTAGGTACATGTGAGATCAAAAGCGTAATACATCCCACCTCCACCCTTAGTTTGGGAAGCTTGCTGTGACAGGGACACGCACTTCTTTTCTCCTCTCCTAATTTCCTCTTCCTTTGCCTTGCAGGAGCCGTACATAAACAAATCAGCAGTGTCGGTTCAGGCTCATTTCTCGCTGCAGCGTACATACATCATTTTTCGGACCCTGGGGCTTCGCCACCTGACGGTTGTTGACCTACAGAACCAAGTTGTTGGGATAATCACCAGGAAAGATCTGATGTCTTTCCAGTTAGAGGAGAGTCTGGGGCTCCAGCTGGCACTACAACAGCTTTGCTCTGATGAGGACATTTTAGACTAGTAAAAGAACAGAACTGGGCATGCTTAGCCTCTCAAGCCTGTCACTTTAATGTTTTAGAAACTTTCGTTCTTGTTAAAGAAAGAAAAAATGGATGGGGTTTTAACAATCACTTTCATGGGAACGGAGGTGCTCAAGTACACAACCTGTACACAACCTGGATAACACCAAAATACCAGCCTATCACAACAGCCATAGTAGTGCAAAGACACCATTCATTGGATGGAGACCTTTAATGCTAGCGATAGAGGCAATCTTTGGCCATCTGGTATGGATGATAATGGGGAATTAGATAAAGTGTGTCTGTTTAAGCTGTAATGCCAAAGGGATTTAGATATTCTATTAAAATGAATAGGAAATGGGCCTCCACATTCCATGTGCGGCTCTGAAAACATGAACTATGATGCCCCATCCCAATCAAGCTTAGTTCTGGGTCACCTGGTAAATTGCTCATGCTCTCCATTGCTTTCTATTTCCCTGCATATATACAGCTTTTAGAACACAACTACCTGGAGGAATTTAGTTTCTAGGGAAGGTAAAAGAATAGCGAGTAGAGACACTCAGCATAGTTTTTCTGAAATGCAAATAGCTCAGCAAAGTGGGTGTAGTTCTTAGAACTCAGGAAACTATCTGAAATGTCCCTTCCTTTGTGATTTCAAAGATTATATGATACCATGGAAACTGAATTAAATATGAATGTGATTAATGTTTTGGATAAGAGGCTGTTAAATTTCCTATAAGACTTTATAATTAAGGGTTAACTTTGTTCTGCTTAATGGCAAAGGAGTTCCCACAGAACTGACTATAACAAGCATGTGCATACCATCATGATTAATGTTATAATGAATACCAAGAAAAACTCTTAATTATTGACTAATTATAAAATGTTGCCAGATTTCCTGTGGAAGTGGATTTCTGCTATTTGAACTGTACAGATTTCAACCTCCTGTTAGTCAGAAATTAATTTGGTTTTGCTCTACTTTCTCACAGTACATTTATGCCCTGTTGGCAATATTATTTATTTTGCATGTAGGGCAGAGGTCCCCAAGCCATGGGTCAACACTCCAGGTGGGAGCATGTCATCTGTAGATGACAGGGTCACAACTGTGCATCTTTGCTGCCTGGGGTCAGTCAGGCAAAAAACTGGGGAAATAGGTGAAATGTACAGGGTGATTTTAAATTAGAGCTGAAACCAGTAGTTCCCCCTCTAACCAGGTAAACTTGTTGAATCTACACTACTTGAACTTGGATGGTGGTTTGGATAAATGATACCTATTTGTGCTCCAGTGGGTATCCATTTTGGTTATTCATTTTGTTTTCCCCCAGGTTTTTCAGTTTGGGTATTTTGGCGTCTCCGTATTTTGGTTATGCCATTTTGCCAACATTTTCACATGCGGAGTTGCCAAAAACAACACAACCGAAACACTGAAATAACCAAACCAAAACCCCAAAAGAAAAACAAAACAGATACCGCCCAAAATTGGATAAGCAAGTACCCATTGTGGTCACGCATGGTTTTTGATTATCCAGAAGGCTACTCAGAAATGTGATACCCATAAATAATAAACCCACTATCTGTGTCAGCACTAATTTAAAGCCTGTAAAGCATGAGAAATAAAGGAGCAGTTAATGAAACATCCTCTTCAAAGATCTGGACAGCTAAAAGCTTTAGTAGGTACAAGCAAGAAAATAGACTAGGGTGCATTGTCAGCCTCTCCATCAGGTAGGCAGTGAGGAACTGGTGGGATTTTGGTAATCTATCTCCCATGCAAACCAGTACTGTTTTTAGCTAATATATCGCTTGATTCATTGACACTGACATGCACTATATAAACAGTATGAAGCAAAGCCTTTCCTTAAGTGGGCTGTACAGGAGAATATTGCCAGGATTTGTGGAGATCTGCAGGTCAGATAATCTGTTCTGGAATCTTGTGGTGTGATCCGCAAAAATATTGCTGCTGTTAATCTGACTGCGATAGTCTCATCTTAACTGCCAAACCAACAGCTAGTTCCATATTGGCCGCACGTTTGCTACTTGTGTGTGATTTGGTTCAAGGCTCAGTTTTTCTAGATGGTTAACTGGCTCCGTAGTTTCTGAATTCCTAAGTACGTAAAGACTATCATAAAAGGACTCAATTCGTAGGTAACTAACAGGGAAATATACCCCTCCTTCATTTTTCCACTACATACGTTGGTTACCTCAATACAGTGAGTATGGCTTCCATGTTGGTCCCAAATGCAGATGATGGAGACAAAGTAGTTCAGATGATATCTCTTATTTGACCAGTTTCTGTTGGTGAGGGTATGCAAGCTTTCTGGCCCCACAGGGCTCTTCCTTCTTTGGACTCAAATTTTGCATATCCTCACAATAGAAGTTGGTCCAATAAAAATATCGTCTACTTGATCTTCATCTCGGTTCATTATGAACCTTTTTATCGAACTCAGCACAGTACTGAGGCATTCAAGGTTCTTCTAGTCTAGTCTCAACTCTGCCAGTCAGTCATTTAAATTAGCTTGAACAACCTCTGGGCCAGGTTTTCTATGCCATTTGTAAAATACAGATTAACAGTATTTATCACCTTTGTTACCCACATACAAACGGACTATATATAAGCACAAAGTAGTTGTAAAGATCAGGAAACCAACATACATGTTACATACATGTTCACAAATGACTACTCTGTATTAGTATTGTATAGCCATGTTTGGTGTCATATTATTCAATATTAAAAAAGGAATGTAACCATGATATGTAGTTACACTGCAGTGTAACCACATATCTGTTGCAGAGTAATAACTGATTCGCAATCAGTAAGGACAAATGCAGCTGAAGGTTTAACAACTGAACTTTACTTAAGGCTTTCCAGGCACAGATCCTTAGTTGCATCTAACTAGTAATAAGGCAAAATGGAGACTGAGACAAAGAGAGAGACCGGAAGAAGGAGTGGTTACACAAAGGAATTCAACCATAAAACCCCATCTCCCTTCCATGTACACATAAACTTAGCAGCGCCATCTGGTGGCTCTATAGTCAATTACTATTCTTAATACAGCAGGCATTAACTTATGGATGTTGCATATACCAACACCCCTTCTCAACAGACAGAAGTTAACCTACTAAACCCATTTTACTTAGTAGCTTTCGGTGGCGCTCTCCTGCTAAAGGTTTTGTCAGGGCATCTGCTACCATGTCTTCTGTAGCTGCCTTTGTCCATTTGTTGTGTTCCCCTTCTGACGTTTGTAAGACGTCTTCCCATGTTGATGGCTCAGACAGTCTGTCGGTACTTGCTTTGTAGGACAGGCAGGTGGGTGGTTTGCCTTTATTTTCCCTGGTAGATCTTCTGATTTCAACATCTGCAGGTGATTGGGTTTGTTCCTGCATCTCAGTTGAGCTTGTGCTGATTTCAACTGTTTGTTCAGGACGCTCTTCTCCTCCTGATTCAGGACATGCTTCTTCTCCTGATTCTTGTAAGGACATTACACTGTTGCTTGGGTTTTCTTCGAAAGTCACGCTGTTGCTGATAGTTACTTTGTCTGTGTGTGGGTTGAGGATTCTGTATCCTTTGGAGTGTTCGCTGTATCCAACAAGAATCCCTTCCACAGCTCGGTTTTGTAGTTTGGTGCGTTTCTCTTCCGGAATGTACACGTATGCCTTGCATCCAAACACTTTGATGTGTCCCACACTAGGCTTCTCTCCATACCAGAGTTCATACGGAGTTTTACTTGCTGTTCTTGAGTAGAGTCGGTTCTGTAGATATGTCGCCGTAACTACTGCCTCGCCCCAATATTTTTCTGGCAGTCCAGAGTCAGTCAACATGCACCTGATCATTTCTGTTAAGGTTCTGTTCTTTCTTTCAGCTACCCCATTTTGCTCGGGCGTGTATGGTACCGTCTTCTGGTGCTCTATCCCGTGGGCTCTCAGGAAGTCTTCAACTCTCTTTCCTGTGTATTCGCCTCCGTTGTCGGTTCGGAGTACGAGCGGCTTGCGTTGGAATCTGTTGCTTGTCATGGTTATGTAGTCCCTTAATTTTTCCAGTACTTCATCCTTATGCTTCATGAGGTATGTGACTGTGTATCTTGAGTAGTCGTCTATGAATGTCACTATGTATCTGTTCCCTCCAGGTGTGGGTACTTTCATGGGGCCGCACACATCGCTGTGTATGAGGTCAAGTGGCTTGGAGGTTCTTGTCTGGCTTGCCTTGGGGAGCGTTGCTCTGGTGGCTTTAGCTTTGATACAGCATTCACATCTCATGGTCAAGGGACATGCTGTTACTATCAGGTCTTTTGTCAGCTGCTGTCTTTGCAGTTCCTTTATACTTTCTGGGTGCCTGTGACCCAGGCGTCGATGCCACAGATGAATACAGTCCTTGTGTTGCTCATGTGCAGTGAGTTTTGCTTGTTCCTTGGTTGCACTCAAGCGATACAGGTGCTCATCTGCATAGGCTCTGGCTAGGACCCTTGTCCCCTTCTGGATTGTGCATTCATTACCCCGGAACTTGACGGTGAGCCCTTTCTCTGTTAGGCGTTTAACGGATAGGAGTCCTCCCTCTAAGCCAGGTACATACAGCACATCCTTTACTGGTATTGCTAGTGTGCCTCCGTGTGGCTTGTTGCAACTTAGAATTCCTTCGCCAATACCTTCTGCAGTGATGCTGCTTCCATCAGCGAGGTATATCTCTTCTTTGTTGCTTGGGTCCAGTACCGTGAAAAAGCTCTTGTCGCTGGTCATGTGACTTGTGGCTCCAGAGTCGACACACCAGTCCTGTGATGAGTTGGTCTGTGTTGCTCTAAAACATCCTCTCCACTGTTCTGTGGTTGTGTCACTGGTTGTAGCCTTGGCCCTTTGCTTAGACACTTGTGGAGATCGCTTTTGTTGTTCTGCCTTCCATATGGAGCAGTCTTTCTTTAGGTGTCCTTCTTTCTTGCACCGAAAACATGCCCTTGTTTCCTTCTTGTGCAATCTGTTGTCTGCAATTCTCAGGGCAGTTTCATTATCCTGGTCCTGATTATCTTGCATGATTTCTTTCCTGCGCTGGAATTCATCCATGAGTCTCCCTTTTACAAATTCCAGTGTTAGTTCTGCCTCAGGCCTTGTCTCTAGGGCGTTTATGAGGGCGCTGTATGATTCAGGCAGGCTGCAGAGAAGTAAGGCCGCCACGTGGTTGTCTTTTATCTCTTCACCAATGCCTCGCAGTTGTGCTACCACTTCCAGCATTGAATTTATGTGATCCTGCATCTCCTTCCCTTTACCAAGTCTCATCTGGTACAGTTTCCTTAGGAGAAACAGCTTACTGTTCAAGCTGGTCCTTTCATGCAGCTTCTGCAGTGCATTCCACATGCCCTTTGCTGTGGCCTCCTCCCTTATGTGGATTAACTGGTCATCTTCTACTAGCAGGCTTATGGTTGCCTTTGCCTATCTGTTCTTCCTGTCCCACACCTCAGGGTTTGCTGCAGGTCTGTCTGTGGTGATCACCTTCCACTGGTAATCTTTGGATAGGAGCATTTCTATTTTGAATTTCCACAACTGGTAGTTTGTGTTATTCAGCTTGCAGACTGAAAGCTTTAATTCAGAGCTACTGGCCATGCTTGCTTCCCTCCCTTCAGATTGGGATTCTGGTTCTTCTGCTCACTTACAGTTAGTAGCCTCCTCTGGAAGTTTCCTTTGGGCCTCTTTTCCTTTCAGCTCACTTCCAGTCTTTAGAGTTGTTCTGGGCTGTTCTGAAGAGGTCTGGGTCCATAACCTGTTGCAGAGTAATAACTGATTCACAATCAGTAAGGACAAATGCAGCTGAAGGTTTAACAACAGAACTTTACTTAAGACTTTCCAGGCACAGATCCTTAGTTGCATCTAGCTAGTAATAAGACAAAATGGAGACTGAGACAAAGAAAGAGAAGGGAAGAAGGAGTGGTTACACAAAGGAATTCAACTGTAAAACCCCATCTCCCTTCTATGTACATATAAACTTAGCAGCGCCATCTGGTGGCTCTATAGTCAATTACTGTTCTTAATACAACAGGCATTAACTTATGGATGTTGCATATACCAACAATATCATGGTTATCAGTGGTTGCACTGCAGTGTAACCACATATCATGGTTACATTCCTTTTTTAATATCATGGTACATTGCACTACAGTGCAATGTACACTGCTGGCGCTATATATGTGTTTGTTAATAATAATAATGATAATAATGATATGAAAGATTGTATGAAAATCTTATAGTGTACAAGCCAGAATTAAAGTTAAAATAACAGCTTAGAAAATGGGACAGGAAACTCTTTGAACTCTCCATTCCCTTACAATTGCTGATAAGGCAGAGGGCTATCCATTATGTGTATTACACTTATTGTAATCATCAACACAGAAGTTGTTTTAAAGGCCAGGACACTTAATCATATAGGAGCCATCCAGGTAAACTTCTGGTAAGATAATTTAAATTAACTATTCAAAGCAAGCAGACTGACAGAGTTAAAAGTGATACTTAGACTAAGAGAGAGATCCTTGACCAACAGCATGTGAAGAGACCTAGTGAGAGAGAACTTTTGCAACTGTAACAAAAGCAAGATGCTGGACCCAGCTTTTTCCATTAAGGTGGAGAGAGAAAAGATTCAAAGACTGAATTGAACTTGTAAGGATATAGCTGCAGAAGGTAAGACTGAACTTAGAATTCACAGTAGATCTGCATTATCTATTATGTTTATTTGATTTACTGCACTCTGAGCATAATCTTGCATTATAATATATTAAACTTGTTTCTTTTAATAAACTTATTTTAACTAAGCAGGTGTGCTTAAGTGAATTCCTGACTTTTGGGTGACACAGTCTGGAGTGATTTTGTGTCAACATACTCAGACGAACCTGATGAAGTATTTTCTGTGCTTTGGGAAATTCTGAGGCAAAGGTGACTAAGAAAGTTAACCCCTTATGGGCTGAGGAGAGCTGATCCAGTAGGAGCTGTAAGAAACTGAGTCACAGCTAGTCTAGATTGGGGGCAGAGAGGCCCCAATCCCATCACAGTGGTTGGGCACCTCCGTGATGGGATTGGGACCCGTACTAATAGGAACTGTAAGTGAGGCAGAGAGGTACCAATCCCATCACAATGGTGCCCAAGCACCATTGCCCCTCTTACAGTTCCTACTAGAACAGCTCTAAGGAAAGCTGATCCAGTAGGAGTTGTAAGTGAGAAAACTGAGTCACAGCTAGCCCAGATTGAGGCAGAGAGTCCTCAATCTCATCACAGTAGCATTACATGTTGTAATTATCTTGTACGCTGTGGATTTTACTGTGCAGCAGCATAGTACTTCCTGGGAAACTTTTGCCTGGTTTGTTACACATCTCTGAGTGTACAGTTCTGTTCTACTGGGACTATGTTACCAGTGTTTAAAACAGATAAGGATGAAGAATGCAAAGGCAAGATGCATTGCATGTCCCTAACAGAATTCCTCCCAACGTTTTTTAAATGAACATTAAGATGTATTGCAACTGGGTTTGTTTGTTTTTTAATAATGACATTGGAGCCAGTTTTCCCCCATATTAGAAAAATGCTGACAATATTCATCACACACACACACACGCGGGAAAACAAAAGGGCGATGTGAGTTAAGGCTGTATTGTGACAAGAATAGCGGGGTCTGTTTGGTTTGTGGAAGAGCTTGCATACCTTTTGTGTATAGGATGTTTATTTAAAAGGGGTTGGAGTGGGCGGGTTTTAGGAGGAGTTTGAGGAGGTCTTTGAATTGTAGTTATTGTCTTTTGGTAATTGTCATAGGAACAAGCTAGGGCAATGGAAGTGTGGGGTGTTAAGAAGGGTGAGTATGTCACAGGCCACTGGTTTCTCTCTTTCCTGAGGCAGGCCAGGATGACACCAGGTCATCCTCTTTCTTGCCAAAGATCATTGATTGAGCTCTGTCCCTGACCTCCAGCCTCCTTCCTGGTCCTTGTGTACAAACTCTCCTCTTGACCAGTGAGCTCTAAGCTCACAGGACCAGCTTTGTCTAAACTTCTGGAGACACTCTTCATGAGCCCCTTTCTCTTCCAGGGTGGTCCCCTCACTCTCTGAACCTTTGTTTCTTTTTTTAATAGACACTTCCCCCACAGCTGGCTAGTAGCTTCCTCCCTCCTGGGAGCAATTAGCCATCCAAACATTTGTGGTGTGACCCTGTTTGAAGGCTACACCCCACAAAGGCTGAAAGAGGGGATTTACAAGAACGTGTTACAGGGCAAATATAATTTTATAGCATGTTTCTAGTTGGGAGTCGCACAAAGTTTAATTCTAACTCAAACACTCTTTAGTATTTTTTTAAAATCAGTTGTCTGGAAGAAGATTGCTCATAAAGTTTTCCAATGGCACCAGGTTTGGTGGAGTGGTAAGTAGATGAAGTTAGGGCAGTTATACAGAGTAATCTAGATGACCTAGTAAGCAAGAACTTAGCTATAATAGGGCTGGGGCAGGCCAGCTGCACTAGGCCCATGAGCCTGTTGAGCTCAAGCTCCCTGGTGCAGTTGCATGCCTTGCTGCTGGGAGGTGGGACTGGGAGGTGGGGGGGAGGGGCATTCTGTCTTCTGAACCAGAACCCATTTCAGTCTATCTACGCCCCTACTGCTAAGCTGTGTCCTTTCTAACCACCAGCATTTTAAAACGGGCATGTTGCAAAGTCAAACGTCAAGGAATGTGAAGGGGGGGAGGGGCATGCCTTCAGAATAGGTGAATATAACCTAGAACACAGTTGCTCTGGAAAAGGATTTAGGGTCATAGTACAAAAATGAGGCTGCATCCCCAGTGTAATGTGGAAAAAGGGCTAACGTGATACTTGGTTGTATTAACAGGGGAGCAGAGAGCTGATTTTTCCTCTCTAAAAGGCATTGGTGAGAGTCTTATTGGAATTGTGTTCTAATTCTGGTGGTGATATTTTCAAAAGGATATTGAAAAATTTGAAAAGGTACAGAGAAGAGCTACAGGAATGATTCAAGCATCGATAAACAAGCCTTACAGAGACAAAATATAGAGCTCAGTTTGTCTAGTGTTTCAGAAAGAAAGTTAAGAGGCAACTGGATTGTAGTATTCAACTATCTTCATAGGGATAAAATATCAGACACCAAAGCATTCTTTAACCTAGCTGAGTTAAGGCGTAACGAGAACCAATGAATGGTTGAAAGTTAAAGCTGCGTAAAATAAAATTAGAAATAAGTCACACTTTGAAGAGTTAAGTGTGTGGTAACGTACCCCTTGGACACCCACAATGGGAAGCATTTCATGCAAACAGGCCTTGCAGAATCATTAGTAAGGTAAAATGAGGACATTTGCTACTTTTGTCTGTGCTGCACTTGCTTTTTATAAATAAATGAGATGTCCGTGCACAATCACTGAAGTTGTTTAGAATAAATATAACTTCCTCCTCCTGAAATGAGAGGACAATCATGTATGACCTTTCTAGTGAGTGAGGTGGTATCTCTAGGTATTATACCTCAGTATGCCTCTTGGTACTTGAAAGGTCAGTGCAGTTTAAGAACTCCTGATGATTTATTACTCTTAAATGCCTGCCTCTGTGAAGCTCTGCCAGTCATTGATTTCGTGACCGTTGTCTTAAAGCAGGGCTGCGGAACTTGAAGCCTGGGGGACAAATGCTGTCCACACCTAGTTTTTATTTGGCCCTTTTCCAATCAAAGGCGTTCCAGTTCCTACCCCCAAGCACTAAAAGACTGAGCTTGGGGTAAGAGTTGTGTATCTCCTCTCTAGGAGATAGGAGACAGATTCATGGCACAGATCCAGGATATCGCTTCCTGAGTTGCACACCTTAAGCACCCATGCCTGCGCATTCTACGTGGCCCTCAAAACCTGCACTGATTTTCAAAGTGGCCCCTGTGGGGGGAAAGGTTCCTCACTCCTGTCTTAAAGTTGTCCACTCCTTAGGCTCTTGTCAGGAGGCAAAAGAGTTGCCTGTTCTCCTCCCAATACAGTGTGAGAGAAAGGTACTGCTAGGTAGGAGATGAATACCTCTCTTTGGGATTTGAGACATTATTATAGAATGCCAGAGTTGGAAGGGACTTTGCGGGCCATTTAGTCCAACCCCCCTGCTTGAATACAGGATGATTACAACTACAACATCCCCGACAGATGGCTGCTGGGCCTTGTTCTGAAAACCACCGGTGGTGGAGAGCCCATGGCCTCTCTAGGCAACTTGTTCCATTGCTGAATAGCTCTCGCGGTTAGGAAGTTTTTCCTGATATCTAACCAAAATGTACCTTCCTATAATGTGAGCCCATTATTTCTAGACTTGTCCTCTGCAGTGATGAAGAACAGTTCCCTACCATGCTCTTGGTGGCAGCCTTTAGATATTTGAAGACTGCTATCATGTCTCCCCTTAGTCTACGCTTTGCTAGACTAAACATCCTTTTCAGGCTTTTTCATCTTTGCTGTCCTCCTCTGAACCAACTGCAATTTGTCAATGTCATTTTTAAGATNATACCTTGTATTCCGGGTGCCGGAAACATGATACAATTACCAGATAACCACAAAGATTCCGCGGACCACGGAAAGGGGAGTTGGCGCCGCTTATTATTGGAATCCGCACAAGTTTCGCTTCCGTTCGCCAGTTCTGATGCCGCGATACCATGAGCGACAAACCGCAGCCGCAGCCCTCGGAAAGCTACCTCTGCCGTACCGTGCCACGATGTGCGGAATAGGGGTTGCCGTCGGTAAAAGCTGCCGCGGCGGTATGCCGCTACAGCCCTACTTGCAGCCTAGAACTACATTTGCTTTTTTTTGCAGCTGCACCCATGTTCCTTGCTGACTCATGTTCAGTTTGTGATCAACCACAATTCCTATGTTCTTTGCACGTGTGCTGCTCCCAAGCCAGGTATCCCTCATCTTATACATGTGCATTTGGTTTTTCTTCCCTAAATGCAGAATGTTACATTTATCTCAGCTGAATTCCATTTTATTAATTTCAGCCCAGATTTCTAACCTATCGAGTTTTTTTTATATTCTACTTCTATCTTCAAAGGTATTAGCTACCCCTCCCAGTTTTGGATCCTCTGCCAATTTTAAAAGTATTCCTTCCACCCCTTCATCCAAGTCACTGTCATTAATAAAGATATTGAATAGCAGTGGACCCAAAACAGAGCCCCACAGGATCTCCACTGATATCTCCTTCCAGTCTGATGAGGAGCCATTGATGATCACCCTCTGAGTATGGTTCTTCAACCAGCTGTGAATCCACATTGTTATAGTGTCTCCAAACCTGCATTTTACAAGCTGACTGAGGATGACAATGAGGATGTGATGTGAAACTTTTGGTGTTAACTGATGAGACAGTAGCTTGCTGGAGCCTGGGTTCACTCTGTGCAGCCACCAATCATATGGTTCACGTGATGGATGAACTGCGCACAGCCTACCTCTGCTTCCTGACTCACAGCTGTGGGCTGGCAAACTCTGGTACGGGAAGCTGTCCCTGCTGTGTTTTTTGTCTGTTTTCTTCGTCGTTGTGGAGTTTTTTGGGGCTCCAAAAGCTAAAGTAAACAGTCAAATTGCCAATGAGAATGAGAACGGAGAGAGCACTCACTCCTCAGACCACTGTAGGTGCTGCATCTGGAACTCTATGGTCCTGTATGTGGGCAGAGGGTGTGCATGCCCCCTTAGATGGGAATTGGCCCCGTGGGTGCACATTAACCAGGATTAGCCAGCATTTGCCCACACAGCAGGTTCTGCATTCTCTGAAATGATACTAGAGTGGGAGATGGGTGAACATCTGGTGGAGGTGAACATCTGGTGAACACCTAATGGTCTAATGTGGTCTAATGTGGGTTATTGTATCATTTGTTTTCACCCTTTGTCAAATGCTTTGCAGTGATGTTTGGAAAACTCTTAGTCTGGTGGGAAAATGACTCTGGAGGACAATTAGGGACACAGGACACTTTGCAGGGACTGTCCAGGATATTTTCCCCTCGCACTGTCAGCTGCATTTTCTGCTTTAAGTCTTACTAAAGTAAATCTCAGTAAAGTTTTATTTACTGCCAGCTTGAGCTTCTCTAGGTTTCTTTTTCTTATTTCTCCATCCTTATTGGTATTGGCATCTTCCTTATCACTTCTTAATGTGCATTTAAAAAATATCTGGTAACTTCAGTAAAACTCCCATGCCCTCATGATTTGTATTTTGGAACAGATAATGACTTGGTTTTAATCTCTCCTGTTTTACACAGGCTGCACAGTGATATCTGTCTGGATTTCTGCTGTGTGTAGTGTATTTCAGTCCCTATCTTTAGTCTAAGGATATTGGGTTTAAGTCTCCATTGCTTTTGCATGTTATGTGCAGCTGCTAAAAGCTGTGTAAAGTGAACATAAAGCCCTATGAAATCAGAATGGCAGAATTTCATGCCCACTCAACTCATTTTTCTCAAGAGATGTAAAGCAGTTTAGACCATGCAGCCTTTGAGCTGGACAGCAGGAAAAGTGAGTGACCTGTTGTGTACTTCTGTGAAACAACCGAAGGTGGCCTCTATTCAAGGCAGGATGCTTGGTTTGATGAACCATTGGTCTGACCCAGTATTTTTCTTATGTACTACATGAGGTGTATGGGAGTGGAAGACTATGACCACTTTCACACCTGCACCCCTGCGCATATTTTGACTGCGGGAGGGAATGCGCAAGCCAGAATCTCCGCGGGGTTCGGACGGTCAGAAAGCCCCCCCACGTGGCTTTGCCGGCAAACACATGCAGAGACACAGAACTGGATTTCCTGCTCTGTATCTCTGTGTGTGTTTGCTGGCAAAGCCACGTGGGGGGACTTTCAGACCGGCCGAACTCTGCGCAGATTCTGGCTCCCGCAGTCTCTCGCAGAAGCAAAATATGTGCGGGGGAGGTGATGTGAAAGCGGTCTATGATCTGAATATGGAATCTATTTGGCATAGTTTAGTGTCTTCTGCGGTCTGCTAATATGAAAATTCTCTGTAGATATAGGAGACATTAATCTATAGGATAGTCATTTCTCCCCCGCCAAATCACTTGCATATTTTCATCATATTTTCAGCTATGAGAACTGGCACTTGGAGTTGTTTGTAAAATATATGTAACCAAGACAATGCTTTGTTATAAAGGATCACTGCCATGTTCCCTGAGTAGTCCTACTGAAGTGAGGCTAAATGCTTGTGTGCAGTTAGTCTTCCATCCTTCCGGGAGCTTTTCAGCAGTGAGAACACATGCTAATTTGCTGAAATGACATCAGACGTTTGGTATATTATGAGGACTTAGAATCCCTTCTCAGTCCTCCTGATCTTAATAGGAACTTTGCTTGGATAAAAGATCAGGTTCACCTACTTGAATTTTGGATGGGGGGATGACAGGTAGGTTTCCAGTTGTGTTACGTACTTGTAATAAAGCATAACAGGGAGCCCTTTAATGTCCTCTCAGTCTTTAAATGTACAAATCCACTTAAAATGTAGTTCTTGCACATAAAATTACTGGCCAACCTGATTCATTTTATGAATAATTTTTATTAGATTTTATACAAATTAGTAAGAAACACTTCCTTATGAATAGTCTGAGCAATGACTTCCCAGACAGAGGGAGCAATGGAGACATAGTTTGAGGGGGTTGTGTGATCTCATCTCACACTATAAGCAGGGTCATTCAAAGGGCCCTGTAGCTGGGTGAGAAATCCAAGCTCTTGCAGGTAGGGGGGTGTTAGTGTATCAGTGGGTCGCACTCTTTTCTCAACATCATCCTTGAACCAAAGCCCCAGCCTGATGGGAGGCATTCCTAGACATACTGAGCATACTGGCTGTCAGAAGAGATTTGAAACAGGAAAGGATAATAATAACTAGAGCTGCAGCAGGTAGCACTTTAGCTACCTGTAGGTAATACTCACATTGTTGGACACCCAGCAACCCATTGGGTACCTAGTGCCTGAAAATGCAGATATTACTGGGATGCCGGCATCCCAGGATGCTAATCCTGGCACCTGTTGCTCTCTGGGCCCCAGACTGACTCACTTCACCAGCTAGGCTGCTGATCTTCTGGTCCAGATTTCTGGCTGCTCCCTGCTTCTCCCCAACCTGTGTGCTGCTCAGATGAGCAGAGAACTACCTGTTTGGCCTTTTCTGAGTGTGTGTGTGTGTGTGTGTGTGTGTGTGTGTGTGTGTGTGTGTGTCAAGGTGTGTGGAGCAAGGAGGCCTTCCATCTGCGTGTNCTTCAACCAGCTGTGAATCCACATTGTTATAGTGTCTCCAAACCTGCATTTTACAAGCTGACTGAGGATGACAATGAGGATGTGATGTGAAACTTTTGGTGTTAACTGATGAGACAGTAGCTTGCTGGAGCCTGGGTTCACTCTGTGCACTGAGCCACCAATCACATGGTTCACGTGATGGATGAACTGTGCACAGCCTACCTCTGCTTCCTGACTCACAGCTGTGGCAAACTCTGGTACGGGAAGCTGTCCCTGCTGTGTTTTTTGTCTGTTTTCTTCGTCGTTGTGGAGTTTTTTGGGGCTCCAAAAGCTAAAATAAACAGTCAAATTGCCAATGAGAATGAGAACGGAGAGAGCACTCACTCCTCAGACCACTGTAGGTGCTGCATCTGGAACTCTATGGTCCTGTATGTGGGCAGAGGGTGTGCATGCCCCCTTAGATGGGAATTGGCCCCGTGGGTGCACATTAACCAGGATTAGCCAGCATTTGCCCACACAGCAGGTTCTGCATTCTCTGAAATGATACTAGAGTGGGAGATGGGTGAACATCTGGTGGAGGTGAACATCTGGTGAACACCTAATGGTCTAATGTGGTCTAATGTGGGTTATTGTATCATTTGTTTTCACCCTTTGTCAAATGCTTTGCAGTGATGTTTGGAAAACTCTTAGTCTGGTGGGAAAATGACTCTGGAGGACAATTAGGGACACAGGACACTTTGCAGGGACTGTCCAGGATATTTTCCCCTCGCACTGTCAGCTGCATTTTCTGCTTTAAGTCTTACTAAAGTAAATCTCAGTAAAGTTTTATTTACTGCCAGCTTGAGCTTCTCTAGGTTTCTTTTTCTTATTTCTCCATCCTTATTGGTATTGGCATCTTCCTTATCACTTCTTAATGTGCATTTAAAAAATATCTGGTAACTTCAGTAAAACTCCCATGCCCTCATGATTTGTATTTTGGAACAGATAATGACTTGGTTTTAATCTCTCCTGTTTTACACAGGCTGCACAGTGATATCTGTCTGGATTTCTGCTGTGTGTAGTGTATTTCAGTCCCTATCTTTAGTCTAAGGATATTGGGTTTAAGTCTCCATTGCTTTTGCATGTTATGTGCAGCTGCTAAAAGCTGTGTAAAGTGAACATAAAGCCCTATGAAATCAGAATGGCAGAATTTCATGCCCACTCAACTCATTTTTCTCAAGAGATGTAAAGCAGTTTAGACCATGCAGCCTTTGAGCTGGACAGCAGGAAAAGTGAGTGACCTGTTGTGTACTTCTGTGAAACAACCGAAGGTGGCCTCTATTCAAGGCAGGATGCTTGGTTTGATGAACCATTGGTCTGACCCAGTATTTTTCTTATGTACTACATGAGGTGTATGGGAGTGGAAGACTATGACCACTTTCACACCTGCACCCCTGCGCATATTTTGACTGCGGGAGGGAATGCGCAAGCCAGAATCTCCGCGGGGTTCGGACGGTCAGAAAGCCCCCCCACGTGGCTTTGCCGGCAAACACATGCAGAGACACAGAACTGGATTTCCTGCTCTGTATCTCTGTGTGTGTTTGCTGGCAAAGCCACGTGGGGGGACTTTCAGACCGGCCGAACTCTGCGCAGATTCTGGCTCCCGCAGTCTCTCGCAGAAGCAAAATATGTGCGGGGGAGGTGATGTGAAAGCGGTCTATGATCTGAATATGGAATCTATTTGGCATAGTTTAGTGTCTTCTGCGGTCTGCTAATATGAAAATTCTCTGTAGATATAGGAGACATTAATCTATAGGATAGTCATTTCTCCCCCGCCAAATCACTTGCATATTTTCATCATATTTTCAGCTATGAGAACTGGCACTTGGAGTTGTTTGTAAAATATATGTAACCAAGACAATGCTTTGTTATAAAGGATCACTGCCATGTTCCCTGAGTAGTCCTACTGAAGTGAGGCTAAATGCTTGTGTGCAGTTAGTCTTCCATCCTTCCGGGAGCTTTTCAGCAGTGAGAACACATGCTAATTTGCTGAAATGACATCAGACGTTTGGTATATTATGAGGACTTAGAATCCCTTCTCAGTCCTCCTGATCTTAATAGGAACTTTGCTTGGATAAAAGATCAGGTTCACCTACTTGAATTTTGGATGGGGGGATGACAGGTAGGTTTCCAGTTGTGTTACGTACTTGTAATAAAGCATAACAGGGAGCCCTTTAATGTCCTCTCAGTCTTTAAATGTACAAATCCACTTAAAATGTAGTTCTTGCACATAAAATTACTGGCCAACCTGATTCATTTTATGAATAATTTTTATTAGATTTTATACAAATTAGTAAGAAACACTTCCTTATGAATAGTCTGAGCAATGACTTCCCAGACAGAGGGAGCAATGGAGACATAGTTTGAGGGGGTTGTGTGATCTCATCTCACACTATAAGCAGGGTCATTCAAAGGGCCCTGTAGCTGGGTGAGAAATCCAAGCTCTTGCAGGTAGGGGGGTGTTAGTGTATCAGTGGGTCGCACTCTTTTCTCAACATCATCCTTGAACCAAAGCCCCAGCCTGATGGGAGGCATTCCTAGACATACTGAGCATACTGGCTGTCAGAAGAGATTTGAAACAGGAAAGGATAATAATAACTAGAGCTGCAGCAGGTAGCACTTTAGCTACCTGTAGGTAATACTCACATTGTTGGACACCCAGCAACCCATTGGGTACCTAGTGCCTGAAAATGCAGATATTACTGGGATGCCGGCATCCCAGGATGCTAATCCTGGCACCTGTTGCTCTCTGGGCCCCAGACTGACTCACTTCACCAGCTAGGCTGCTGATCTTCTGGTCCAGATTTCTGGCTGCTCCCTGCTTCTCCCCAACCTGTGTGCTGCTCAGATGAGCAGAGAACTACCTGTTTGGCCTTTTCTGAGTGTGTGTGTGTGTGTGTGTGTGTGTGTGTGTGTGTGTGTGTGTGTGTGTGTGTGTGGAGCAAGGAGGCCTTCCATCTGCGTGTGCCCACATAATGGATCCCCATCCCAGAACAGGGGACCCATTATGCCCACACAGATGGTACCCAAACATGACTGGGATGAGTCGGGCACCTCACATTTGATGGGGCACCTGACTGGCTGGGTACCCGGTTGCAGCTCTAATTATAACCACTTGAAGCCTTTTAACATCATATTAAAATATTTGTATGTAATTAGGGGTTTTGGACTATATGCCTAGCTGTTGGACTACATTTTGCAATCTGAACTTTGCATGCATTTAAAATTCTATACAGCATCCTTCACTTTCTGTCTTTAAATTATGTTGCTATATGCTGTTAAGGCCTGCCTGCCCGCCTACCTGAGAGAGGGCTGCATTTCAAAAGTGGGATCCTTTTCTCTGCCTATATCTTGTAAAATGTTTTTGGATTCAAATTAATCAATAAATGTAAGTTCTTTCTATAGCTAATGTGCCTTATCTATTCCTTTCTGGTGATAGATGTGCATGCTAACGTGCCCACACAAAGTCTGCATGTGGCATTCTAAAAATAGAATTTAGTAATAATATGGTGCTTTACATAATGAAAGTATTGCACTTATGCGAATGGAATAGCTACCACTATGTAAAATGTACACATCCATACAGTTTCTAGTGTTGAAAAGATATTTGTTCAGTGTGTGTGTGTTGTTCTACAAAGTGCTCTCGTAATCAGTGTTGGATTTATGGCCCCATTATCGATGGTCCCTTTTGACCATACAGTTCTGACTGACAGTGGAAATTCCAGTCAACTCAGGGAGGAGACAATGTAGTTGCAAAGTAAAATGCTATGAGTCGGCACAGAGCTTGATGATTACTCCCCAGCCATATTCATGTTTTATTAATGGTAAATGCCTTCCTGTCTGATTGTTTCTGACATGCCACGTCTCATTCCTGCAGCATGAGTCTCATTCAGCAGATTGCCTCATGAGGATACACCCACCTGCTCCAGCGTAAGGTTTGCTGCCTCCAGCAAAGCAATTCTGTCATGAAACAGGGTCCGACTCAAAAGCCAAAACAAATCAAGTTCCTACAGAAGCAAGAGAAATTTATTGTCTCTGCTTTCTCTTCAGCATTGTTGTCCTTCCTTCACTCTTAAGTGCCGTATTGTAGCTATACATGTCTTCTCTCTTATTTCCTCTCTATGGTGTGTTAATTCGTAAAGGATTGACATGACACACAAAAATCAGCTGCCAGCAGGAACCACTAGATGACACTCTTTCCAATATGTTCACAACCTAGTCAGGCCTTCCTAATGAACCCAGTGAGTCACACACTGCCTGCCGTGTTTGAACAGAACTGTAGCACCACAGTCTTGCAGAAATGACCTCAGTAGAAGTTTATCGCTTTTGGACCATTTTCAGTGGGTTTGTGCCAAGCTAAGAATGAAGGCTAAAAGATGAATCAGAGCTAACATCCCAGGGCACAGTTCTCAGTCTCCCATTGCTTAACTCCTGAAGCCCCTTTAAAAAAAAACCCAAAAACAACCCTCTCATGAAGGAGCTTGGTTATTCCGTTTACCTTTATTCTATTTTCCTGAAGGAGCAAGCTGTTGTTTCAGCCCTCCATGGATTCTTCTAAACAAGTGAGAGCACCAAGCAGCAATGTTTCTAGAGGACATTTGTTTTACACTGGCACAAAGCTGCTTCAGTAGTGGCTGAGTTACAAATGTCAGCATTTGGAAGATTAGATTTTGCAGTCATATTTGTGATGGAGTCTCCCTCAGTGCTTCCTTTCTGCTGCCCTTTAGTGATGGTCACCTGAGATGATACTTTGTTTTTGTTTGTTTTTAAAAGTGAGAGAGAGAAAACAGATCAAATGAGTAAGAAGCCTTGATATAAACTTGGCCTATGCTGCCTTTTAGAAACTAGATGGTTATCTCCTCTTCTGCATCAAACAAAATCGGAACAACAGATATGTACTGGTTACATGGTATTCAGAAACAAGAGCATCCAAAGCATGCAACTACACAATGGTGTCTGGCTGACCACCTTACTGTGTAGTTACACTGGAGAAAATTATTCTGGCAGCTTATTTCCATGTAAAGACTGCTTCACAAGAGCACTAGGGTCACGGAGGCTTTTAGTTAGCTATGGTTTGATGCTGTTAATGTAAGATGAGATTGTGCAGGAGCGAACAAAACATAAAACAAAGGAAACCTAGTTTTTTTTAAAAGAAAAATTGGTGCAATAACCCATATGAACTATTATGGGGGATAGAGTCTTTTATTTATACACAGAATAGGTTGTAGTAAGGTAAGCTTACTCACCATTGTGCTTTGGTTATGATCTGAAGTGTGACAAATTGCAAGTGATGTGGGGAGCAATATGGAGCTTGGAAATGTTCTCCTTTTATGTCTGGAGTATTAACCCAAAGAGACCACTTGCATTCTTGGCTGAAGCTGCCAGATCTTATTCAGAAGCTTGTCTGCATTGAGACTACACTTTCATTTTGTGTAGCCCATTCAGTGTTCCCTGAGATGGGAATAATTTGGTTGTAACTGGTCTGAGGCAATGACAGGTCCTGTAGGCTTCTACAGGTTTATATGAATCATCCAAACCTGTGACACTTCTTTATTTTGGACTGGTTTCTTTCTCATCTCTGTGTTAAATCTTTTATAAGGCTTCTAAACTACTCCCTGCTTTATGCCAGACATCAGTCAACTATCCAGATAAAACTTGAGTAAATTAAACTGAAACACTGGAATTACCGGCATTTGTAGGGCTGTGCATTCTGATTTCAGGAAAAGACAAACACACAAAAAGTTCCTTTCAGCTTCTGTATTTGGAATACAAATAATAGAGCTGCACATTTGAGTTCCAAATAAACTAAACATTTCCTGAAAAATGTGGCATCAGAGATTTCAAACTGGACCCCAGAAAATGCAATGTGTATCCAGCTTGAAGCCTGACTGCTCATGGATTTAGCAAAGGTAAGTCATGCCTCACTAATCTGTTGGAATTCTTTGAGGGTGTAAATAATCATGTGGACAAGGGAGACCCGGTAGATAGTGTACCTGGATTTCCAGAAAGCATTTGATAAGGTTCCACATAAAAGACTCTTGAGAAAATTAAAAAGTCATGGGATAGGAGGTAGTGTCTTACTATGAATTGGTAACTGGTTAAAGGATAGGAAGCAAAGAGTAGGACTAAATGGTCAGTTTTCACAATGGAGAGAAAGTGGTGTGCCACAGGGATCTGTATTGGGACTGGTGTTGTTTAATGTATTCATTAATGATCTGAAAAAGGGTATTTTGAGTGAAGGGATCAAATCTACAGATGACATCAAATAATTCAAGGTAGTTAAAACACGAGCAGACTGTGAAGAACTGCAACAGGATCTTACGACACTGGGTGCCTGGACATCTAAATGGCAGATGAGATTTAATGTGAACAAGTGCAAAGTGATGCACATAGGGAAAAATAATCCAGACTATGAGTACACAATGCTGGGTACTAAGCTAGGAGTTACCACTCAGGAAAAGGATCTGGGAGTGATTGTGGACAATACAATGAAATCTTCAGCCCAATGTGCAGCAGCAGTCAAAAAAGCAAACAGAATGTTAGGAGTTATTCGCAAAGGGATAGAGAATAAAACTGAGGACGTCATAATGCCTCTATACAAATCAATGGTGCAACAACACCTGCAATATCGTGTGCAGTTCTGGTCACCCCATCTCAAAAAAGACATAGCTGAACTAGAAAAGGTACAGAGAAGGGCAACAAAAATGATAAAGGGTAGGAACGGCTTCCGTACAAAGAGAGGCTTGACAAGCTGGGTCTCTTCAGCTTAGAGAAGACTGAGAGGGGACATGATAGAGGTTTATAAAATCTTGAGTGGCTTGTAACGAGTAGATGGGGAAAGGTTATTTACCCTCTCAAATAGTACTAGAACTAGGGGACATTCCATGAGATTAGCTGCTGGCAAATTTAAAACAAATAAAAGGAAGCACCTTTTCACTCAATGCACAATTAACTTATGGAATTTGTTGCCAGAGGACGTTGTCAAGGCCAGTAGTATAGCTAGGTTTAAAAAAGGACTGGATAAGTTCTTAGAGAGTAGGTCCATTAATGGCTATTAACCAAGTAGTTTACGGGATGAACTTCTTAATGTCGGGTTGGTAGTGAACAATGGGGAATGGATTGCCCATTGTGACTATTGGTTCTTCTCTCATGCGATCGATATGGGCCGCTGTCGGAGAACAGGATGCTGGGTTTGATGGACCATTGGTCTGACTCAGCATGGCACTGCTTATGTTCTTATGCTCTTTTATGCTGGGCTCTTCCCCACAATACTTTCTGCTCATGATTTTCCTCCAGGAAAGAATCCAGAAGGCTAAGCATGCACAGGGTTTGTAACGTGGGAGCGCCCCCCTGCACATTTTTGTTGGTGATCCCATGGAGGATTGCATGGCTGGATTTCCCTACTCTGTAATCCTCTGAAGGATTTCCAGCAAATATGTGTGTGTGTGTATGGGGGGGGGGGGGGCTCTTACATTACAAACCCTGTGCATGGGATTCTTTCCCAGAGTCAAATAATGCACAGAAAGTATTGAGGGAAAGCGCCCTCTGTTCAGCCACCTGCTTATGGAGCTTGAAGTGAGCCCTCCCTGCCTACAGGGGCCAGTGCTGTCTCAGAACTGCAGTTTTCAGCGCTGCAGCCAGGTCTAGCCCAGCCAGAAAGAAACGGGGAGTTCTCAGCAGCCTCATTGTACTTCTGTGCCAAAATAACCCATACACAGGGACCTGTGTTCACTGCATTTTCCACATTGGTGGTGATGGGGGAAATGCAGTGAACATGTATAAAGATACAAATAAATAAAGATACAGATACTTGACAGTCTGCTCAGTCCTAGGTGTTTATTTTTTCCAGTGTAGGGTTAGATCATTAAGGATTTGCTAAACATTTTTTTCATTTATCTGTTGTTGGCGGCTAGTAACTCATTATAAAGAAGTATTGTTATTGGTGTTGCCAGAATGCATTATGATTTACTAGGTTGTGTTCTCAGATCATCAGATTATGAAAAGGGGATTCAATAGATATTTATGTGAGCTACTATGGTATCAATAGCACTGAGAGCCTTAGCTGATTTTTCCCCTGACTCCCAGGGCATTCACAGTGCTTCAGAACTGTAGGGTCAGTCAAAGTTGGTACTGCCTCGTTTAATCTATAGAAGGTTATACTAAATATATGAAACGATGGTTTTGAAAAATATTGGTGGCAACTGGAATGGTACTGAGCACCCACCAGACTCAATGAAGTCAGTGATAGGCCCATACAGTGTGTTAGAAAAAATGCCATAATGTATATTTAAAGAAACAGAACCATTTGCTGAGGATGATGGTAGGAATCATGGTAGATGGGAGCAGTACTTGCAGATGACACAAAATTATTCAAGATAATTAAGCTCCAAGCAGCCTGTGAGGAGTTACAGAAGGATGGTACATGTCTGCGAGATTGAGCAATAAAATAGCAGATTAAATTCAATGTTGAAGTGCAACGTGATACACATAAGCAAACTAATCCTAATTATACATATACACCATTGGGTTCCAAATTAGTTGTTACTGTTCAGGAAAAGAATCTTGGAATCATTGGGTGCAATCCAGCACCCCATAATAAACTGGGCCTACGCCGGGTGCAGTTAACTGACACTGGCACAGATTAGTGAATGTATGATCCCCGCACAGCAAGTTGCTCGGTGCAACGGGGTGCACCTGTCAATACGACCCCCCCAAAACCAGACCCCCCACAATCTGTTATGCCTGCTCCATCCCCTGGTCTGCGGGGTGTGTGGGCTCGGGGGCGGGGGGGGTCATATTGGGAGGGGCGCCCCGTTGCGCCAAGCGACTTGCTGCATGGGGGGTGTGTGTGCATGTGCAAAGGTGTGCCCGCTGACTGGCTGGTCATTGCACCAGTGGGTTGCGTACGTGGCTTGTTGGATTGCACCCATTGTGGATAGCTCATTGAAATCTTCAGAGAGACAAAGTGGTTTGAATGAAATCTTTTTATTGGACCAACTGTTAGTGGAAATAAGCAAGCTTTTGGGCCTCACAGGGCCCTTCCTCAGACATGTAACGTAGCCAGTAGAAATATATAAACTGAGCAAATGTAGGGCAGGTATATATGAGGGGGCATGGAATTGTCAAGGTTGAGCTTTGAACTCCTGGCCATAGACTGTGTGCCACTGTTTGTTCTTATGGGAGTTGGGTTCCTTAGTATAATGTTCACCCTTATCTTATTCTCTGTGCCCACCTGATAGAAGGTGTGGACTCACCTGTCACAGCCTGATTGGCTCCTTGAACGATTTAAGCCTGTTGTGGGCTGTGGCAGGTGTGGAGCTTCTGTTGGTAATTCTCACAGATGCTGGCTCTGCTCTTGCTTACAGCTTACACACATTCTCTTGCTTGGTGTTTCTCCCCAGTCTGCTTTAGTCTTGATAGTTGTGCTGTCTGAACTGCCTCTGCAGTCTGGTTCCTCCTTGCTCTTGATTTCCTTCCCTTCTGTTTTTCCCTGCTGGTTCCCTTATATCTTTTGCCTTTAGTTTGCCTCCACATCCCCTTGTTTGCAAGTTGTTCTATCATCCTTGTGCCTTATAACCTTGTTCCTTGCACCCCACTGCTCTAGTTGTGTTCCTTCCCCCCCCCCCTCTTATGTCTGCCCTTCTCCTTGACTCTCTGTATCCTGTTTTGTTCCTTCCTGAATTCCTGTTGCTTTGTTCTTCAGTCATTCTCTACCTTGGCTGTAGCCTTGTTCCTCTTACTTTGCTATTGTCTGGGCCTGTTTAGCCTCTGTTTCTGACTGTGTTCTAACTTTTACCTCCGTGACTCCCTTGCTCCTAGCCTTGATCTGTTGTTCCTTGCTCCCTGCTCTTGGTCGCTGCTTGGCTCTCTTGGTCCTTGCGCTCTGGCTCTGATTCCTGTGACTCCCTTGCTCCTAACCTTGGTCTGTTGTTCTTTACTCCCTGCTCTCATTCCCCATTCTCATTCCTGCTCTCTTGGTCCCTGTGCTCTGATCCCTGTGACTCCCAATACTTCTAGCCTTGGTCTGTTGCTCCTTGCTCCCTGCTCTCGTTCCCTGCTTGCCTCTATTGGTCCCTGTGCTCTAGCTTTGATCCCCGTGACTCCTTCGTTCCTAGCTTTGGTCCTGTGTTCCTTGCTCTGGGTTTCGACCCCCTACCCTTGATCATTGTTCCTCGACCCATGATCCGTCCCCTGTCTGACCCCTTGCTTTATTCCCTAACCTCGATGATGAGCCAGGTTTGGTGCAGAACACTCACTCTCCAGTCACTGGAGAACGGCTGAGAGGTCTCTTGTGCTCTTATTGACTCCTTTCCCCCAAACCCTTCTGTACCTTCCGACCCTCTCCTGCCCTTCCCTTGCACCCCCTCCCTCTTTCATGGCTCCTTGACCCAGGGCCTGACAGAAATGGGTGGGAGTGGATAGAACAAGGCGGGGTGTGTGGTGGGAGAGAGATGTGCCAGAAATTTAAAAACAGCTGTAAAATTATACATTGGTGCCGGAGACAAACTAAGAAACGATAGGTACTGTTAAACACACAGAGAGGGCAAACATATTATTTATTTAATTTATATTTATTCACTTGTACCCCGCCCCTCTTGCCACAGGCGACTCGGGGCAGCTAACATAATAAAACAATAAAACAATAGAAATAGAAATACACATTGAAACAACAACCAAGGTCTGCAGTAAAACAATACCCGCCCCTCCCCAACCAAATGCCTGATGGAATAACCAGGTTTTATATTGCTGCTGGAAAGTGAGAAGATCTGGGCTAAGATGGATCTCCACCAGGAGAGCATTCTACAGCGATGATGCAGCTGCCAAGAACGCCTGCCTCTCTGTACGGACCCACCGATACCGTGGGACCTCCAGGACGCTGGCCCTGGACGACCGCAGGGATTGCCCCAGGGACCCAGGGAGTGAGGTGGTCCCTCAGATAAATGGGGTCCAGGCCATGTAGGGCTTTAAAGGGCAAAACCAGCACCTTCAATCAGGCCCAGAAGACAATAGGCAGCCAGTGCAATGTGTGGAGCACTGGACTAATGTGTTCCTTGTGACCCATCCCACTCAACAGGTGGGCTGCTGAATTTTGCACCAGTTGCAGTCTCCAAACCATCACCATGGGCAGCCCCACACAGAGCACATTACAATAGACTAGCCTTGACGTGACAAATGCATGGATGATGGTGGCAAGATCAGAGTCTGAGACATATGGGCTGGCCTCTTCATCAGATGCAGTTGGCGAAAGGCTCCTCTGGCCACAGCAGGCACCTGCATGCCCAGGTGCAGCTGTGAATCCAGGAGCACCCCCAGGCTCTGCACAGATGGATCTAGTGGAGATCACTGGTCCCACCAACCAACATCACCTCTGTCTTGTTGGGATTGAGTTTCAATCAGCTCAACCTCATCCAGTCCCCCACAGTAGCCAAACTCTGGGACAGCAATGAGACTGCTGGGCCTGGGTTGGTTGGAAAGGATAAGTACAGTTGGGTGTCGTCTGCATATTGATGGCAGCAAACTCCTGAGCTCCCCATATGGGTATTTTCAGACGTTACGAGATCACAGTGAACCACGGTGAATACCCACCTGTGGTCACTGTGCCTCGAACGTCTGTTTGGCGGCCGCCAGATGTTCGCCACGGTCAATCTGCACAAGGGGTCAATTTGAACGACGCTTCCCGGGCTAGCTGGGGGAATGTCCTGGGAAGCGTGGTCAAACAGACCCTCGGCAGGGTCCAAAAAAAAGTAACATCTGGCCGCTCACCACGGCCCGGGATCACCGGCGGGATCCTGGGCCATGGCACATTCGGCCGGACGCGTGGCCGCATTGGCCCCACCACCCGCCTGTCTCCTCAGAGGGCAGGCGGCGGGGTGCGTGGAGGGGGCGGGGCCGTGCGGCCGCACACTGCGCCGTGCGGCCCCGCCCCCTCCCGGATTCCCCGCCGGGATCCCCCCAGCACGTCTGATATGGCGTGACGGGGTGACCCCGGCGGGGAACGAATGGGTTGATTTCGGTATGGGGCCAATGGGGCCCGTAACATCTGAAATCACCCTATGAGTTAGGGATATAGTGGGGGAAAGGCAAATACATAAGATTTATAAGAAAAGAGAGAAAATAAAATAGAGAATATCATAATGCCATATTTCAAATCCACTGTGCACCCACATCTTGAATATTGTGTGTAGTTTTGGTCTCAATCTCAAGAAGGACATAGTTGAAATGAAAAAAAAAATACAGAGGTGACAAAGATGGTCATGGAATGACTTCTGTATGAGGAGAGACTCAGTAGTAGGTTAGGGTTCTTCAGCTAATAGGAGATGACTAAAGATCTATGATAGAAACTTCCAAAATCATGAGTGGTGCAGTGCAAGTAAGGTTTTCCCACTCAATGTATAATTAACCTATGGAACACTTGTCAGAGGATGTATATGAAGGTCAATAGCATTACAGGTTACAAAGGATTGGATAAATTCTTTGGCGATAGGTCCATAAATGGCTATTACTCTCACTAACCAGGAGATATGAGATCTAGCTGTGGGGAGCTGGGATGAATAGCAGAAAATGGATCCATTCATAATGACCTCTTGTGAACTTCTCTAGAGCAACTGAAATTGGCCAGGATTGGAAACCGAATGCTGATGAGCCATTGGTCTAACCCAGTACTGCAGTACTTACATTCTTATGAATGAGAAGACTCAATAGGTTTCAAGAGTTCTATTGGCATAAATATCCACGTGTCAGAATGTTCATCTGGGAAGAATCATAAGAAAAGGCTTTATTAAAATTGTCATTGCTTGCAATTCTAGTAGGACTATTATTATTTTATATAATATCAGCAATGTGTCTAATGCTGATTAGCTGTAATTGGAGACAGGTTCCCACCCCCCACGGCTTATAATCTAGGATGCAGACAGGAGGGGAGAGAAAGGGGAAGCAAACATAGGGGGAGATGGGGATAGATTAAAGAAGTTGAGAAGTTGCAGATACTCATGAAATGGAAATATTTTATTACAAATATAATTACATAACTATAATGCAAGCATTGCAGTCTTTTACCTTCACCCAGTCATAGGACACCCAGTGTCATCTAGTCCAATCCCCCACAATGAGCAGGATTCACTTGAACCCCCACCCCCCCAACCCCAACCCTGGCTGTTTACCTAGTCTTTTCTTTAAAGGAAGGAGATTCTACAACTTCCCTAGGCAACTTGTTCCATTGCCCAACTGTTCTTATAGATAGGAAGTTCCCCCTAATAATTAATTATATCTGGATTAATTATACTTAAACCAGCCGTGACAGATGTTAATCTGGCCTCCTTTTAAAAACTTCCGATGCTGGGGAATCCACAACCACAAATATGGCAAGCCTAATCTTTTTGTGGTATTCTGACACTTCCCTCCCTCTCCCCAGCTGATAGGACGTACGGAGCCAAAATTGAAAACAATGAGGGAAAAGAGCTTTCCCTTTTCTTTTCTTTTCTTTTTTTTAAAATCCTCAAGAAAGTTTACTGGAATTTGGGAAGAAGGCTTGTTTTCTGGGGTGGGGAAAATGGGAGAGGAAGGTGGGAAAGAAGAGAGATTCCTTTTCAAATTCAAAGATGCTTTTAAAGTCCTTTTATCATTTAAGTAAAATGCCTCTGAACAGACTTTGAATAAGTGAAGAAAAATGAGCTTCTACTAAAGCCATGAAATTTATCGGAACTCTGCCAGGTGTTTGGCTGTAGATGGGTGAGGTCCCTCTCTTAGCAGCTCATATACTTTACCAATAACATGTGAAGTGTTTCATTATCTCACACACTGTAGCTGGCACCCATCACTTTGCAGACAGAGATTGAAGGCTTACAGTATTTATGGATGATAGCTTGTTGCCATGGGATGATGTGCAGAATACAGCAAGACCAATATCTGAGGTTGAATGAGACACTAGAGAAGGGCAAACATTATAAATGGTGTCGGCCCAGTGGTATGTAAAAGCAAAAACTGTTAAAGTAACGTTGCTGCTTTTTACCACCCTCCCTCTAGTCCCCAAATGTTAGGGAAATTTGCGTTCAAGATGCACAGCACAGGGGTTTTTTGGATTGGAAAGGCAGATATAAGGTTTAGAAGATGTATTTTCAGAAATCTAGAATGAGCTCCTCAAAACACTTTGAATGGAGTGCTCCCATCAAAGCCTAAGAGGGACTACTATGGCATGAGTTGCTTGGAAAGGCGGTCATAGTTTCACATCTTCATTTTTATTTAAAATATTGCTACGAATTAATAAAATGAATAAATGAAAATATTTCTCAGCATTTTTTTTCTTAGCTGATGCCACATTGAGAACCTCATCTAGCAAAGCACTTGAGTGCATCTCTAAAGGATTTGCTTAAGTGTTTTGTGGAATTGTGGCCCTTTTTAGAGACGAAAAGAGACTTGTGATTAAAATAGAGGAATGGCAGTTGGGAGTTTTGGGTTCTCTTCAGATGCTGACTTCTGTGACCTTGAGTTTCAGGTTGACTGAGGATTGTTTGGACTTCATTCAATTAACATGTTCATTTGATTTGAGAGAGCCAGTGACATCCGTTTTGTCTATGCAAAGTTGTAGACTTTAAAATGGAAGCGTATGTGCTGCTGGGTTTTTGCTTCTGAACTCCCAATTAGGCTCTGAGTCTGAAAGAAGTGCCTGATGTGAATAAGGGTTTGAAAGACAATGGGCGTTGTTACATGTTTCCGCTTTTTCCCGGTCTTCAAAAGCCCAGGTTTGGCAAATTTCCATAGGGGAGGGAGGATTTAGCTGCTCATCTCCTGGCCGGAAGTTGCCCAGGCGCCATTTGAAAACAGTGGCACCATATGACTCCCAGACGTTTTGAGACCCAGACTTGTAAAACCCTGATAGCCGAGGTCTTCCAAGTCTGGGTCTGGGTCTCAAAATATGCGGGAGTTAGCCTGGTTTACAGCATTAAGAACACAAAATACATTCAAATCCTTTTAAAAAAAAACAACCCACACTCCACCCCCTGCCTGACAAATGCTTTGCCAAAAAGAAAGGTTTTACACTGCCTCCAGAATATGCTCAGGCTCTGATGGATTTCCAGAGGAAAGGAGTTCCATAATACCAGGACAGCATTCCCAGGGATAGGTGGTTCAGAAAATGGGGTCAAGCTGTGTTGGGCTTGGATATGCCAGATATACAACTTTTTGAGCAGTTTCCTCAAAACGTGTTGTTCATGCTTTTTAGACGCTTAGAAATGCAAAGATTAAAAAAAATTCTCCTTTTATGCAAAGTTTTAAGTTGGAGGAAATGATTATGTAACATAGTGCCCATAAAGGAACACCCATTGAAGTGTCAGTGAAACTTGCGTGGCTTGATCTGGCTCTGTAAACAGTTCATTTTATGTCAGTGTTAGTCTCTTGGCATAGATTATTTTGCACTCTAAATTTAATCTTATTGCCTTTACATTTGTGCCAGGTGCTTAAACTCTGCTGTTTGTCCAAGAAGGAATTCAGGCAATTAAAAACAATTTCATAAATATTTAAATTTAATATCCCAAGTGAAAATTGCTTGAAAATGAAATAATTGCATCAGCACTTTATTTTAATGTCTGTTCTCTGGTGATATGCACCTAGATCCCCTAGATTCTCAATAACACACATTTACCTAAGCTAAAGAGAAGCTGAACCAAACTCTTTAGTACTAGTTGAACTGGAGATGCTGTCTTTCAACTCTGTAGATGAATTTTCTTTCTTCAGAGACATTTTCAGAAACTTCATTTAAACATTTTTATTATGTACATTTCATGTTCAGTAGGTTATATTAATTTGATCTAATATGGTGTTTCTAAAACTGCAATATACTTCAGGGTGACCTTTATCATGTTAATAAAACTAAAATGTCTCATTGTATGCCTTTTTAGTTCAATAGATGTGGGAAATATAGCACTATAGAAATGATTAATAGCAGTAGTAGGATTTTTTCCAAATTCCATTCCAGTTATATTCCATTTTATCATTTCATAGCACTGGGCCGCCGAGTTGTGATAAAGACTACAGTAAGCTGCAACAAAACAAACTTGAAATAGGGCTTGAACATGCCCCACGGTTGCAGAAACTGGAAATGGAGGGATATGGCACTGCAGGGAAGGTGGAACCCCCCCCCTCCCCAATGGTGACCTTGGCCAATTTGCCTAGTGGGGGAAAAATTCCTTCCCAATACCTCAAATACAAGGCAACCAGTGTGAGTCTGCAGTGCCCATTCAAGGATGGGTGGCTTTGCTTCACACCTGGCTCTGCCTTGCCTCCCCCCAGTCCTCCTATTTATAATCATGGGGGTGGGGCCAGGTTTGCCAGCATTTGTTTTTCTGTTTTAGTCACTTTTTCTCACTGTTCAGGACTTTTACCGTACTTTCTCAGCACTTAGCTGTCGCTGACACTTTTGCATCTCCACAGCCTCTGGGGGTACACGCAAGGCACACATGGGACTTGGGATCAGTCCTGTAGCATCTCTGTTCAACTTGTGTAAAATAACTATTAATGGCAAAACCAGCAGAAAAGCTGGTAAGTTTCTGCAAAAAAGGTGGAGGAGAGTGGGGTTGCCCTGCCAGCTCCCTGGAGCCTGGCCATCACCCAGGGTTATCTAGGAATGAGGTCACTAGAATAAAGCAAAGCTCAAGAGATGTCTAATTCTGTTAGGCACAGAGGGGGTGGGGAAAATAACGATCCTGATTTATGTTGGTAGATTTAACACACACACAAGGAACTCGGTGGGCTCATCTTTAATGCCTCACACAGAGAGGTTGTACTCAGTGAGTCAAATCCTGGAGTCTTTAAATCAGGTAAAACTCCCATTGAAGTTATTTGGGCTTCACCTGCATAAAGAATGAAGAATTTGGCTTTTCATGCAGAGAAAGAGTTTGCATTACTCTGTTAGGAACTGGGAACTACAAAATCCCCAAGTTGTAATAAAGCATGCATAGCAAGACAATAGGAACATAATAGTTAAAAAGAACAAGCTTACACCTTTTTGAGTGGTGAAAAACAAAACACCTCACTATTTTTAGAGACAGGATACACTATGTTTAAAACAAAAGCTATAACAAATCATCCAAGACCTGTGCTGGTTTATCTCTTAGACATTTTTATTAAAATAAAGTGCATTCATAAATAAACCCAAACTGAGTCCACTATCTGTGTTTATTAGCAGCAGGACAAGATGTAAGATTGGAAGGTCATCAAATGTTTTTCACCATAACGTAGGTGGTCTTGGGTTCCCAACCAGCTTTTAGTTGTTCGCATTAGCAAACCCAAGAGCACCAGACTCCAACACTGTAATGTTAAGAGTGATCCAGACCACTTTATGTGCACTTCAAAGAGAATTCCCATCCCCCACCCGTGCTCTGGGTGTGGGACTGGCCACTGTTCCTGCTCACCTATGAAGGATGAGGCAGCGAGGCTAGGAGTCGAGACTCCCTGTGAACATGGGAGAGGGAAGGGAGCAGGGCAGGAGGTACAAGATAAAATGTTGGTAAGGGATAAAAAATACCATAAAGAAACTAATGAAATTGAGATGAAATGATGGAAAAATCACAGGAGTCTATATCAACAATGGTGAAAGCACGGAATCACTGGAGACTGGCAAAGTATTGATGAACACTCGCACGTGCTCCCTTAAATTTGGTATTTCCCAGCAGAATGAGAACATTTGCTCTCATCTCAGCCCTGCCGAGAGCAACAAGCCTCATGAGCTGCCCCTCAATGCATGTTTCAGTGGAGGGTCCAAAGTCTCCTGTGTACATACGGCCAAAGAAGGGGGACTGGTGGAAGATGCGGGCATTGTGGTTCTTTCTGGATCATCTGGCCAGCAAATCCATGAATTGGGACGGTGGTCTGCTATGGCCTGGAGAACCATGGAGAAGAATACGGGGTGGACAGATTTATTCATTTATTTAGATTTCTATCCCTCCCTACCTAGCCTCTAATGCTCAGGGTAGCTCACGATAAAATATAAAATACATAATTAAAACCACACAAATCTAAAATCACCTGCCTCTCTTCCCCCCTCCAATCTATTCCTGGGCATTGAATAAAAAAGTCAAAGCCAAAAAGCCAAATAAAAAGGTCTTACATTGCCTCTGGAAGACATTCAAACTAGGACTTAGGTGATCCTCCAAGGGATGATGTTGGTGGTGTGGCTCCCACTGATTGCCACGCTACAGTTCAGGAACCCCTCCTACCAAGCTCTCCATTGACTCTGCAGAGTCAGCCAACTGCACCACCCAGTCCAGCAGCATTTCCACAATTGCTGTGTAAACCTTCCATGAATATGGTGCCCACTGTGGAAGTTCCAATGCCAAATTGCTGGATTTGGCATTGGATTCTAGAGTGGCGAGCTTCCATGTGGTCATGGCAACACACTTCTCCACGGGGATGGGCGACTGCATCACCATGCCCTGTTTCTCCAGCTGAGGCCTGAGGATCTTGGCTATTTGCAGGATTTATTTAATTAGTTATACAAAGTTTATATCCCACCGTCTCCCACCTAATGGTGGCTTGGGGTGACTTACAATTTTCATAAAATATATACAATACAATAAAACATAATCTAAAACACAATATAATATAAAAAAAAACAACACGCATAGAACAGTAAATAGGTATCCCATTAAAAATAAAAAAGGCAATGAGGCATCCTGAAGGTTGCCACCCCACTCAGCATCTCCCCATGACAACAGCGTGTTCTCCCCAAAGGGTTTTTCTCTTTCACTCAGAGCAGCCTTGCGTATGGCATCAGCGAAAGAAGCCGTGTCTCCTGACAGGTACCTCTCTGCACATCAGGGTGCCCTTGCATGGCTTCAATCTGCCCCAGCACGGACAATTTTTTCCATAGGTAGGTAAGTGCCCAGTGCCGAAGCAGGAGCCATTTCCCCACTATCCTGGCTAGAGATTGAGCCACATTGTGCCAACAATAGCAGAAGGCTTGGATCTGTTGGATCGCTTGCAGGTTTTGCTCAGCAGGGGTAATGAAGGTCTGGAGTGCAATAACAAGCAGAAGGAAGTTCTCAGCATGCATCTCCATGGCCATATTTTTGCTGTCTGTTAACCACATGCCAAATATTTTGAACAGCTTAAAGAGCTGGGTGGCTGCATAGTTAGGACTGGCTGGGTGCTTCATGTGAGCAACTACTGGCTGCTATTGGTCATGTGTCCTCACAGAACTGGCTGTGCGCTGTGCATGAACTGGTATAGGCTGCTATTGGTTATAGGTCGGCTGTTGGTTGAAAATGTTTTTGCCAAGTTTATTTTGTGTGTGTGTGCGTGTGTGTGTTTGCTGCACTGGCACTGCTAATTCAGGTGGCTATAAAACTGCATAGACATTTCTGTCAGTAAGATGCCAACTCATCTAAAAATGTAACAGATATGAACACCATGGAAGCATGGGATTTTTTTTTAACTGGGATGGGGGGACCCACTAAATGTTAAGAAATGGCCAGGTGGAGGATCTCCAAGGCAGTGAAGGTCACTTTGCTCAGAATGTATGTGGGAGCAAAGCTGTCCATTAGTTAAAAGTAACTCTTATAATTTCTTGTGAAAGTAAGTTTTTGCTTGCAACGAGCATGAGGGGGTCATAAAACTATAAAAAGCTCTTGCTGTTTGCCTGTGCAAGTCAAATGGCTTTGGCTTTTGTCTACGGGTGCTGTGGCTGCCTGGGGTAAGGGGGCCCAGAGGAGTTTGGGGGAAGGGGGTGGCGTGATGGATACCTTAGCCTTTGCTGATATTTGGGTGAGGCTTGATGTACAGAGAGAACTGTCAGACCCATCTTCTGAAGCAGCTATGCACTCATAACGTGGCGCATGCACACAATGGGGTTCTGTGTATGAATGATGTGACCCTAAAGCATCAGCAGAATGGAAGAGTTGGACCCTAGGATGAGATGAGAGAATGGGATGCAAACAAGATCACAACTTTTCTGGATGTTGTGCACTGCCAGAAGTAGGGCAGTCCCTAACAAAGACTGGACCTTCCCTGCTGTTTTTCTCATCACTGCCCTGATAACAGCAAGAGGATACCTACACGGCCATCAGGAGTGCCTCAGTCTGATGGCAGAGATGAATCTCTTTGTGGGACATGAGTGACTCAGGGTACAGGGGATGTGAACCAACCAATGGTGAACTTGTTGCCCTCTATGAGGTTTGGAGAGGCAGAGATGTGTGGAGCACCCTCGCAAGCAGGAATGTTTTCCGCCTCAACTGATAACGTGGGAGATGCTAGAGAGGGGGTACAAGAGACATGTTGTTTGACTGGGGGTTTTCTGTGAATTGAGAGAGATTTCCAACACCACAGCAGGCAAGACCCCAATAGAACTGTGTGCTGCATTTTGGGTGTTATTTATTTTATTTATTTAAAATGTATATCCCGCCCCTCCTGCCCACAGGGCAGCCCGGGGCGGCGAACAACATTCATTAAAATAATATAAAATTTTAAAAACAATTTAAAATACAGTATGTGGGGAAAAGCCCCCATCCCCACCCCTCCCCCTCTCCAAAAGCCTGACGGAACAGCCAGGTCTTACATACACGCCGAAACAGCAGGAGAGTGGGAGCCAGCTGAGTCTTCTCCGGGAGCGAATTCCACAGCACAGGGGCGACCACCGAAAAAGATCTAACATCGGTGGCCACCCGCCTCGCCCGGGGAACCTCCAAAAAGGCTCCCACGGACGATCTCAGGGGTCGCACAGGCACATGGGGAGTGAGGCCGTCAAAACGATGTGTTTGATAGTAGCGGCCCCAGGCCCGCCGAGCCGGGCGGCACCCCTAGGCCTTTCGGTGGGATACAAAGAAGGGGGCCCATCTTGACTTCTTGGCCAGGGACCCATTGCATCCTAGCTACGCCCCCTGGTCTAGTGTGCATGACTGATCAATTTGAATGAGCGTGTAAGGTGAGAGCATGTGTGTGTAGTGCATATGGATGAGTGTGTGTGTGATTAATTTGAATGAATGTGTGAGATGAGAGCATCTGTGTACTGCATCTGAATGACTGTGTGTGAGATCAGTTAGAATGAGTGTGTGAGAGAGAGAGGTGAGAGCACATGTGTGAATGACTGTGACCTCTTTTACACAAGATGCACCCATGCAGTGGCATGGGTGGGTGCATCTCGTATGGAAGCAGTCGCTCCTGTGGAACACGTACCTCCACCCATCACCCCTGCACAGAGAGACATACAGAAAAACAGGTTGCTTCAAGTGGGGGGATGTGGGGAGATGGGTGAGTGCCGGTGTGCACCTGCAGTAGTGTTGTGTCTGGGGCCAGCTTATGCATTAACAAAACTATCAAGTTTCAAAAGAAGGGCAAATTCATTAATAAAAAAAATTAAGACAGCTGAAATTAAGTTGCATATGTGTGGTATGGTGACTGAACAATAGGGGTGGGACATGAGGGCAAATACCGGGTACCGGTTTTACCGGTTCCCAGATTTAAAAAAACCGGTTTACCGGAACCGGATCTTTTCCATTGATTTCAATGGGGAACTGTCCCCATTGAAATCAATGAAAAAAATTAAAAAACAAAAACCTCCCCCCTCCCATACTGTGAGGGTGGAAGGGGAGACACCCCCCCCCACCCACCCTGCCCAGCCTGGATTTAAACAACAACAAAAAATTCCCCTAAGGCC
>QEPC01001916.1:861041-898874 GCA_003113815.1 Sphenodon punctatus | reverse complement strand
GCAGCAGCAGGTAAGTGTACTGGTATTTAACTGATCCCTGGGGTGGGGGGTGGTTTAACACCCCCACCACCCCAGGGATCACCCTACCTCCCCAATGCCATTGCCTACCTTGAGCTCTGGGCGGCGGTGGCGGCGCTCCGGTGGCTTCAGCGCTGGCTGTGGCTGCCGCTGGCTTCAGCACGCTACTAGGCCTTCCAGGGAACCCAGAAGTTCCTTGGAAGGCCTAGTAGCGTGCTGAAGCCGGCAGCCACAGCCAGCACTGAAGCCGCTGGAGCGCCGCCGCTGGAGCGCCGCCGCTGCCGCCGCCCAGAGCTCAAGGTAGGCAATGGCATTGGGGAGGTAGGGTGATCCCTGGGGTGGGGGTGGGGTGTTAAATCACCCCCCCACCCCAGGGATCCGTTAAGTACCAGTACACTTACCTGCTGCTGCAGTGCTGATGCGGGCTCTGGGTCGCCGGCGGTGGCCCGAAGCCCGCACTAGGGGACTTAGGGGAATTTTTTGTTGTTGTTTAAATCCAGGCTGGGCAGGGTGTTCCCCCTTCCACCCACGCAGCCTGGACTCGGGGAGGGAAAGTGTTTGTGGTTTTTTGTGTTTTGTTTTTTTCATTGCAGCCATTCATTTGAATGGCCGCAATGTAAAAAATCCGGTACGGGGGGAATCTGGTAATTTACCGGGATTACCGGGTTTAATCCGATACTGCTGGTACACCCAATACCGGCAGTATCAGATACCGGTAGATCCGGTAGTCCCACCCCTACTGAACAATACATATACATGATGAGGAATGTATACAGTTTAATTTCAGTTGTCAATTTTTTTTATTAATTAATAAGGAAAGAAAAATGTATAGATTGGTCCGATATTTAATAAAGTTGCTTTAACATACAATTTGCTGTCTTGTTAACATTTGAGTATAATTTGTAATGCCACCTTAACAAGCTTCTTAAACCGAAGGTTTTTTGTCTAGGTTATGTATGTAAAGTCAATTCTGTATTTCAAAATGTCCTTATACAAATCAGCTGTCTTGTCCCTGTGGGAAGGTTGGCTGCGCTTGAAACATCTCCTAATTGATCTATTTTACCATAACTACCAAGAAGATTTACAGAATTCTTAAGAAAATTGAATGAATTTTGTGGGCAATCCATAATACTTAGCTTTTTTAACGTCTCTTAAATACACTTTCCATAGCCTGTCATACAGAGAAGTATTCCTTCTGCATTCTACATTCCCTCTGAGGCCTTTGACTGATTTCAAGTGAAATATATTAAAGTAAGGATTGAGGAAAAACTGTGTGATGAACACCTGCTTCATCCTATATTATAATTATTGAAATTGCCATTATAAAAATCTGTTGCTGGCAGGATTTCCTATTGGCTTCCTTAGAATGGCTTTCTTTGCATGTTCAGTAGGCTCCTGCCTTGACAGCATTGTTACAATTTATAGTAAGCTGCCTTGTTCCTCTTGCATCTGAACATAGGTGTACTTTGGGAAAGAGCAGATTTAACTAGACTTTCTTGGCCCTATCTCTAGTATCCTTTAATTCAACCTTGAGAAGAAGCAGTACAAAGAATCAAAACTGGCAAATCAGAAGGATTCAACGACAGACATGCAGAACTTCTGAAAACAGAGGTGATATCATCATTGACATACTCCACAAAATATTATTGTGTTGGCCAAAGTTCCCACCCCTATGAACTGTGTGCCAAAATCTTCACGTGGCCAAGAGCTGCAAGACACACTTTACACATATATTGTCTAGCCCCCAAACTCCCATTTTATTCACATCCTAGTTGCTGCTGGATGTCTTGCGGGTCTCCATCCTAGATGCAAGTTGCTTGAAGTTGGGCTGAAATGTTGCTATGATTTGCAAAGAAGCTGACTATGGGGTTGGCTTGTAAGCTGGGAGAACATGGTGGAACAAAGGGCTGCGGCTACCATTGTGCTCCGCCTACCTGTCCATCTCCTCAAACATTTAACTGGATCCTGGGAAGGAGGAACCAGTGGTGACAGTAGGACCAGGGGCAGGCCCTAGGGAGCATCAGTGAGCTGTCACTATTCCCTGCTCCCAGGGCCCTGTGGCCCAGGCTGGGAGCAGCAGCCGTGCAGAAGGTCCTGGGGAGCAGTGGTGGCAGCGAAAGGAGCAGCAGCCATGGTGCCAGGTCCTGGGGAGCAGAGAGCTGGTGATTCCAGAACCTTCCATCACCAGTGTCACTACTGCCACTGCCGCCATTGCTGCTTCCTAGGAGCTACCACCAGACTGGTGAGCCTCCTTACCCCACAATAGCTTATGGGTAGAGTGAATCAGCCACCCACAAGATGCCCTGTGTGTGTGTTCAGGATACCCATGTTGGCAATCTTGAACCCATACAGGAGGAATGCGTTTTAATAACCAGTGCTTGGGAAATGATACTAGTATAGCGTGCATGTATGTATGATGCATAAAGACAAAGACAGAACTCTAGAAATTAGAGAATATACCACACAGCTGTTTCATCGTTTAGCATTGTAACTTGCATCCCTTCACATAACTCAATAAGTACTAAATAAAAATGAAGAGAAGATGAAGAAGGCAGAATGCATGCACCCAGAATATGTTTTATCACATGCCTTGTTTCCTTTTGGTCCATACAAAATAATGAACAAAATCTGGAGGGAGAGAGAGAGAGAGAGAAAAAAAATTCACACCAGTGGCTGTGTAAAGAAACATGATGAGTCTGTCCCTTCTGAGGCATTAAACATGCAGAATTGACTGCCAGGGACCAGAGAAATTGCATCACGTAGCCAGCCAGTGACACGAACAGAGTAAGAATTAAAACAATGAATGGAAGCTCTGAGCAGCATGACTGTGACAGTGATAATACGTGTGCGTGTCCCTCTACTAGCGGAGACATAAGAAAATGAATATAACTGGTCATATCTGAGAAAAAGGCATGTATCAATAAAACAAGGTTACTTTAGAATTTAGCACTAAGGCATGAGGCGATGCATTTCTGGGTCATTACAACATGCTTTGGGTGGAGTCATGAGGAACAAGGCCAAAGGTTGAATGATTTTCACCAAACAAGAAGCACCATAATCCCCTAAAAATGCAGTGCCTGAAGTTCTGCACATAATGTGAATAACGGTCTGGTTTGGAAAGAAGGCTTGTGGCTTGGTGTCAGCAAAACAAGACCACCCCCCTCCCCCAGCACAATCAGGACCAATAGGCAGAAAAAATATGTGAAGAAACTTCATATGCAGAATGACAGCAGAAAAGGATGCAAATCAGTTCTCCTGTCCTGTATGGGTCCCCTCTTCTTGAGGGAATGCTAAAGTGACTTGAGTTAGCTGAAGTCCTCTACCCTATACTAACTTTTTCTACCTCATAACCTTATGAGGCGCTGGAATTATTACTGTTAATAACAACAACCTGGGCCAATATACCTCAAATACCACCTCCTTCCTTATGCTCCATCATAATCTTTGAGGTCAGCTGAGAGTGCCCTCTTACAAATATCATCAGTGCACCAAACCTGTAGGGCAAGGGCATGTAGACGGGTGTCTTTGGTGGTTGATCTATATCTTTGGAATTTCCTTCCCTTGGAAGTTCACCAAAGTCTGGTCCTGAGCAGACAACATAAGACCTTTTTATTTGGCCTGGTATTTGCAGGTGGGGATAGGCTTTTGTGGAGGGGAGGTGGATTTTATGGTTTGTTTGTTTTTTAGATTGTATATTATATCTGTTGTAACCTGCCCTGAGCCTACAGCAATTGCAAAGGCTATAAAATCTAAATACATTATTAATCATTATTATAGCACTTACTGTGTTCAGAGTGCTTTACAGTCTTCACCTAGTTCACCCTCACAATAATCCTGTGAGGTAGGTGTGATAACGATCATGGGATGGATCATGGGATGCATGTGGAACACATATGTAACATGTATGTACAGAAAATTGTTAATGCAACGTGTATGCAGTATAAACTGAGAACTGAAAACTCACTGCATGTAGTGTGAGCTGAGAAGTCATTACATGAATGAGATTGAGTAATCAGGAACACAGGCAGTGATTCACACAACCATGGCCTATGTGTAAAAACACACCCACTCCCCCTGAAGAGACAATGCGGGAAACCAGACAAAGACCATCAAGAAGTCTTTAAGGAGTGGGTACAACAAAGAGAGAGAGGTCCATTTTCAGCTATCTTCAACTGAAGAGGAACCAACAGTCTGAAAGGTCTGGGATCAGACACCAATGTAGTAAGGAGCTTGATTCTTTGAAACGTCTAAGACTTCTGCCCAGCTTTTCTATCAGAGCTGAGATTGGATTAAGATATTCTTTGGACTCTAGTATAGGGTAAGAGTATAGTTAGGAAATCATAATTCAAGTAGATATACATTATTGGTTGTTTGTTTGATTTACTGCACTCTGAGTATAATCTAGCATTGCATGTTTTATTCATGAATTATATATTAAATTCCTTTTAACTGAGTCTAATGCTTAAGTTAATTCCTGACATTGGCCTGACACAGTTTGGGGAAATTCTGGGCTTTTAAGCTCAGATGAATCTAGTAAAGAGTGTTGTGCTTGGGAAACTCTTAAGTTAAAGGTGACCATAAAGAGTTACCCCATTATGGGCTGGGTCAGATCTAAAGGAAGCTGATCTAGTGGGTGCTGCAATTAGGGGGAAACTGAGTCACAGACAGCCTAGAGTAGGGTAGTGAGACCCCAATCCCATGATAGTAGGTCATCATTATTCCCATTTTACATAGGGGAAACCAGAGGCTAAGTGATACTGATATGTCCAAGGCCACTCAGTGAATTCATGGCTAAGGTGGTATTTGAACCATAGTTTCTTGGGTTCAAGTCCAGAACATTATCTATTCCTATGCTGGCTGTCAGCCTCATCTTATAATAACAAATTGCTAAGAAATGCAGCCAAACAAAATCTATTGCTGCCTCAGCCACTTTTTTACAGCAGCAACTAGTGCTCCAAAAGTACAACCAAGTTTACCAATTTTAGGCTTAAGCAAGGACTGAAATGAGCAGCTAAATTGTGCTTGCAAGAAATTTTACCATATCAGGAACTGGGATTGATTCCTGACCGTTTCCTGATGTGATTACTCGATTCTCGCAATACTGCAAGACACTGTCCTGATTTACTGACTTTCTGCTTACCGTTGACTGCGTGCCATTCATTTACCACTTACCGCATTGCTGAGGGTACCACTTTTTTCTGTTTGTTGTTTCCACATTTCTGACCCGATCGCTGTGCGAATAGCCCACCCCTTAACCTCTCACAGGGTCCCTTAGTCTCCACTCGGGTAGCTCCTTTCAGAACTGTTGTTCTGTGGTGTCTCCTTTTCTTTGACCAATCTGCATACCAACCAATGAGTGACAGAAAAGTGGTATTAGATCTCAGGATTGAAATAGATGGCAAAGTGGTAAACAGAATCTTGGTAAGCAGAAAGTGAGAAAAAATGTCACTACTGAGTATTGCGATGTTCTCGATTCAGCTGAGATGGTATTGGGAACCAGGATTTTGATGAGATTTCCCATTTTTAGTGAAACCTCATTTCAGCCCTAGCGTAAGCTAATGGTAATGAACTTAAAAATAAACCTAAGATAGATGGTTAACTTTGATCAACACTATTTCCTCTCACAATATTTAACATTCAAGAAAGCTGGGAAAAGAAAGAAAGAAAGAAACCAGTGTCTTAACTCTATATTACACAGTATATTCTGCTGTTCTGTTGATTTTGGTTGCCTAGATTTTAATTTCTGGGATCTGCTCATTTTAAAACTGCTCTCATTAAAGTGTGTTTTGCAGCAAACTGCTTTCCGACTAGTATGCAGAACAAAGGCTGATGTGATGGGGAATCCTTGGGATGAGCCTTTTAAAATCCAAGGGCAAACACACACAGTCATATTCTCGGTTCCAGTAAGCCTCCTTTGCATTCTGTTGAATTGTGTACAGGAGCCTTAAATGAGTATAAACTGTAGTGCCAGCATGATGCGAAGGGGCCATAGTATAAATGAAAATCAAAAAGCTTTCTTTACCCACAGAGCTTATACTAATTTTCAGAGTGCTACCCCTGATGTATAACTTACGTAAAATGGACCGAATCGCTTCATAATGTTGGGTATTTTTGTAGCACTTAGTCAAAGGCCCTGAACAGGCATTAATAACTGATTCTCACAACATCTCTGTATGATTAAATAGTATTGTCCCCATTTATTAAGTTGGGATAGAGTTGCTCTTGTCTTTTCTTGATTCTCCAGACCACAAAGGACTATTAAGCATGGGCATGTGATTTGCCAAATTTGTTTTCTGCTCATATTGGTTTCAGTTCCAGTTGTGTCGGGTGATTAGGTTTTTTTGAAGTCCAAACTCCAGACCATCTTTCATAATGCTTAATGTGGTGGTGACTTTTCGTGGGGTAATGCAGTACTCCAATATTGCATTATCCCAGAGGTTTTTGCCACACAGACTAAAGGCAGAGACGAGTTTGTTAGGAATGCATGCAGTATTCCAGGAAGATCAGCTGGAGTGAATTGTACTGATAACTGTTTTGTAATGGTTTTCAAATATATAAGCAGAAGATGAGCTAGTGGTTCTCTGTGTCACCTGAGTTAATGGGGTTTAACTGGAGTTTAACATAATAAACTGATGTAAGTTGAATATCAGTGCAAGGACCTGTTGTCATGGGTGTGGGGAGAGTCAGTAAATGGGTCTTGGAGGGCAAGATAAGGATTGTGGCTAGAGTAGGAAGTCAGGATCAGGGCACAGGGTTCAGAGCAGACGCATCAGAACAAGCTGAAGTCAGGGATGAGGCAGGAACAGGAAGAGACCAGGTGTCGCACCTTGCTTCTTAGTGCTGCCAGTCAGCCTCGTATTCTGGCTAGCAGTCAACCAGCAAGTTGAGAGACATGGGCAGTGGTTGGGGCCCAGGGAACGGATTAGGATGCTAGAGGGGTGTTGCCAGGAGGGTGTGGGAGAACCCTACAGGGAAACCCCAGGACCTGAACAAAGTGCATTGGTGATGCTGAGGAGCCAGCTACTTACCACTAGAGGGTGTCTTTAGATATAATGTCAATGGGTGTCTGAATGTGTTTTATTTATTTATTTATAAAATCATTTAATACCCCACCCCTCCTCCTCTAAGCAGCTTAGGGAGGCTTACAATATTAAAACACACAAAAACAATAAAACCATAAAATACAATAAAAGGGAAGGCACAAACCAAACCGACCCCTCTCCCCCTCCCCCCACCCCACCCCATCTTCCTCACCAAAACCAGGCAGAACAGCCAGATTTTACAGATACAACGGAAGGAGGGGAGATCCAGGGCGACCCGGGCCTCCCCTGGGAGAGAGTTCCACAGCCTAGGTGCGGCCACTGAAAATGCCCTCTCCATAGTGCCCCCCCGGGGCACATGGGAGATCTTGAGAAGGGCACCCCCAGAGGACTTCAGAGGCTGCTCCTGAGCATGGAGAGGCAGGCAGTCCCACAGGTAAGTCAGGCCAAGGCTGTATAGGGCTTTATAGGTCAAAACCAATACATTGAATAGGGCCCGGAAAACTACAGGCAGCAAGTGCAGAGCCCGGAGCACCAATGTAATGTGCTCATGGTGACCTGTCCCTGTAAGGAGACGAGCCGCAACATTCTGCACTAGCTGCAATCTCTGGACTGTCACCATAGGTAGCCCCGTGTAGAGTGCGTTGCAATAATCCAATCTCAAGGTAATGAATGCATGGATTCATGCATGGAACCTTGCGGAAAAAGTTTTAATCCTTGTGCTGTGCGTTCCCAGCTGAAGACAAATCTCCCTTACCTTTCCTGGTCCTTTTGCCTTGGGGACTGGATGCTCGGAAAGTTCTGCAAAGAACTTGCCATCACAATTCAAGGTGGGATTATTATTATTTTTAATTATTATTTTTGCCTCCCTTCCCTTGCTCCTAAACGTCTCCTTTAAGACTCCAGCTGGGCAGGACTCTAAAGGTGCAACAGTGACGACAGCAGCAGCAGCAACAAGCCTGGAGTTCAAAGTTAGCAGTAACTTGCGCAATTTGCAGTTCATCGCTATGCTCGAGGACTAGCAACTAGCTGCAAGAACAAGAAGAAGGCGCTGAGAGGGGATCCCACGGCATCGTTGATGTTGTTTTTTCACTGGAGTGACTATGGCTCCCTTTGGAAGGAATCTGTTAAAGACCCGGCATAAAACTAGGGGGATGCCTATTTATTAGACAACAACATACTGGAGGTCCGGGTGGAGGGCGCTGCATTTGGTGATGGTGGCGGAGCAGCTCTTTCCCCCCCCCCATGGACTCAGACTGTGTTGGTAATTGGAGTGGGGAGAGAGGGGCCCCTTGGATAGCAATGGGGGGCCGTGGGACTTTTCCTCCTTTCCCTCCTTCCCCCCCACCCTTGTGGGGGTGGGGCTGGGGGAGGGCACCTGCCGGGCCGCTCCCCATGTCATCGGGGGCGGGTGGAGGTGTGTGCCCTTTGGCTGTGCCCTTCGGCGAGGCCCGGAGTGGAGGGGGTATTGTTTGGGGGAGAGAATATGCAGATACTGATGGCAAAGTTTGTGAGAATATCTCCCTCCGGTGAGAGAGGGGAGGAGCTAGAGGAGATCGACCCCCCTTGGTGGCAGCAAGAGAGGGAGGAGAGTGGGAGCTGTGGACCAGCACTATGTGGAAGAGGTAATAAATGGAAGGGGAATAAGTATGTATAATATGTGCAGTTGTCATGCAGGATGATAGTAGCTGCTGGGTTGTTGATAATATATATTATGTTTCAATACTAGGGTATTTTGTGTAATTAATGGCAGGTGTGTGGGAGGTATTGTATTTGAATTTGTATTTTGAAATAATGTTGTAGTTATTTGTAGAGTTGGGTGGGAGTGAGGAAATATGAATTGGGGATATGTTCTTTATATTGTATTGTGTTGTATTAGGATCCTCTGTGCAGGAATTATACCCTTAATGACTGTGTTTTTTCAATTAATGAATTGGGGGAGAATGGAATTAGTAATTATGAGATGAGAGATTTCCCCCTCCTGGTGAGAGCGGGAGGTGGGAAGGGTTGTGGGCCTCTTCCCTGGTGGCAGCAGGGTAGGGGAAATGGTAGTGGTTGTAGGGGAATAGCTTTGAGAGTAATGTGTGTTATTGAAATGGAATTATTGAATTGTAAAATTTGGTTATTTTGTATTGTACTGAGTGTGTTGGTTTCATGTAGATTTTGTTGTGAGCTGCCTCGAGCTGCCAGATGGTGGGAAAGTGCAGGATAGAAATTAAAGGATGATGATGATGATTGATGATGGTGGTGGCCAGGTCACTATCTGAAACATATGGCTGAAGCCGTCACACCAGATGTAATTGGCGAAATTTACTCCTCACCACAGCCCCCACCTGGAAATCCAGGCGGAGCTGCGGATTGAGAAGCACGCCCAGACTACAGACCTGGGATAGCAGCGGAGGGCGGACCCCATCAATGATGGGAACAACCACCACATCTACTGCCCTTCCCACCACTATCACCGCCATCTTGTCGGGATTCACATTGTTGGCTCGCCCTCATCCAGTCCCCAACAGCCGCCAGACATTGGTGAAGCACCGAGACTGCCGGGTCTGGGTCAGATGAAAATGAGAGGTAGAGTTGGGTGTCATCAGCATATTGATGACACCACACCCCATACCGTCTCATGACCTCACCAAGGGGCTGCATATACATGTTGAACAAGAGCAGGGACAGAATAGAACCTTGCGGGACACCACAGGTGAGGTCCTGTGGAGATGAAGAACAATCCCCAAGCACCACATGCTGAGTTTTCCCAGCCAGGAAGGAGCAGAACCAGTCATGGATGATCCCGCCCACTCCAGCTCAATCCTGCAAGCGAGTCACAAACATCTCATGGTCAACAGTATCAAAAGCAGCCAACAGATTTAACAGAAGTAGCAGGGTTGAACAACCCTGATCTAATTCATGACAAAGGTTGTCAACCAAGGCCACAAGTGCAGTCTCTGTGCCATAACCTGGACAAAAACTGGTCTGAAAGGGATCCAGATAACCAGTGCGGTCTAGATGCCCCTGCAGCTGCTGGGCCGCCACCTGCTCAACAACCTTCCCTAAAAAGGGAAGGTTAGAGACCGGCCGATAACTGGCAAGGTAATCAATGTCAAGTGATGGTTTTTTGAGTAGAGGCCACACCACTGTCTCTTTGAGGCAGCCCGGCACTCTGCCCTCCCGATGGGAGGCACTGATCACCCCCGCCAGCAGCGGCTCCATCATCTCCTGGCTGGCTTTAAACAGCCAGGACGGGCACAGGTCACGTTCACAAAAGGTGACCCTAACAGTCCCAAGAACGTTCCCTGCCCTGGAGGATGACACTAACTGAAATTGATCCCACAGAACTGGAAAAGGCGGGGCTTCCACAATCTCTGGTTCACCCACCGCAGTAAGTGTGGCGTCGAAGTTATGGTGAATGCGAGTGATTTTCTCTGCAAAATAATCACCAAACATGTCACAGAGGGCATTAGATACCTCCGTTTCCAGGTGGAGGGAGGGAGAACAGATCAATCCCCTCACCACCCAGAAAAGCTGCACTGGAGGAGATTTTGCAGAGGCTATGCAGGTGGCAAAAAAGGAGTTTTTTGCTGCCCTTACAGCTATAGCATTGGCATGTAAACTGACTCTGTGCTGCAGTCTGTCAGCTTCAGCATGCGAACGGCGCCACTATCGCTCCAACCACCATCCTTTCCGCTTCAGCAACCTCAGGCCCTCCGTAAACCATGGAGGCCTGAGGAGCCGTCGCCGAGGGAGTGGACGCCTCGGAACTGTTCAGTTGATGGCCTCCAACAGCCAGGTATTCCATAAAGCCACAAGGTCATCGAGTGGGTGGTCGTCATGATCAGAGGGTAACTCCCCAAGAGCTTTCTGGAACTGCCCAGGTTCCATTAGTCTCCGGGGTCGAATCATCTGAATCGGTTCTATACTACCTCGGGAGCAGACATGCTCCAGGAGATGTATGGGCAGGAGGTAATGGTCCATCCATGACAAAGGTTTTGACCTTGAAATGAACACTGGTTTGAACCTGTGTTTGCCATATGGCGCAGCTTAGACACACAGCCCATCTTGGGGCAAATCGGTGTTTTTCTCGCCACCTGATCTCAGCACGCAAGCGCTGCTGCATCGTTCCCTGTGTTGTACCTGCTAAACACACCATGCAATATCATTAGACACAACATTGGCCACGTGTTCAGCCAGAACACGCAAATTGTCCTTGCGATGCAATGGTGTTCACATTGTGTGTTCAAAGGGTGGCCAAATTGGTGTTGGGATTATTATGGTGCTTACACACAACGGCCAAACATGTACTTAGGGGTTTTGACACCCGATCTTTGTTATGTCTAAAGACGCCTAGAGTCTTAAGAATGCTGGTGCAAGTCTGGGTTCTTCACAATCAGGATGAGTTTTCTAACCATAAGATCAGTAAAGCAATGGCATACAGAAGGCTATGGATCCCCCATCACAGGAAACGTGAAAAAATAGGTTGAATAAACATCTGTTGGAAATGGTTCAGGTACATTTGTTCTGATTAAGGAATGAAAGATGGACTGCACCACTCTTTACACAGGTATTTATCAGTTCTAGATTATAGGACTATGCTTTGCCTGTGGCTGGAGGTTATAAGAGGAAGATGTGTCTACAGTCAGATTGAGAAGGATCATGTATGATTGTGGTGTGATAGGTACCAATTCCACCGTTTGGCTTATCATCCCCATCTTGAAATTCCTCTGCAGGACCACAGATCAGATCTTACCTCTCCTGTGGTAAAAGAGTACATTTTAATGAAGAAGTGACACACGAGGCCTAGCTCAGCAGTATATCAGTGGAAAGAGAGACTGGAACTTTGGGCATTTTTACACACACCTTTAAGTTCTGAATTTTTCAATCTTCTGGGTTTACAAGTCCACATGTAAGTTCCAGATGCATTCTTCACTCTCTCACACTCACACTCACACTCACACACACACACACACACTTTCTCTCTGTCCTGAGGCAGTTCCTGGATGCATTCTTCACACAAACACTACCCTGAGACAGCCTAAAGTAGCCGCAGCTGTAGACGTGACAGGCTGTCATGGAAACCAAGTGACCACAGCTGCGTGGAGCAAAGCAGTTTACCAGGAGAACTTTCTGCACACAAACATTCTTGGAGAAGTTCTGCGCAGAAGTTCAAAGAGGCAGATGTTTAAGATCTGGGTGAGTGATTTAGACACACAGAAGCTTCAGGATGTAACAGCAAACATGCAGGAGAAATGTGTGTGTAAAAACACCGAAGCAGAAAATCATGAGGGCTGCTCCAGTAAGGTGAGTTATTTGTTCATACTACAGTTCTTATATTTTTTCCTCTTTTTCTGTTCTCCCCTTCCCAGGATATGCTGGTGGTTCCATATCATCAGCACAAGCATTCACAAAGCACAGCAGCACTTTTGATTTCTAATCAGGTTGTTCCCTTTTATTGGTCCATTTTCCAAAATGTAAAATGCAAAGCCAAGTGACAACATTTAAAATGGTCATACAAATTCCCTGGAAGTGGACACTACTAGATTGTTGTTCTCTGTTTAGGACAGGTTAAAGTTGCATTTCACGCTGACAAGTGTCAGTATGCAGAAAGCAGAGTAGCATCATTCCACTCCATCTTCATTTCAGCATCGCCCACTACCACCTCTCTTGAAAAGTGATATGCTCCACAGGACTCCATGGGAAGATGGATTATTTTAATTTACAGGGGGATTTGCAGCAGAGCACTCTTTTAAAGTGACATTGTGAGAAATCATTACAGTACAAAAATACTCTGGTGGTTGTTTATACATGAGATATGTGTGCTAGGATTCTAGGTGGAACAAAACCACAACCTCACAAGAACAGGGAGGCCCATTCTTCTCTTCTGAGATGTAATGCTCTTTCCACAGTCCATTCAAGGAACAATAAAACCAGTAATAAAGTAGTAATCTAAAACAAAACTTCTGCTGTAGGCCTGAGCTGCAGCAAGAGGCTTTTTGTTCAGAACTTGTTTTTTTGTTTTGTTACTGAATCTTCTTTACAAAGAAGATTCCTCTAGCTGCTGTTTGCCCTAGGAGAATATTGTTGAGATAATAGAATTGCTGGGTATAGGATTGATGGCTGCTGCTCATATAACACCCATGATTGTGCAGAGGAATGATAATAATATAGCTGAAAGGTTTTGCCTCTTTCTACTTGCAGCAAATAATTTCCTCGAATTTATTCACGAGGTTGTTTTGTTGTTGTTGTAAGTTTAAAAAGCATGTGGATTGAACATGAACATCTCTCTAGGTTAATGCTAGTTTCTGTGAAACTGGCTGAATTGCAATTGATCAGGTAAGTCACATGATCAGTTCTCCCCACCACCCTGTTTTTTGCCTAGATGAATCACAGCAACATAGTATGAATAACTGTGAATGTATCTGTGAATGTGATGAATGGCTTCTGTGACTTTCTAACTAAGGTTCTTATATGGCTTTCCATTATCTGTCTTTGCACATCAAAATCCTGTAGTGTGTTCAGGCTAACAATGAGAGTTGCCACTTTCCCTGAAGCTTTAATGTGAAACGGGCATGACCATGTCCAAAGGGGGTGAGGCAAAGGGGCTCCCCCATACTCTTCTGATGAGGCCAAACCCTTTTTGGAGCATTGTGATGTCATTACTCTCCACAGGGGATGGGATCATGCTAGCAAGGTTTGGGAGAGATTCATTTTCATCTAAAAAGATTTCCAGGTACCCCTGCATAAACCAGGGAAACTGGGGTTTCATCTCAGACTTGGCGGTGACACCTCAAAATCCAGTGACTAAGTCAAACCTGGAGGGGGCTGGTAACCCTACTCACTATGTGAGGTAAGAGAAGGCAGTTGGGAAACGGAAATACGGAGACTTAACAGACTGCAATCTTCAAACCACTTCCTCTGGGGAACTGCCACTGATTTCTCAGGCACTGATTTCAGTACTCTTTGCAGTAATTTGTTTTTGAGTACTGTAGCCTGAGCAGCTAGCCCACGGTGACCCTGTTGAAACAGGAAATTGAGCCCTAGTCTCTGTCATCCTAGGCTAGTATCTCACAGTGTTGATCCTGAAATGCAGTTTCTGTAAACATTCACACCAGTGAAACCTGAGTGCTTAAATGTTTGTGGAAACAAGCACAAAGAAGGGGTGAGGAAGAGCAAATTTATTAAAACACTTAGGCCATGACCCACAAACCACTTGTTCTGAAGTAAGAGATTTGTGGATTAGCTATTATGGTCGGCGCACACCCGAATAAGACCAGGACACAAGCTCTTAGCTTATAAAATGGCCGCACTCTTTATTTAATTTAAATGAAGAAACTGGGGGGAAGGGGGGCAGAAATTGCCGAAAGGCATTTTGGGTCCAGGTAAACTTTAAACATTAATAATTAACAGCTAACTGGTGAAATGGCCTTGCAGCTCCCTCAAGTACCATTTCCCAAACTTATCAAACTGCGCTTCCCCCTCCATCTCATGACGCAAATCATGGGTGAGGGCCTCACCCATGATTTGCGTCATGAGATGGAGGAGGAAGGGAGGACAACTTGTACCCCCAGGGACCAGAGCAAGGAACAGGTTCAGTGGGGCCCGAGGCCATGTAGATACTATGGTGTCCAAATTACCTCTCCCAGGAACGTAATCCCAGGTCTAAGCCGCACTATGCTTATGCCCTATGTCCCACATCCCTATCTCTTAAGGAAATGTCTCCTTCCTTCAACTCACTCATTTAACTGGGATTTAAGACTGCTGCACTCCTGCCAGAGTGTGATAAAATTCTAATAGACCACCCACCCATACAGACCCTAGAAGCCATTTGAATCGAACCATTCACACTCTGGGAAAGATGAAAACCAGAACGCCCGGTAGCCAATGAGGGCTTTCCTTTAAAAATTCCTTCCTGGCCCCAATAGGCAACCCGCCTCTGCTCACAGTGCTCTAATGCTGACAAGATGGCTCCCAGGGTTGGTGTTTAAGTATTCTCCCCCACGGTCTCTCATCATGAGACTTAGTTTTTGTGTCCTTCCTGCTGGGCGCATAGCAACCCTGTCTGAGCCATTCCTTTTCACGCAAGTGGAGGCTTGCCTCTGCAACCCCCATCCAGGGGAACTCCTGCTATGCCCCAGAGGCGGCATAACCCAGCATCCCGGCTCGCTCTTCAATCCTGCAGGGGAATAGCGTGACAAAAAGTCCTTTGCCGCGATCCTGGTTTGCAACCGGGGTAATTTTCAGAGTTCATTACTTTCACTTTGCTCTGCTCTGTTTGAGAAAGGAATGCCTCTTATTGATAATTTTTCCTTAACTCAAGGCAATTTCCTAGATTGACTGGTAATCCTGTCTATGGGGGAGTAACACATTCAAAGCCCCAAATCAATGGGATATAAACAACTGATGAAATAATCAGGCCCCATGAGGTCCAGGACTGGAAGTTACTTCAATATTTTTGAACATAGTTAAAATATTTTTGGCCAGAATTCTGCGCTCCTCACTCAGACAAAACTCGTATTGAATTCAATTTTCTATACAATCTAATCAAGGCCAATGGAAGCAAAGACTCCAAGACAAGACCCAAACACCAATGAAAATTTAGGGCCAGATTCTGATGCTCTAGATGAGCAGTTCCACTGATTTGAATGAGACAGCATTCAGTAAGTTGCTCCTTAGTATACGTTTGGCAACATCCTAGTACCTAGGATTATTATTATTAGCATTTATATAGCACCAGCACCCTCATACCTTAGGGACCGCCTCGCCCTTCGCGCCCCAGAGCGGCTCCTGCGGTCTGCCGGGGGTGCCCTCCTGGAGGTCCCCCGTGTTAAACGNACTCTCTCTCTCTCTCTCTCTCTATAACCAGTTCAGTTGTGCCCCCATAATCCATTCACACTGCCCTCATCCCATAACCAGTTAATTTGCACGCCCGCTCCCTATATAATCAATCACACTGCCCTCCACCTATAAGCAGTTCATTTACGCCCCCGGGGCACAGCATGAATTAATTATATGGGAGTGCAAATGAACTGGTTATGGGGTGGGGGTTTAAAGACAGACAGTATTCCTGTTAGCAATAACTTCATTAAGAGTTAGTGAAATAGCAGCCATAATAATCTCAGAACCATATTTGCAGATTTTCCAAGATATAATAGACATTGCTTTACATCCTAAATTCCTACCTAAGATAGTATAAATATAATAAGACAGTTGTGAGAATGTGGCCCTTTTTACACAGGCCTCTCCCACCCATGAACAAGCAGATTTCTGCAAGTTCGTGGATGGGGGAGCCCCGTGTGAATGACGTGGCACGTGTACCCATGGTGAGTTGGGGTGCATGCACGCGCATGCCTAACACGCATCCCCACTCGTCCACACGCATGGAGCAAACGGAGGAAAAGGGACCGTGTCTATCTTGTTTTTTGTAAAGCGCCAGGTACATTGCTGGCGCTATATAAATGCTTATAATAATACTCTGTGGGTGCCGATGAGTGGCGGGTGAGTGGGGATGCATGTGTGGCCATGTGCACGTCCCGCCCATGTTCCGGCACACCCAAGGACCCCCCACCTGGTGCCATGCACCAAAGGGACTCTGCTTGCAAATGATTCCTGAAAAGTTAGAAACCAAAATGAAGTGGTGCTGTAATTTGGAGCCTAAGGCACCAATGCAGGCCCAGCAACATGTATTTTTCATAAGTGTACCTTACAATTTGCATCTGTGGCAACCCTAACTATCACCCCTGTCTCTTATACACATCTAGATGTGTATAAGAGACAGGGGGGACAGAGTGAGAGACAAGGGATGCGACATTCATGAGGATGCGAGAGCTCAGGTACACATTCCTGGCTTGGTTGCAGTAAGTTGGGAGTTTACAGATAGCAGGTGGGGGATAATCATGGGTGAGAATGGTTACTTTAAGATCCTCCCCCACACAAAGCTTAACACAAAGGAACATAGTTGTCGTTAAACAATCAAGGTTCTTACCCTGGCGATATGTACTCCTGATTAAAAAGTAGTACATATTCCAGAGTATAGTATGCTCATTTTTAATAGTCGATAACCTGCTTCTTGTGGTGAGAAATATCTGGCATCTTCACAGTGCATGGATTTGTCCGTCTAGCCGCAAATGTTGGAGTGTGCAAACTGAAGATTCCTTTACTCAGCCCTCTGCTTTTGAGCTGAATAAATACCATTTAAATGCAATTCCTATTTATAACTGCCCTGAAAATGTATTGGTTCTTGCTTTGTAGAAAACAAAAAGTTACAGAAGAAGTTTAAAAAAATAAAAAATACCCCCAAACCAGTGCAGCATAAAGGAACAAAAAATAGCATTCTAGAGAATGTTCAAGCTCTCCAGCTTATGTCTCAAGTCTCCGCATCCTGCTGTCTCTAAGGGTTAAATATGCAGAGGGAAAAATTGCTAGACTTTATGTCTGTGCTTGGTGGGAACTATTAAATTACTGCTGGATGTTTTTAATTATGCCACACATAAATGACTGAACACAACAGCATTTTAATCCAAATGTGAGCCTCATTTATGTGTGCTCTGCGTTAGCTCTGAAATGCACTGGCTGGCACTTGTTTGTGGTGGCCCCTCTGTGGCACTGTAACAGCCTGGGCTTTCCCCCCACCCCCTCAAGTGCGAGGATGGGAGCTAGTGCTGGCAAGGGGGAAAGGAAATGGGTAATAAAACAGAGAGCTAAGCGGCTCGCTGGAGCCAGCGATGCTGGGATCTGGTTAATTGCTCCGAAATGAAAAAGATTTGGGGGTTTTCGTGAAATCCCATAGGTGCACTTGCCAAGCCTCAAATATTAGATTGAATTACAGTTTCTAATTCCTCCCCCCTGCTACCCACAGCCATGTGTCTTATTTCTTCTGAAGGTTCTTCCACATTTCAGAACAGGGAGTAGAATGGAGTAAGCTAAGTAAGCGCTGCCTTCCTGCCTGCTACTTGCTTTACTCCTTCCAACATCCACCCATTCTCTTCTAAAGTTGCTTTTTATAACAACCCATCCATCCAGCTCTGCCTGTTTGTAGACTTAAGGCTCAATGGTGCCTGTTCGGCTGCATGTCATTTGAAACGAGGTGAAGTGCATACCAGAGAGAGCTCCCGTATCCCCTCTCACCGTTAGCACCCTTGCTGGGTCTAAGCATAATCAAACTCATATGGATAGTTTCTCTTTAGAGGAACTTTGTCTGGCCCCATTTGTTGGCACAATGTGGGGCCTGGGTTTTTACATCTGCATTTTTGCTGTTAATTTGCCGGACAAAGACATCCTATTATTTAGACATTTCAGCACCCAGTTTGTGGGTGAAAAAAGGACTTCAGAGAGGAATGGCAGGATGAGTAGGACTGCTCATGTAAGTGTTTTCAGGATTTAGTCATTTAAATAATCACTATTTTATACCTTGCCTCTGCGCACACATGCACACAAACACACTCATGTGCGTGCATGGAAGATGATGCTGTGTGAAAACATGCATAATGCATCTGAGCACATGCATGTACATCAACCTGGACTAATGTCTTACCAGTTGTTCAGTTTTGTTTTATTAGATTATATTACAGTATACTTTCTATGTTGCTCATATTTAAGAAGCCCTTCAATACAGCTAAAATGGATATCTTGGTGTCGGGCGAGTATAAATCAGAGACATCATTAGGCTGTACCTACATTTAAATAAACTTTGAGAATAATTGAAAATAAATAACTACCCTTTCTTTCTTGGAAAAGACCCCTTGGTTCATCTGTTTAAGCTCCTGTTCTGTCTTTAAAAGGTTATGCAAAGTGTTTATCTAACCTGCTCTTAAGCACCTCTAGCAATGGGACCTTATAAGTCTCCCCCCTGGCAAATGAGTCCAATTCTTGGTCACTTAATAGGATGTCTAATTGCTTAACACCTCCATCCTCATTTAGATGATTATTTCACACACATATATAAACTATTAATATGTCACCATAACAGAAACCTGTACTGACATTTGCATGAGGCATCGGTACAAATTTGCTAGTCTATTAAAAATGAAGTTCAAAATCCTTCTTTTAACTTGCCATAGTATTTTGTTACTCAAAATATTATTTTGATATTTTCCCAGCCCAGGCAGTATAATTCCTAAAAAAAGAAACTTTTTTTTTTTTTTTTTTTTTAAAGTCCCATTCTCATAGTACTAAACCCAAACTGTCCCATTCTAGACAGCAGTGTCCTTGGGAGTTTAGATTCAGAGAAGAGGTTAACTAAGGTACACTTCAGCAGAGTATTCTTTGATAAATCTACAGTTCCCCACTGCATGATCTCATGATGTGTTGCTATGCAAGAGTCCAACTGTTCTGCCAACTCATTTTCAAGAACAGAGGAAGATTTTTCAGTTGCTCAGCTGGGAACTGAGTTGTTATTGTCTGTCCTTTTTGGTGATGGGTCCCTAGGTATTTGATGATGAAGTCTCCACTGTTATCCTTCACTTGCTCCCAAAAGTTTCAGAAGTCATAAATTTTTATTTATCTGTCTTGCTGGTATTGGCCTTTGTGTTTCAATTCTCATTTTCCACGTAGTTTCCTTCCACAGGGACTGTTGGCCAGAGTTTTAGTGTCCCATCTTCATCTTGTAGCATCTGGAAATGAGGTTTCACGCACGACTGACATTAGTGCCACTGGGGGCGATCCATGGTGCGTGCACACACCAAGCACAGAATGTGCAGGCATGTGCATGGTATGCATGCATTGCACATGGTGCACACACATTCTGCGCTTGGTGCATGCATGTAACCTGTATATGGTGCATGTGTGAGCCTTGGATTGACTCCATAGTGTGAAACCACTATTCAGTTTGGTGTGTCAGCCATGAATGTAAAATTGGGGGTGATGGGAGGAAAAAAGGGATATGTCCCCTCTGATTTTGGGAATTAAGGCACAACCTCCTCTTCATTTGGGAGGAGGAGAAGGGCAGAGACTGTAGCCACAGATCTCATGTAGCCTCAAAGCATGTTCATCAAGATAAGGCACAGGGGAGTGTGAGTTAGAATCTCACTTCCATTGGCAGTCCCTCTTAGAGCGCATTCCCACATACAAGAAAAGGCGGGTATCTGTAAATGCTGCTAATATCCTAATGCGCATAAATAGAACCATGCGCTATTCACACTATCTTCCCCCCCCCCGCAAATCACACTCAGAAGCCAATTTAAATAATGCGCCTTTCCACATTCTCGCCTTTACTATATACCTGCAAATCCCACAGCGCCCTGCTTCCCGGCTCTGCTCCTCTTCCCTCTCTGGGACCCATGGGGAAACGGAGCGCTGTGTAACGTACATGATACTGACTGGCCTAGTCAATATCATGTCAGTTACACAGCTCCCTGCTTCCCTGGCTCTGCTCCCAGAGAGGGGAGAGGAGGAGCTGGGAGTGGGGCACTGTGTAACTGACATGATATTGACTAGGCTAGTCAGTATCATGTACGTTACACTAGGCGCCTGGCTTCCCATCTCTGCTCCTCTTCCCTCTCTGTGAGCAGAGTCGGGGAAGCAGGGCGCTGTGTAAATGACATGATACTGACTAGCTACCATTCCGACAAGAGGATTTATGCGGGGCATTTCAAATGCGCCCTTGTAAAGATAGCTTTTGGCTGCCCCCAAATGCGGTTAAAAAAACAAGTGGCAGGACTCCTAAATAAGTGCATGGAGTCCTTCCCACATCATTATAATATGCGGGGGAAAGAAAAAAGTGCTTATATCCTGGTTGTGGGAATGTGCTCTTAGACTCACTTTCCCCCTTTTGACCAACACCCTGCTGTCAAGCAGCAATAAAGACAGATGGTGCAATGCAGTGGGGCCCACAAGCCTGGAGGACTCCCTGTTGCAGCTGTGTCCGTTGCTGCTGGGTGGGAGGGCCTCATTCTATCTTCTGAACAGGGATCACCCAAAGTAGGCAGCATGCCCCCTGCCTGCTGTACAAGGCAAGGCACTAACAAGTCAACGGTTACCTCAGTTTCTAAATAAGGTAGCAGAGAGGTAAGGAATAGCACCTAAGACTGGTAGCATGTTTGTCCCAAAGCTTAATTGCCAGCCACACTGCTGCTGCAAATCAATCAGCTGTTTAACTTGCTGGGCAGTATGCAAAGCCATTGTGTAGGGGCTCAATTAAAAAGAACAGTCAGTTGGAGTGATAGCTTTTTCAACGCTTTACTTTTTCTGAACCGTTAAGGGATGTTACACGTAAATGTGATTCATTTCATTTTTCAAAAAGGTTTATTAAAAACATGGCAGACTTTTGACAGAGTACATGGCAATGAATTGCAACATGCAAAGGGGACACAGATGTCTTTCTCTCAGTTTGGACTCTTGTCACTCTGCGGATTACAAGCTCCAATAGGAAGCACAAGTTGTAACCTTGTGATAGCAAGGATATCTGATGATGGGAGCATTTATTTGGGTATTTAAATATTGAATTAGGGAACTAACCTTTACCTCTAAACTTTACAAACTAATTTGGCCTAATATTTGTAAGGTTTAATTTTTTTATTATTATTTTATGATATATTAATAATTATACACCACTGTATTTCAGGGCTCGGAGTGCATTACAGAATATAAAAAAATATCCAATAATGTATGGGTGTTAGTACAAAGCAGCCTGACTGACTGTTTTAAAGTAAATTTGTGTGCCAAATTCCCTATTTCATGGTAAATTCCTTCAACTTTCCTATGCATAATTTTAAAAAAATCAGCAGTAAAGACTCCCTCCACCTTCATCACCATCATTCACAGGGATTGCAGGTTTGCATCTTTCAATTCATTACTATAGTGAAGGGAAACTCCAGGAAGAGTCTAATTTTTCCAAACAATTTCAGTAAGTATTTTGGGGAGCTTTGCATGGCTATGACACTGCCAGAAGCACAGAGCAGTAACAGATTGGGTTATGCTAAGTAAATTGCTTATAAAAAATAATAAAAATTACTTTTCTCAGTTACCTTTCCAATTAGTTTCGATGTTATTTGGCCTCATATGAATTTGGAAATAACTGTTTCCAAATAATGGTTTCAGAATTTTTCTGAATTCTGTTTGCAGTGCTTTCCAGCCAAATTCTGCTTTGTGTCATTGGCATAACTAAAAATCAACTCCACTGAGTGCAATGGATTTAACTAGAATTTACATCGAATGCAGCCTTTTAACATACAAACAATGGACCTTTTTACACACATGCTAAAGTTCCGGATTTTTCAAATTTCTGGGTTTACAAGTTCCTAAGTAAGTCCTGGATGCATTTTTCTCACACACACTGCCCTGAGGCAGTTCCTGGATGCATTCTTCACACAAACACTGCCCTGAGGCAGCCTAAAGTAGCCACAGCTGTAGACGTGACAGGCTGCCATGGAAACCAAGTGACCACAGCTGCCTGGAGCAAAGCAGTTTGCCAGGAGAACCTTGTACACACACAAGTGCTGGGAGAAGTTCTATGCAGAAGTTCAAACAGCCAGATATTTAAGTTCTGGGTGAGTGATTTAGACACACAGAAAATTCAGGATGTAACAGCAAACATGCAGGAGAAATGTGTGTGTAAAAACACCCAGTACTGTTGCCATTTGTGGGGCTGGCTGGGAGCCTTACTGCATGTCGCCACAGTGAGCCTCGGGACTGGGTGACTGCAGCGGCACACCCAGGCAGGCCCAAGCCCTGAGTGTCAGCAGTCTTGCCAAGGTGGTTTCTGGCCAGCCTTGGCCCACTCACTGATGGTGGTGCTGCCTCAGCTCCCAGTAGTCACCCTTCACGGCTGGTCTTATCTGTGCAAACTTGGCACAACGATGGAATTAGCAGAAGGCTTTTCTTAGCTGACCGTATGCATTGTGATGGAACATAGGTCATCTTCAGACTTATGCAATAGATCCTGTTACATAAATTCTAGACTTTTTAAAACGCTGTTTTTGGATTTAATATATGTAAAGATTAAAAAGTCTGAGGATCACATTGGGTGTTTTTACACACACATTTCTCCTGGATGTTTGCTGTTACAGCCTGAACTTTCTGTGCGTCTAAATCACTCACCCAGATCTTAAACATCTGGATCTTTGAACGTCTGCGTAGAACTTCTCCCAGAAATTTTGTTTGTAAAAATTTCCCCTGGTAAACTGCTTTGCTCCAGGCAGCTGTGGTCACTTGCTCTGTCACCATGTGGAGTTAACAGAGAGTCTGGACTCCATGATGAGGTAAAAGTAAACTGCTTTATTCTCTTTCCCCTCAATCACAGTCCTAGCGCCACCTAGTGGCCCTAGTAGTTATAAAACTAACACCACAGTTTCCATGGCAGCCTGTCACATCTGCAGCTGTGGCTACTTTAGGCTGCCTCAGGGCAGGTTTTGTGTGATGAATACATCTAGGAACTGCCTCAGGGCAGTGTGTGTGTGAAAAATGCATCCGGAACTTACTTGTGGACTTGTAAACCCAGAAGATTGAAAAATCCGGAACTTTAAAGTGTGCGTAAAAATGCCCATTGTTTGTGTGTTAAAAGGCTGCATTTGATGTAAATCCTAGTTAAATCCATTGCACTCAGTGGAGTTAATTCTTAGTTATGCCAATGACGCAAAGCAGAATTTGGCTGGAAAGCACTGCAAACAGAATTCAGCATAATTCTGAAACCGTTATTTGGAAACAGTTATTTCCAAATTCATATGAGGCCAAAATAACATTAAAACTAATTGAAAAGGTAACTGAGAAGAGTAAGGTTGTTGTTTTTTTTAAAGCAGTTTGCTTAGCATAACCCAATCTGTTACTGCTCTGTGCTTCTGGCAGTGTCATAGCCATGCAAAGCTCCCCAAAATACTTACTGAAATTGTTTGGAAAAATTAGACTCTTCCTGGAGTTTCCCTTCACTATAGCAATGAATTGAAAGATGCAAACCTGCAATCCCTGTGAATGATGGTGATGAAGGTGGAGGAAGTTTTTACTGCTGATTTTTTTTAAAAAAATTATGCATAGGAAAGTTGACGGAATTTACCATGAAACAGAGAATTTGGTGCACACATTTACTTTAAACCAGTCGGTCAGGCTGCTTTGTACTAACACTCGTACTCAGTCTCCAAAGCTAACAAAGGCAACAAAACAACAGGAAGTAGATAGTTTTCAGAGCACTGACTCTAGTCTATCAGCTGAAACTCTTTTTTTCAGACTTCATGTTTACATCTGGAAACAGAGAGAATTTGTAGGTTTACTTTTTGAAGCTCATTACTGTAGGTTTACTTTTTGAAGCTCATTACTGCACTCAAGTTGTTGGCTTTCTGTAGCTTTTGCCAGCAATGATGTCAGCTTCAGAATTAAAAGTATGTGTAGGTCAGATAAGATTTTTAAAAATGCCTTTTTCCTTCTTTGAACTTTATGTAGGTTTTCTGTTGTAGCTCCTTGGACTTGTTGAGGCTTACTTGTGATAACCCTGACTATCTGGAGGGGAAAATAATCCTTGAGGCAGAACAACAAAATAATGCAATATCTTATTTTTAAAGAGGATTAAAAAAAACACCAACCCTTCCCAAGATATATGTACAGTTCTATGTTTGTATGGATTTTAAAATAAATGGATACAGGATAAAGAAAAAGATATGAGACTCCTGATAAATGTCAGAGTGGGCATTTGAATGACAGCTCTTCATAACTAGACACAGGGCCGGCCCCAGGGTTTGTGAGGCCATGTACGAAGTCTTGGTGTGGGGCCTAATTTGCATAATTAGGCCCCACCTAATTATGCAAATGTGTAAATTTACATAAAATTTACTCCCTCTGGATAGGAAGAATTCCCATTCTCCATCCCTCCGAGCAGCCATGGAGAAGCATGGCCTCCCCATGCTTCTCCCCCCCCTTCCGTTTGGCACCCCTTGGCTGTCTTACCTGGCGCTCAGCCAAGCGGCCATAGACTAGCATGGTCTCTCAACGCTTCCCCCACCCCAGCCGAGTGTCTATGACCACTCCTGCAGGGGCAGCCGGGCGGGCAGTGAGGCAGGCACAGAGAGACTGACTGCATACGCTTGCCTTACTGGGGAAAGGGGTTGAGCTTAGCCAGCCTGGCCTCCATGCCCTGTGCCTTTTGGGTGTCTTGTGTGTTTGATAGCAGATCAAACACACCAGACACCCAAAATGCAGCCAGCATATTAAGCGCATTATGCAATGAAAAGAGACTCTCTCTCTCTCTCTCTCTCTCTATAACCAGTTCAGTTGTGCCCCCATAATCCATTCACACTGCCCTCATCCCATAACCAGTTAATTTGCACGCCCGCTCCCTATATAATCAATCACACTGCCCTCCACCTATAAGCAGTTCATTTACGCCCCCGGGGCACAGCATGAATTAATTATATGGGAGTGCAAATGAACTGGTTATGGGGTGGGGGTTTAAAGACAGACAGTATTCCTGTTAGCAATAACTTCATTAAGAGTTAGTGAAATAGCAGCCATAATAATCTCAGAACCATATTTGCAGATTTTCCAAGATATAATAGACATTGCTTTACATCCTAAATTCCTACCTAAGATAGTATAAATATAATAAGACAGTTGTGAGAATGTGGCCCTTTTTACACAGGCCTCTCCCACCCATGAACAAGCAGATTTCTGCAAGTTCGTGGATGGGGGAGCCCCGTGTGAATGACGTGGCACGTGTACCCATGGTGAGTTGGGGTGCATGCACGCGCATGCCTAACACGCATCCCCACTCGTCCACACGCATGGAGCAAACGGAGGAAAAGGGACCGTGTCTATCTTGTTTTTTGTAAAGCGCCAGGTACATTGCTGGCGCTATATAAATGCTTATAATAATACTCTGTGGGTGCCGATGAGTGGCGGGTGAGTGGGGATGCATGTGTGGCCATGTGCACGTCCCGCCCATGTTCCGGCACACCCAAGGACCCCCCACCTGGTGCCATGCACCAAAGGGACTCTGCTTGCAAATGATTCCTGAAAAGTTAGAAACCAAAATGAAGTGGTGCTGTAATTTGGAGCCTAAGGCACCAATGCAGGCCCAGCAACATGTATTTTTCATAAGTGTACCTTACAATTTGCATCTGTGGCAACCCTAACTATCACCCAGGGTGCAAAACCACGGATGAGATGGCGTGTTTGATGTCAAGGAATTGGATGTATTATTAATGCTTTAAAAAAAAAAAAAAAGCTCTATACTTTCTGGGATGTTTTTAAAAAGCTGTATATTTTCATCCTTAATGTAGCAAGTTGTCTGAATTGTAGCTAAGGGGGTGGAAATGTAAATGGTGAATAGACTTGGAAGTGATAACTTTTACTAACAAGGCATGAGATAAACAGGCTTCAGGGTCGCTTCCTTATCAGAAGGAGGCTTGTATGATAATCAGGAACTTGCTGCAGTATGTGGTGTTTTCTCACAGAATCAGCTAGTCACTACAGTGATAGTTTGAAATTGTGGTGAAGTGGCAGTGGGAGCTATGTGAGGACTCCCTTAATCCCAAGTTCAGGTTCCACCTTATTGTCTGATTCCATCCTGGGCCTGCTCCCGCTTGTGAGAGAACACAAATCCCTGGGAGACTACTGATGAACAGGGCCCCTGGCAGCTGAGGTTTGCGAGAAGTGGACAACTGGGGCTGGGAATTGGCTGAGGTCCTGGGGTTGAGTTTCAGGTGGGATGGCTGGGATCCTGGGATTGAGTTTTTAGTGGGATGGAGGCATGGGAGTCAGGTAAGGGGAGGTAGCTTGGTGTCTGAGAACTGGGCATGGGGGTTCTACCAGCTGGGAATTGTGTGTACTGGGATTTGGTGCGGTCTATAGAAGCAATGAGATTCTAGAATATCTGGGAGGTGCTTTCTCCTCCTTTTAAAATCTATGCATTAGGGCTTGTTGCAGGGTCGTTTCCGCCCCGCCCCCCTCTGCTTTGGGTGTTTTAGTTCTTAAAAAAAACATGTAGCATTTTTTGTTGTGTGTATGTTAGGGTTGGTGTATGTATATTATAATATATATGTGCACACATAAATATATATGTGTATAATATATATTTTACTGTATGTGGTTTAGTTTTTCATTTTTAGTTATTTAGTTGCAGGGCTGCATTGGAGCCTGTGCAGCCCTGCAAACTGTATTTCTGATGTGTCCTCTAAAATGTGCATATCTGGCCACTCTACGTGTAATACAAAACATAAAAAGTACAGCTCAATTTGTCATCAGTTTTTAAAAAATCTGTTGCAGGTTTATCCAGTAAAGTATATTTGCATATTATGAAATGTGCATAACTATGCAACATTTTTGTTCACAGTGAACTTGCAAAATTTGACTTCCCTGGATGCAGGATTTGGGATTCTTGGCACAGTAAACATGGGTCTCGGAGGATAACTTTTCACCTGTATGCTTCTAAAAGCCCTTTTTGAATCAAAGGACCGAAGTTGGCCGTGGCTCCTGTTGGAGTCGCTGGGAGGGTTGTCATTGATTTCAGTGGGAAAAGGAGCAGGATCAAGCTCTATGAGTATGCCATCTTTTAAATACAGGGCCTCAGCCACTGCCCACTGAGCTCGGTGGAAAGATTCTTATAAAATTCAGTACATATCTGCTTACCATCTGCCTCCAGACAGAAGCTTCTCCAGCTACGTATAGGAGAGGGGCCTGATTGGACTGGCCTTCTACCCAGTAAGCCAGAGAGGGTTCCTTCATGAGGTACTCGTGTGGGCCCAGGGTGACAGCCAAATGCCACAGACCGTTTGTGGGCCTGTCTGGGGGCGGGGATGGTTTAAGTGTGTTTTTAAAATTGCTTTTGTGTGTAATAGAAGAGTGGGGTTAGGATACGTGGGGTTGGGAGGGATGTCTCTCTGGGGGCTGGAGGACTTGGCATGGGGGGTTCTGCTGGGCTAGCGACAGAAGAGGAGGAGTGGGTGGGATGGGTTGATTGTGCATGGGGAGAAGTGGAATTTTGTGCTTGATGTACTGATATTGTGATTGTTATTGTAAGCTGCCCTAAGCCCTTTCGGGGGATAGGGCAGGGTATAAATTTAAAATAAAAATAATAATTGGATTGCAGTCTTTAGTTAGCTGCTGGGGGCCAAAAGGGCTTAGTTTTATGGGTCAGCTTTTAAGAATGCTGAACTCTCAGAGGCTCTCGCTGTGTCAACTGTGGCCAGATTTCAGAAGAGTTCAGCATGAGGTAATTCTAGTTCAGTTCTTCTGAAAATCTGTCCCAGCTGACCATTTGTCAGAGCCCCAAAGAAGCTGGAAAAAAAAGATTGACTATAATGATGATCATAATTAATAACAAATAGTATTTATTAGACATGCCCTTTTACTTGTGCTGCCTACCCTCCTCCTGGAAACACAGCTTGGACTTTGGCATTTATACTGCAGCTACCAGTGTGATATATGATATTATCACATTGCCCTCAAACAGCTGTTTCCAACGTTTTTACCTGTGACCACGTTTTGAGACTTAAACTATAGTATAGAACCTTGGTAGCAAAGACACACAAACTAGATCAAACATCAGCTAAGATTGGGAGATGGTGTGACTCCATTTGGGATCCCAAACCATAGTTTGGGAAGCTTGGCCCTACAAGTTCTGAAAGCTAATACAAGTACCTGTCTCTTCCTCTCTCACTACCTGTTGGTAATATTCCACCTCTACCACTTTGTGGGAAAGCGAAGCTAAAAATGTGAGTTTTCTTTGTACTGGGAAGGTGATGCCCCCCTCTCCCCCAATCAGAGCTTCCTTAGATGGATTTATAAACCATTCTGATGGGGCCAGCTTAAAGTGCATCATAATTAGATGTTTTGGAGCTATCCCACCTTCACATGTCTGGAAGTATACTTTTTCCATCTTGGCTTTTTTTTGGTTCAGTATATTTTACCAGACAGTAACAGAGATGCTCTTTTACTAACTTGGATTTAAGTCAGAATAGTGACTCTCAATTATACAGGCTCAGGCTTATGAATTCACCCACCCACCCCAGTTTTCTTACTCACTTATGCCTTTTCATAATTTAAAACTGCAATCATTCCCTTACTGCCCATTCAGGGGATACCTAGCTTTCAGAATAATTATATGACTTCTCCACTAGTTCCCAGCCACTCAGCGTGACTGCTCTCTCTCTGACTGACTTCTGTTCTCCATTATTTTTCAGGCAGTCTTCATGGTAGTGAGTTCACAGGTATAAATGAAGGTTGTACTTGGATAGAATGTTTATACCATTCGGGTTGTTCTTTCTGGATTTGCGTATATAGGGATGTAATATTATAGATGGAGATGGTGGTAGAACACACCTGGTTAAAGTTGCTAGTGCTACACACTTTCCATTATAAGCCAATGTTTCCAGTTAGCTATGTTTGCCAAATATTAACTGTTCAGCAGTGGTGTAGTTTCCCAATTACAGGCCTTCCTAAGGGCAAGGGGGCAGGGTCTCCAGGCCGTGGGGCAGGGCTAAGTCATGAAGAAAAGCACCAACCCAGCTCCCAGCATGTGTCCCCCTCCTCCATCACCTGGGGTGGCTGCAAATCCACAAGGAAGGAAGCTTTTAAGAGTGGGTGGGGACAGCACTCCACCCGCGCTCACTCTGAAAAGTTCTTTCTTGGAAAACAGCCTGAACACTGTTAGAAAATTTTCAGAGTGGGTGGGGTGCTGGCCCTGCTCCCTTTCCCTCTGAAAAATTTCCTAGTGGCACTCAATTTGCTTGCAAAGGGCCTTCTCAGAGTCCAGGGCCTGGGTTCAACTGAGTACGCTTGCTCCATGTTAGCTACGCATCTACTGTTTAGGCTGAAGCCTCCTTTAACTTTTCTTTTAAAAAAAATTAGTCTGAGGCAAAGTGAATTGGTTGAAGTTGCTTCAACCATACACAAGACCTGTTGTGACCTGTTGGGTGCGTCTCCCAAGCCACCGTGATTGGCCACTGTCGGAGACAGGATGCTGGGCTAGATGGACCTTTGGTCTGACCCAGTATGGCACTACTTATGTTCTTAAGAATGTTAGTGAAAGAACGTTTATTTTGGCAAATTTCTATGCTTTAGGGAAGAACTTAAAATTTTGGCAGTGGTTGGAAGTAGGGCTGAAACTCAATCTCGATTTTCCCCTTGATTCTTGCTGAGAATCACAGTTCTCGACTCGTTTTAAGCGAGAATCAATAATTGAGAAACCCCCCCAGTCTTTTAAAGCTGTGAATTAAATACCTCAACATCGAGGTATTTAATTTGCAGCTTTAAAAGAATGCGTGACTAGCTTTAATGCGCGAAATGTCACGTCTAAATCCCACACACGGCATATTTACACGCAGCGTGATTTTATGCAGCATGTTCGCTGCACACGTCTAAAAGCAGCCTCAGTTGAGAATTTTTCTTGATTTGCCGTGATTTACCATGTACCATTTACAGTGATTTACCATGTACTGTATACCAATATGCCATGTACCACTTCCGTGTACTGCGTTCATCCTGGTAATGCGCATGTGCGGATGGCTGCCCTTTTCCAAAATGGTGGTATCGCTGCTGACGCCATCTTGGAAACGGGCTGTGCATGAGCAGAACAGCCGTGGCAGCCATTTTGCGTATGCGCATTACTGGGACGAATGCGGTACACGGTAAGCAGTACATGGTGAATCACGGTAAACAGTACACATTAAGTTTGGATGAGATTCTCACTGAGATCTCCAGCTGTTACAACATCATCCTGAGATCTCAGTAATGATTTTTGCAAGAAACAAATTGATTCGCATTTCATCCCTAGTTGGAACTAGGGTTAGAATTATATTTTTTGCTTTTCTTTGACAATGCTTCCAGGTTTTGGTGAGCTATAAGCACAGGCTTGATGAGAGGGATTGGGATTTTGGAGCAGAGCTGCATCCCCCCTCCAATTTTTTGACCAAAGATACTCTACTGGCTATCCACTTCTGAATGTCACCTTTTCCATGTTCTAAGTATAGCTTCCGAGGCTTGCTCAATGCAGACAACATTCAGGCCAGAATTCTCTAGTCCTACAAAAACTGCTTGCCTGTCAACTGCATTGAACATGTCATGTGCCCAATCCCTACTGATCCTTCTGCACTACAGTTACAAAGCTAGACTTCCAAACAGAAGGTTGTAGTTAGGTAAGTCAATTGGAAGCCAGCAGGACACCATGAGTTTTGATCACAGCTTCTCCAGTGGCTGAGGTTCATTCTGTGTAAGTGACAGCCTTTATTCCTGGGGTAGACCTCATGCCTCAATGTGTGAGGAGTATATTTATTTTGATTTATAAATGCAGTTAAAAGCATCCACCTAAAACTTAGTGCTTGCTGGCAACAGGGGCATAGCTTATAATAGATACAGCTGCATTGAGGCCCTCCATATAGAGTGTTACAAATGAGACATTAGCCCATACTAGGTGGGTGTCCACCTGCCCATTTATTAGGTGTTCGGCCCCATATACATGGGGCCACCACCCACAAGACCCGCGGCCCTCACTCACAGTGTGGTCTCAGAGAATGTGGAGTCTGCCATACGGGCAAATGCTGGGCTATTGTCTGGTAAATGTGTGGCCATGTGTCTGTATCCCATCAATTAGGTTGTGTGCAGTGCCTTCGCACATACAGGTCTGTCAGCACCATAGAGTCGCAGGTGAAAATCCTAGAGCATTAGAGGAACAACCACTTCTTGCCCCTATCTCTGCTCTCACTCTCACTAGTGCTGCTAGTGGGGGTTGCATGCCAGTGCATGAAAGACATGCTGGTGCTGCCCATTTTTTAGACTGGACATGCAAAACGTGTGAGTGGGGGGCTGCACGGACCGAACCCAGACTGCAATGTGTTAATGTCTTGTTTGTTTTTACCTGTAGAAAGCATTTTGTTTGGAGGCGGGGGAGAGATTGGCAATTGGCTGCTGGGGGGAGCCTGTTTGGAGGGGGAGGGGAAGGGGAAGGGGTTAGCTATTGGGGTCAAGTTGAGCATGGGAATGTGTGGCGGGGTGGGGGTGAGGATGGTCTGTTGGGGCTATTAGGAGAGACACCAAGGGCATCTTTAGACATAACAAAGATTGGGTGTCAAAACCCACTAAGCATGTCTTTGGCTGTTGTGTGTAAGCACCATAACAATCCCAACACCAATTTGGCCACCTGTTGAGCATCTGTTGAACAGGCGATGTGAACACCATTGCATCACAAGGACAATTTGCCTGTTCCAGCTGAACACGTGACCAGCATTGTGTCTAATGATATTGTGTGCCATGTTAGCAGGTACAACACGGGGAACGGGGTGGCAACGCTTGTGTGCTGAGATTGGGTGGCAAGCAAAACACTTATTTGCCCCAAGATGGACTGTGCATCTAAACAGCGCCACATGGTGAACACAGGGCCAAACCGGTGTTCATATCAAGATCAAAACACACATTCAGACACCCGTTGACATTATGTCTAAAGACATCTTTAGTGTCTGTCACTGTCCCACCCACCCTGTTTTGGGATATCTGGGAGTTCAGGCCAGTAGGGCCCCTGATCTGGCACTGATGCTGCTCAGTGCAAGGTCGCTGGCTAATAAGACATCTATAATCTCTGAACTTATTCAGCATGGGATCACCATGCTTCATATGCATCACAGAGACCTTGCTGGACGAGGCATCCGGGCCTGTTCTGTCCCATATGGTAACAGCAGGGTACTTGATGCAGCATCAGCCTAGGACCAGGGACCGGAGTGGCTGTGATCTGTAAAGACACCTTGACCTTTCAGAGTTATTTGGTGCCTGACTTATCTAACGTGGTGTGTGTCCACCTTGTGTTTGATTTGGAGGAGGATAATTGGGAATCCTTCTGGTGTATTGACCACCCCACTGCACAACAGACTCCTTGACTGCTCTAGCCAAGCTGTTCTCGGAGTTGGTGCTTATTGTCTTGTGCGATTTCAACATACACACTGATGCCAGTCTTTCAGGGGCAGAGCAGGAGTTCATGGCCACCATGAGAACCATGGACCTAGCCCCAGTAATATCTGGCATGACACATGAGGCATGTTGGTATTGACGTTTTGCACCAGTCTTGAAGCAGAGGTTCCCATTAGCGGGGGTATTGTTATAGCACCATTGTCATGGGCAGATCATTACTTTCTGAAGGCCCAGTCCCTGGTCCTCCTATGCTGTTGTTGGGGTGGTGGACCAGTTTGGTTGGTCCTCCCCTGGATACTAATGGATCAAATTGGTTTCCAGAACTCTCTGGAGGATATGCTTATTGACCCTGATGGCTGCTCTGTCAATGATCTGGTAATCTTTTGGAATGGCATCTTGACCATGGCCATTGACACGGTTGCACCCAGGCATCCACTCCCACCACCTTGACAGTACAGGTCCCCCTGGTATACGGAGAACCTGAGGTAGCTGATGCAAGAACAAAGGCAGTTAAAGCACAGGTGGCACTCAACTTGTGGTGTAGCTAAACAAAAGCAGGCATAGATAGTTTTTGAAGGACTGTGCCTTCGCTGTGATGATCATAGCATCTGCAAAGTCTCCTCTGGTGGAGCTGTTCCAGGTGGTGAAAGGCCTTGTTGATCCAGCCTGGCTCTACCAGGACTTGGAATCATCTAATGCCTGCTGTGACATTTTTATTAATTACTTTGCAGACAAAAATCACTCGTAGTCACTATGACTTGGGTGCCTCCACTTTGACTGCAGGATTAGAGTTTGGGGTTATGGAAGCTCAGTTTTATCCTGTTTATTTGGATCAGTTTCAATTGGTAATCCCCCAACGATGCAGGGGAGGTGCTTGTGGTGATGAGGGCATCCATTTGTGAATTAGATCCTTGCCCGTCCTGACTGGTTAAAGCAAGCTCTGGGAGATGTTGCTGGCTGGGGTTGTCAGTGTCCCTCTTCGGAGGGTGGGGAGGGGAGACAGGGTGCTGGACGCCCTTAAAACTGAAGTCTGGCCCTTGCTTAAGAAACCATCTTTGGACTTTGACTCCTGGCCAGCTATTGACCCATTTCTAACCTTTCAGTTTTAGGGAAGGTTATTGAATGGGTGGTTGCCTAGTAACTCCAGGCTCATCTTGATGCTAACGGATTCCTAGACTCGTTTCAGTAGGGTTTTTGTCCGGGGTATGGCACGGATACTGCACTTGTGGCTTTGGTCGATGATCTGTGCCTGTAGATGGATAAGGGAAATTCTACCCTATTGATTTTGCTAGATCTTTCAGCAGCCTTGGATGCAGTTGATCACCAGGTGTTGTTGACACAAATGAGGTTCCTGGCAGGGATGTGCAGGGCTGCTCTTGAGTGGTTCCATGCTGTCCTGTTGGGGAGGTCTCAGCGGCTGGCGATGGGTGATTGCTTGTCGTCCCCTCGTTACCTCCCCTGTCTGATCCTGCAGCGTTTTAGTCTCCTTTTTTTCAATGTGTATCTGAGGCCGCTGGGCAAGATCATGCAGAGGTTTGGGGTGAAGTCTCACCGATATAATGATCCTAGTTTTCTGCGACAAAAATTTGGAAGTTCTCAGATTAAAAAAACCCCTAAATTCTCTGATTAAAAAACCCTAAATCTCTGTTTTTCTGTGATTAAATGTAAAAGCTAGTTGACTTTCCCTTACCACAATATATATAGGTATAAGTTAGAACACCACATTTTATTGTAATGTTTTCATTTTTATTGTAATGTTTTCATTTTTATGCAATTGTGCAGCTACCTGTCCCACCAGCAGTCCAATAAATAAATAAATAAACTGCGGTCCGTGGCACCCCTCCAGATGCAGAGCCCCCTCCTTCCCATAGCACATGCCTTTAGGTTCCTTCCCCTCCACTGCCCTGCACTTACTCCTCCTTTCAGCCTGGTCCCAGACAGCTCTGCCAACCAGAAATGGGGACCATAATAGAGGCTGGCACTTGGGGAAGCGACTAAGGGCCCAATTAGGTCCACCTCCTGTCTCCTCTTCCCAAGGTCCAGAAGACCTGACCGTCCCAATTCATAGTGCCCCTCCCCCCCAACCTACAGGAGGTCTGTGGCACCCTTCCAAATGCAGAGCCCCTGCCCCTCCACAGCACATGCCTTCAGGTTGCTTCCCCTCAGCTCCACTCATCATCCTCACTGCCCTGTGCTCGCTGTGTTCTCTTCCCGAACCTGTACGTTTTTACCATTTTCTTGTGAAATACTCTGGAAAAAGCCAAAATCTCTGTTTTTCTCTGTAAAAAGGCAAAAGCTCTGCTTTTCTCTAGTTTTCTGTCACAAACAGAAAACTGGGAACCTTGATGATGATGGCACCCAGATTTACCTCTCCTTTTCATCTGACCCAGGCCCTGCAGTCTCAGTGCTTACCTAGTGCCTGGCTGCGACCAGACACTGGATGAAGGTGAGCTGATTGAAGTTGAATCCTGACAAGACTGAGGTGATGATGGTTGGCTGGCCTTGTGACCTGGAGGGGATTGGGATTTGTTATTGATGGGGTGCGGCCCCTCTGGTCAATCAGGTTCACAGCCTTGGAGTGCTTCTGGATCCCTCACTGCATCAGGTTGTGGCAGTGGCCAGACACCCGTTTCACCTACTCCATTGGGTGAAGAGGCTATGGCCTTTTCTCTCTGACTTGGATCTGGCCACTGCCATTCACACTTTCATCAGCTCGAGGCTAGATTACTGCAATGTGCTCTATGTGGGGCTGCCCTTGATGACTGTTCAGAAGATGCAGCTGGTGCAGAACACAGCAGTTTAGCTCCTTTCAGGAACGAGTTGCAGGGAGTGCATTACACACTAGTGCTCCGAAGTCTGCACTGGCTGCCTATAGTTTTCTGGGCATAATTCAAGGTGCTGTCTTTGACTTTGAAAGCCCTAGACGGTCTGGGCCCTATATATCTTAGAGTCTGCCAGTCCTACCATGTTCCATTGCAGCCCCTTTGGTCTGCTGGGAGCGCACACTTGCTTGTTCCATCTGCTACTCTTGTCCGAAGGACAGGGGTGCACGGGAGGGAGTTCTTGGTCGCTGCCACAGTATTATGGAATTCCCTTCCCACAGAGGTTCATTTGAACCCAAGCCTAAGCATCTTCTGGAGGTGGTGCAAGACTTTTTTGTTTAAACGTGGTTTATTGGGAGGTTGTGGGTGGGGTTTGGTGGAGGGTTTTGGGGGACTGGGGTGGGGTTGGGGTGGGAGGGGTTCGGGGTTTTATGCTGTTTTATATGCTGTAAGCTGCTCTGAGCCATTTGGGAATGGTGGGGTAAAAATTGAAAAAAATAAATATAAAATAATAAATCTGCATGCTGGGGTGGAGGAGGGGCCTATTCCATCTTCTGCACTGTGGCCCATTCCCACCTAGCTATGCCCATGGCTGTCAATTAAAATATGCCACATTGATTTGCTCATTCTACAAATAAGGGAGCTGAAAGGTTGTGCATGGACATTTCTGACAGACCTGGGAATATCACAAGCTTTTGGTAGGGCAAATCTCCTCCACTTTGCCATGCTGTCTTTCAGGATGAATGTGTTGGTGTGTATGCTTGGTTGTGGTGTCAATAACAACTGTCTGGAATCATATTCAGAACAGAAGTCAAGGTTCCTGATTTCCAACCTTCCTCTGCCATCTAGGAACTGGCTATGAAGATTATTGATGATGTGTGAGTCATGTTCCCCTCTGACCAGATTAAAAAACTTTTTGTCTACTATTACAACACAAAATATTTAGGGGTTTGATTCACTGGTGTATTGTGGTTACTTTTGTTACTGTGAAGATGCGCAATAGTAAACCACACTTAGTTTGACAATTAAACCTGTTTTTTGTCATGGAGCAGTTCAAAGCAGCCAGAGATTGATTAATTATTCATTTTTTAAAACAAATTTTATGCCACCCTTTCCATAAGGGTGAGGGCTCAGGGTGGCTCACAAACAATAAAAACAGTAAAATACAAAAACAGCCCCCCAAAACTCCCAACCTTCCTACAATCCCCCACAAAATCCACCCTATACCAGCTCCCCATTTCCCACATCCAAACTCATCCACTAAAACCCTATCCCTGCCCACCAAATGCCTTTACAAACAGGAAAATTTTACACCGCCTCTGGAAAATGCTCTGGCCAAATGAACCTCCTAGGGAAGGGAGTTCCATAGCATTGGGGCAGCAACAAAGAACGCCACCCTGCAAGCCCTTGCTGTACAAACAAGACTAACAGATGGTAGTGTTTGGACGGCATCAGTTTTCTTGATCCCATGCGGTCTGGCTTTTGCCTGGGTTATGGCATGGAGACAGCACTTGTGGCCTTGGTTGATGACCTCCTTGTAGAGTTGGACAAGGGTCGTATGACCCTGTTAATCCTACTAGATCTATCAGCAGCCTTCGACACTGTTAACCATGAGTTGTTGGTGACTTGTCTGTGGGAACTGGCAGGAGTGGACGGAACCGTTTTACATTGGTTCCATTCCTACCTTGCAGATAAATCCTAGTGGGTGGTGCTAGGGGACTGTACTTCGTCTCCTGGTGGCCTCCCGTGTGGAGTCCCACAGAGTTCTATTCTGTCCCCTCTTTTGTTTTATCTGTATATGAAGTCACTTGGGGAGGTCGTGCGCAGCTGGGGTGGGGTGGGGTCTGCTGTCATCAATATGTGGATGACTGTCAGGTCCCGGGCACGAACCCTTGGCCTTGGGATGCGGGAGAGGTGCCTTTGGGGCCTGCGCCACCTGGTGGATTTGTTCACCTCCCACATTTTTCCTCTGTAGGCCTTCCCCTGTCTTACTGCCCTTTGCATGGCCACACCCTCTCCCAGCTGGGGCTTGTTTCCCTAGCCCGCCCCCCAGCTTCTTGATTGGCCACAGATGGTACTTAAACACTGATGTGGCCTCAGGAAGCTGGTGGAGCAACGTCTCACACCCGCCTGAAGGTTTGATGTTT
>QEPC01001916.1:823106-859901 GCA_003113815.1 Sphenodon punctatus | reverse complement strand
TTCTTCCTTGGGGAGGATCTTGGTGTGTGGGTCTTTAGTCTGCTCCTTGACCTCGATGATGAATCAGACCCTCTCTGACATAGGCTTCTAGGCCTCAAGATGAGAGCAGGTTCTGGAGACTCCGAGACGCTCTGAGAGGTCCATTTAGCCTACAGGCTTCCTTTCCTGGGGTCTCTTCCCCTTTCCTTCCTTTGGGAACGTGGTCCTTCCCCCATCTTGACCCCACTGTTACCCTGGCCCCGTGACAATGACACCGAGTTGTATCTGTCATTTTCATCTGACTCTGACCCCGCTGTCTCCTTGCTGTCTCAGTGTCTGGCTGCTGTGTGGGAGTGGATGAAGTTGAGCTGACTGAAGCTCAATCCTGATAAGACATAGGTGATGCTAGTTGGTGGGACTGGTGATCTGGGTAAGAGGTCTCCCCTGTTATTGGGGATGTCTGTCCTTGTTTGGTTCCATCTGTGTGAAGCCTAGGGGTGCTCCTGGACTCGCAGCTACACCTGGATTGTCAGGTGTTGGCTGTGGCCAGGGGCACCTTTTGCCAATTACATCTAGTGGAATGGCTCCGCCTATATGTCTCAGACTCTGATCTTGCCACTATCATCCATGCGTTCATCACCTCGAGGCTAGACTATTGTAATGTTCTCTATGTGGGGCTGCCCATGATGATGGTTCAGAAGTTGCAACTAGTGCAGAATGCGGCGGCCCATCTCCTTACTCCTTACACATAACACCTGTACTCTGAGCACTGCGCTGGCTGCCTATTGTCTTCCGGGCCCAATTCAAGGTGCTGGTATTGACCTTTAAAGTCCTTCACAGTCTAGGACTCACTTATCTGAGTGATCGCCTCACCCCCTGCGCCCCTGGTCGGCCCCTGAAGTTGTCCAGGAAGTCCCGCATTATTGACGGGTTCAGAAGGACAAAAGGGCATTCTCGGTGGCTGCGCTATCGCTTTGGAAGTCCCTTCTGGTGGAGGTTCGCCTCATCACGATTTTTCTTGCCTTCCGATGAAACTGTAAGACCTGACTTTTCCTCCAGGCGTTTGGCGGGGGATGAGGGGAGGGTGGGATGGATATGTTGGAGTAAATTTGGTGGGTTTTTTTGCATTGTGGGTTTTATCTTGTGCATGATTAGAGTTTTCATGGAGTTTTATATGTTTTATCTTTTTATATTTACACTGTGTTTTTATTATGAATCTTGTGAGCTGCCCCAAGTCGCTTGTAGTGAGAGGGCCAAAAATCAATCAATCAAATGGTACCCACAGAGAGGTGCTCCTGGCCAATCGCAGGGGCCACAATGGGGCATAGAAGGATAGGTGGTGTCTCAGATATTTTGGGTAGCCCCAAGTAGAGTGCATTGCAGTAATCTAGCCTTGAGGTGATGAAAGCATGGATGACTGTGATCAGATCCAAATCAGAAAGAAAAGGCCGCAGCCTCCTCACCAGATGGAGTTGGTGAAAAGCGGTCCTGGCCACCACTGGGAGCAAGGGGTCCAGAAACACTCCAATGATGAACCTGATTGACCAGAGGGGGCCAGACTTCATTGATAACAGGAGTCCCAATCTCCTCTAGGTCACAAGGCCAGCCAACCATAATCACCTCAGACTTGTCTAGATTCAGCTAGAATTAACTCGTCTTCATCCAGTTCCTGACAGCAGCCATGCACTGGGTAAGCACCGAGACTGCAGGGTCTGGGTCAGTTGAAAAAGAGAGGTAGAGCTGGGTGCCATCAGTATGCTGTCAACATACTGATGACACTTCACTCCAAACCTCCGAATAACCTCACCCAGTGGCCTCTTATAGACGTTGAACAAGAGGGGAGACAGAATAGAACCCTGAGGGACTCCGCAGGGGAGGCCCCGAGAGGATGACGAGCAATCACCCATCACCACTCTCTGGGACCTTTCCGACAGGAAGGAGCAGAACCACTCAAGAGTGACCCTGCACACCCCTGCCAGGTCCTGCGGTCATGTCGACACCACCTCTATGCTGCAATCGAGCAGGTTCAGTGCGAGTCGAGTGCCACCTGTGCTGTAACTGGCCACCCTCCCACTTCAGCCACCTCAGGTCATCTGTAAACCAAGGGGACCTGTGCTGTCACAGAGGAGGGAGAAGACATTATTATTATTATTATTAACAAATATTTATATAGCGCCAGCAGGGTACCTGGCACTTTACAAAGTAATAAAATAGACATGGTCCCTGCCCCTAGGGCTTACAATCTGAGAGACAGGAGCTGGGGGAGAGACTTAGGAAGGGGAACAGAGGGAGAGACAAGGGGTCTAACATTCATGAAGATGCGAGGTCTCAAGTGCACGTACTTGGCTTGGTTACGATGAGAATGACAGCAGGCAGGTCCATGTTGCAAGGATAAGGGTAAACCGATCGTAGGTATAGGAATAGTGGCTCAGCAGGATAAAGAGTCAGACAGAGCAGAGCGAAAGAGGTGAGTTTTAAGGAGAGATTTGAAGGTATGAAGGGAGGGGGCAAGGCGGATGTGGACAGGGAGGGAGTTCCAGGCATGGGGGGCAGCAAGTGAGAAGGGACGAAGGCGCTTAGGGGAGCAGGGAAGGCGTGGAAGGGTGAGAGAAGGGACAGAGGAGGAGCGAAGTGCACGGGCTGGAGTATGGAGGGCGATAAGTGCAGAGAGGTAGGGGGGAGCAAGGTTGTGAAGAGCTTTATAGGTGAAGACTAGGAGCTTGTGCAGGATTCGTTCAGGAAGGGGAAGCCAGTGAAGCGAAGAGAGGAGGGGCTGCACATGGTCGAAGCGACTGGCGAGGTAGATGACCCTGGCAGCAGAGTTTTGGACAGAGATGAGGGGAGAAAGGTGAGACCGGGGAAGGCCAGTGAGAAGGAGGTTACAGTAATCGAGGCGAGAGATGACCAGAGCATGAACAAGAGTTTTGGCAGACGAGACAGAGAGAAAAGGGCGAATCTTAGCAATGTTATGGAGGGAGAAGCGACAGGATTTAGCAACAGAGTCAATGTAGGGTTTAAAAGAAAGGGCTGAGTCAAAGATGAAGCCTAGGCTACGGGCTTGGGGGACAGGCAGGATGGTGACTCCATCAATAGTTATTGACAGTGAGGAAGGAGAGGAAGGATGAGGGGGGAAGATAAGGAGTTCAGTTTTAGCCATGTTGAGTTTGAGTTGACGTTGAGACATCCAGGTAGAGATGTCAGAGAGACAGTTGATGAGACGAGCTTGAACAGAGGGAGAGAGAGAGGGAGTAGAGAGATAGAGTTGAGTGTCATCAGCATAGAGGTGGTATTGGAAGCCATGGGAGGCAATGAGTTTGCCTAAGGATGAGGTATAGATCGAGAAGAGGAGAGGGCCAAGAACAGAGCCTTGAGGAACACCAACTGAGAGGGGGAAGGAGGAGGAGGTGGAGTTGGAGAGAGACACATTAAAGGAGCGGTCAGAGAGGTAGGAGGAGAACCAGTTATGGACAGAGCCACAAAAGCCAAGGGAGTGAAGGGAATCCAGCAAGAGTGAGTGGTCAACAGTATCGAAGGCAGCAGAGAGATCAAGGAGGACAAGAATGGAATAGAGACGTTTAGATTTAGCCACCAGAAGATCATTGGGTGCAACTGTGTCAATCCATGGTCAAGATGTCATTCCATAAAGCAACCAGGTAATTGACAGAGTAACCACTAGGGTCAGTAGGCAAATCCTCCCAGAGAGTACTGGAAACCAGTTTGGATCCATTAGTCTCTGAAGTCAGATCATCCTAATGGGTCCACCACCCCAATGGGGGCATAGAAGGGCAGATATCTGTGCGTTCAGAATATTATATGTGAATCTGGTATTAAAAATATAGATATTTTAGTGCAGTGAAACACTCTTTTATAGTCTGCATTTTTTCCGCAGTATAACTTCAACATAAGTGGAAAATCCTAGAACAACTGAGATATTTGAGAAACTGCCTGTCCTTCCATGCCCCACTGTGGCCCCTGTGATTGGCCGGGAGCACCTCTCTGTGGTACCACCTGTTAGTCATGTTCGTATGACAAGGGCTCGCAGGGAAGTGTTCTTGGTTGTTGCCCCAATGCTATGATGCTCCCTTTCCCCTGAGGTTCATTTGAGTCCAAGTCTGGAGGTGGTGCAAGACCTTTTTATTTGTAAGGGCATTTGGTGGGCAGGGATAGAGAATGAGGGGGTTGGTGGGTGTTTTGGGTAGGCGTTTGATGGGGGGTTGGGGAAAAGTTCGGGGGGTCTGGGTTTTTAAAGCTGTTTTTCCTGTATTGTTTTTATTTGCTTTGTAAGCTGCCCTGAGCCATTTGGGAAGGGCAGGGTAAAAATTGAACTAAATACAAAAATAATTACCATTTTAATGTGGCAGTCCAATGAATTAATTTGGGACTTTAACTGAACGGCACTATAGTGACTGATTATGTTAACAGGCAACTCCCTCCTCCCAGTATCCCTATTTTACAATTCTTTCCCACACTTCTTTCATCCTACTAGCTCCACCCCTTTGTTCTAGGGAAGTGTGGGTGGGGGGTGGGGGATTTGTACTTCTAATTTTCTATTTTGGTTTCAGTGCAATTTTTTTCTTTCTGGTGGGCTTTGTGTTTCAGAATTTTGAAACCTTTTAAGGGGAAAATCTGGTAGCTGCTATTTGAGAAAGAAGCGGGAACTGCAGAACTGCAGTGGGTGGGTGGGTGGGTGGTGACCCTACATAAACAGCAAATGACTCTGGTATCAGTGAGCTATAGAGCATGAGGCAAGGGAATGTCGCACCCTCACCCCATCCCATTGCAATCCTTCTACCTCCAGCTGCCTATGGGATCAAGCTAAGCCCCCAAAACAAAAAGCACTTGACGATCAAAACAGTAAACCTAACTCAAAACACAGTCCACTCCTATAGATCACCGTTGTTGGAGCTAAACCCCCTCCAACAAGCACCGCATACTGTAACCAGCTGGTCACTAAAGGGTTTTCCCAATAAAATTTGTTAACAAGATGCCAGTGGGCAAGCTAGGAGACACTGAATCCGGACTCTGATAAATTATAAAAGTATTTAGTTGACAAACAAAATATGACCTTTTATTTTAGGATTGAAGAAAAGGGTTAGTGTGCTAAAGAATACAAACAATGAATAGAGAATTGTAAACAAAACATAGACGTTCTTACAATAAGTAGTACCTCACATTAAGAAAAAAACCCACTCTGTCCAGGATTTATTTATTTATTTATTTATTAGCCACCCCCTCATGCCTATGGCATCCCGGGATGGCTTACAACACTTAAAAACAATACAACAATAAAATACCAAATTTAAACATTTATAAAAAACATCTTCCCCCTCCCTCCCACCCTCCCCTCCAAAGGCCTGGGCGAACAGCCAGGTCTTGCAGGCTCGACGGAATGCTAGCAGACCTGGGGCCAGACGGGCTTCCTCCGGGAGGGAATTCCAGAGTTGCGGCCCGGCCACCAAGAACGCCCATTCCATTATGGCCTCTGCCTAACACGGGGGACGTCCAGGAAGGCGCCCCCAGTAGACTGCAGGGATCGCTCTGAGATGTGGAAGGCGAGGCGGTCCCCAAGGTTTGAGGGGCTGAGACTGTAGGGCTTTATAGATCAAAACTAACACCTTGAATCTGGCCCGGTACGCTATAGGAAACCAGTGCAAAGTGCGAGCACAGGCGTTATGTGCTCCCGCCGACCCGTCCCTGTAAGGAGACGGGCCGCTGCATTCTGCACTAGTTGCAGTCTTCAGACCAGAAACAGGAAAAGCCCCACGTAGAGCGCGTTGCAGTAGTCCAGCCTCGAGGTGATGAAGGCATGGATGAGAGTGGCCAGGTCGGGCCCGGAGANCAGGCCGCTGCATTCTGCACTAGCTGCAGCCTCCGGACCAGAAATGGGAAGCCCCACGTAGAGTGCGTTGCAGTAGTCCAGCCTCGAGGTGATGAAGGCATGGATGAGAGTGGCCAGGTCGGGCCCGGAGATGTATGGGCGGAGCCTCCGTACTAGATACAGTTGACAGAAGGTGGCTTTAGCCCCCGCCTCCACCTGCCGATCCAGACAGAGGCCCGAATCTAACAGCACCCCCAGGCTCTGAACCTGCTGGGCTACAGGAGGGCAGACACCCCCCCCACTGGAGGAGCCAGCACCCCCCTCGCCCTTCCCACCACTATCACTGCTGTCTTATCAGGATTAAGTTTCAGTCTGCTCTGCCGCATCCAATCCACCATGGCATCCAAACATTGGGATAGTATAGGATAGATAGATGAGGCTGAATTGCTCATTTGCCCATTGAAGCTGTGCCGAGACCCTATTTCCTTGTACTAATCCTCTTTGCAACAGATCTGCTAGCCAGTATACTCACTCTATGGCTTTTCTCACTGTCAGCTATCCCAGACAAGCTCTTTCTTATGTAAAGGTGCTGTAGACGTCTCCTCATACACCTCAGCAGTCTTGTACCACATTCACACATGACGGCAGCGTGGCGGTGGTGCTTCCATGAGCCAGAGACACGGTGGGGGAAAGAGGCAGAGGCTGGACTTAGTGCCAGTGGGAACGGGGTTTTGCCATGACTTCATTTGTGAATGACAGGGCTCAAAATCCAGCCCTGTCATTCATGAATTAAGTCATATCAGTCTTTGACGGTCAAGTAATTCCTGGTCTCTCAGCCAAGGACATGCCTTAGCAGGTCCATCCTTGCTCTGATTCTGCTGCTCCTGCTACATGCAGCCCTCAATTCAGCTCCCAGCTCCTCTTCCAACTTCCCCTGGACCTGCTGATACTCCAGCTACCTGCCCTGCACACATTAAAATTCTCATCTGCCCAAGTCACAGCCTGATTTCTTATTGGCTGACAGTGTGTTCTGCCCAGGGAAAGTGAGGGGGGAGGCCCAGAGGCCCAGGGTGGTACTGGCCATAAAATTTGAAAGATGCTTAAACTGCTAGATCAACAATTAAAAAAATCAGATGAAACTCATGCTCCTCCTCTGCCCCTCCTCTCTCGGGGATGGGGGCGGCAAAAGAGGGAGCAGGTTTTCCCCCACCCCCATCAGAAGGAAGAGGACGTGCCAGAGAAGAAGATGTCGGTGTGCAGTCAGGTCCCATGATGCGGGACTTGACAGGCACCATTTTTGTGGACTCGAGCGGCGGAGCAGACGCATGTGGAGGATGTCGTGAGCAGGAGCAAAGTGCAGCAGCTCCTGTGCGGCCTCTACCTGCGTGTCTGCTGCCTGTGTTAAGGATCAGTGCGGTTGTCAACGGGGACGAGAGTGGCAGCACCGCCTCTCCTCCCCCCCATCATGTGGTCCATCGGTGGCAGCAGCGGCTAGCGTGAGCGGTGGGGACAGCGCAGTTAGTGCATCAAGGCGAGTCCAGGCTGGTGAGGCCTGGGAGCAGCATGCTGCCCCTTCCCCCCTTCTCCCTTTTTGCCAATTTTAAACGAGGGCTCTCTTGGTGGGAGGCTATGGGGAGAAGAGGGAAGACGCAGCCACGGGTGCCTAAGAAGGCCCCGGCGGCCCAAGGGCACACCCGGCAGCCCACTTCAAGGTCTGCGGCCCAGATGCAGAGGCAGGCTGAGGCCATTATGGCCTCCTTACAGCAGAGGATGGGCAGGTGTGAGGAAGTGCTGTGGGGGTTGGGCACTCCTCCCCCCGGTGTGGCAGAAGAGTTGGGAGCGCAAGGGCGGTGCGCGGAGGTAGATCCCCACAGTCCTGAGTGCCAAGGCAATGACCCACCTCCCCACCCCGAGGGACCCCCTGAGCCATGGCATGACGGGGTCGAGGGACAAGGACAGGCCCATCCTCCTGGTTCTCCAATCATGAGGGCTGCAAGGCAAACCCGAGTCCCGGCCAGGTATAGGGACAGTGAGGAATGGGACGGGCAGGCGCTGACCCCTGGGCAGGGGGTCCCCGCACTCCAGGATCTAGGAGGCGGCAGGACAGCCTGCCTCACCAGTGGCCCAGCACCCCCTCCCCACCCGGTGGGACAGTGAGGAATGGTCCAGGTGGGCACTGACCCCCCCCTGCCCAGGCGGGGGGTCCCAGGCACTGCGCCCACCAGTACCAGGCAGCTGGGTGATCACGTTGGGAGCAACCCCCCCTTAGCCAGTGGCTATGCAGAGGTGAACGCCCCAATTGGCACTCACCTCCTGCAGGCCACTAGAGACAAAATTTGAAAGGAAGAATACATAGATGTATTCGCCCTGCTCTTTAGTGACCCCATCCTGGATCCCACATCTAAGGATGAGGACAAGGACAAGGAGAAGCTTAAAAAGCCCAAAGTGGACCGTAACTGGTCTAACTGGTTGGCTGCTTTTTCTGTCCTCATGGGGGTAATGTTACAGATGTCCCCCAAGTGAGCCTCTGAGCTCCTTAAATACCAGGACATCGTGCGCAGGGGTTATGACATGGGCAATCCTGGTCCGTGGCTTTGCTATGATGAAGCTTTTAGGAAAAGGGTGTCTATAACCCCAGGTCTATGTTGGGATAGGTATGCCCAGGACCTGTGGTTAGAAAGTATGAGTAACGTCAACAACGTGCCCCGCACAGATAGTGGTCATACGCTGGTAAAAGGGGGGTGGCGCCGGTTAACGGCCCCTTTCGGGTGGATGGGCACCGTACTGCCACTAAGGGGGCCACGTGCTGGGAATTCAATGGATTGGGGAGTTGCACCTGCTCCTCTTGCCGGTTCAGGCATGCCTGTTCGCACTGCGCTGGTAACCACACAGCTTGCCATTGCAACAGGGTCAGGTCCCAGGGTATGAGCTGATCACCAGCCAAACCCACACCAGGGGGCACAGGCCCTAACAACAGCAAGGGCCCCAACCCAGTACAGCATAGAGCACTGAGCCGGGCCTTAGCGGAATGCCCAATGCGTGAGGAAGTGCGGTATGTGGTTGAGGGTTTTAGGTTAGGATTTAGGATACCAGTGGGTAATGTTAAGACCAGGAGGTGGGTTGAGAATCTGAAATCAATCAATGGTATGGAGCATTTGGTGCACTCCAAATTCCAGAAGGAAATAGATGAGGGTAGGGTGGCCGGCCCATTCAGATCTCCCCCCACGGCCTCGCTCCATGTGTCCCCACTGGGTATAGTCCCCAAGAAGGTGCCAGAGGAGTTTTGCCTCATTCACCACCTCTCCTACCCAAAAGGGGAGTCAGTGAACGACGTGATTCCAGCTGAACTTTTCTCTGTTCGCTATGCATCCTTTGACGCGGCTATTCAGATGGCCAGGAAGTGTGGCCCAGGCGTGCTCTTGGTGAAGTGCGATATCAAATCTGCTTTTCGCCTGCTTCCAGTTCACCCAGATAATTTTGAGCTGCTGGGTTTCCTATTTCAAGGAAACTTTTATTTTGATAAGGCCATGACGATGGGATGTTCCATCTCATGTTCGGTTTTTGAGAGATTCAGGTCTTTACTCAACTGGCTGGTCTGCTACCAAGTGCGCCTGTGGCATATGTCATCCACTACATCGATGACTTCCTGTTCTTGGGCCGTGCAGGCACGGGCAAATGCAACCTGCTCCTCTGCGCCTTCCAGACTATGGCCGGGGAGCTGGGTGTTCCCCTGGCCCCTGAAAAAACTATGGGGCCTGCCACCGTAATCACATTCTTGGGTATCAAGATGGACACCATCAATGAGGAGTCTTGCTTGCCCCAGGATAAAATACAGGCCATACCGGGGGCAACTGATGAATGCCTCACACATTCCAAGGTTACAGTGCGGCAGTTGCAGGGTTTGCTAGGCCGGTTAAACTTTGCATGTTGGGTGGTGGCGCCAGGCCGGGCCTACTTATCCCAGCTCTACGCCAAGGTACCCAGCAATCTGCTCCCCCACCATCACGTGCGTGTGACGGCAGACATGAGGGAGGACCTGGCTATCTGGGGTCACTTCCTGGCCTCCTTCAGTGGAGTGAGTATTTGGAGACAGTGCTTGCTGTTGGAGGCCGACCTTCAGGTCCAGAGCGATGCATCTGGGGCTTTTGGTTTCAGCCTTTATTTCTGGGGAAAGTGGTGCGTGGCCCTATGGTCAGAGGCATGGGTTGATAGTGGGGTGACTCGGGATCTGACCTTTTTAGAGCTTTTCCCTATTGTGCTATCAGTCCATCTATGGCCAAAGGAATTTGCAAATCGCACCGTGCTATTTTGGTGCGACAACACAACAGTGGTTCAGGTCCTGAATTCCCAGTCATCAAAGTCTCCGAGGGCGATGGGCCTGGTTTGTTCCTTTGTATTGCAGTGCCTCAATCATAATAGCTTGTTCACATCCAAACATGTACTGGGAATCAACAACGGCATAGCCGACGCGCGCTCTCACCACCAGATGGCTCGCTTCTGTTTATTGGCACCCGGAGCCAGCAAGGAGCCAGAACCCTTGCCACCGGACATATGGAACATTGGACAGTTGAGCTGTATGAGTCAGTACAGGGTGCCTTAGCCCCCAGCATGAGGCGGGCATACTACAAAGCGTTTCCATAATTTCAGGAGTTTAGAGCAAGTAAGGGATGGAAGCTGGGTTTCCCCATTCCAGAAACCCAGGTTCTCCAGTTCGCTATGGCGCTGCACTCGCAAGGCCTTGCCCCCCCTCCCATATCGGTTAATCTAGCAGTGGTGGTGTTCACCAGCAAATTGGCTGGCCACCCCCCTCCGGACCACGGTTTCTTCTCCAATAAATTGATTGAGTCTTGGTCTCAGCTAAGAGGGATCCACACAGGATGGTAGGCTACCCATCACCCCTGAGATCCTTGTGTCATTAACCAGCAAGCTGGCGGGTGTGTGTTTTGACCAGTTTGAGGTCCGGTTGTTTGATGCCGCCTATAAACTAGCATTTTATGGGGCGCTCAGGGTCTCCAAGCTGGTGGCTGCATCAAAGTGGGACCGGGCCTCCAGAGTCATTGCTAATGGGGACGTGTCCATCACCCCCCAATCCATCTCCATTCATTGGCGAGCATCCAAAACCAATCAGTGGCAGCGGGTTCACTTGGTCAAGCTATGCAGGGCAGGCGCTACAATGTTGTGCCCAGTCAGATCAGTCACTAGGTACTGTCCTATCCACTCCCCCCAGAATGACCTGTTCCTCATTCACAAGGACGGTGCGGCGTTAACGCGTCATCAGTTTTCTGCCGTGCTTTACCGGGCTCTCCTCAAGGTGAAACTGCCGGCTCATAGGTTCTCGTCCCACTCCTTTTGGATCAGGGCGGCTAGCTACACGGCAGCAATTGGCATGTCAGAAGGCAGGATTCAAAGTTTAGGGAGATGGAGATCAGCCGCTTTTCGAACATATGTGAGACTTGACACAATGAGGTTTTCCTTTCTAACCCTAGCCTGTTTTTTTCATCTGCAGGACCCAGACAGTGTGGTCACTGCAAGCTAGTTTGGATAATGGGCCACAGCATTGTTTATTGGGTAGGAAAAGTCGCCGGCCACTCACACTGGGGTACCCGGTTGGGTCTCAGCGACAAGGCTGACGTGCTGTGGAAAGCCAGGTGCGGCATGAGGTGGGAGCAGCTGATGCCGCTCATCCATGAGGCCGTGATGGGGCGGCAACCCAATATACTAGTGATACACTTGGGTGAGAATAATATCCCCCCCAGATGTCAGGTTTGGAGCTTGTGGTTAGAATGAAACGGGATTTGTTGGAGGTTGGCAGCCTACTGCTGGCTTCCAAATTGGACAAATATGATAGAAAGGATAAGGTGGTCCAACGCGATATGCCCAGGTAAGGTGGATAGAGTCCGTAAGAAAGTTAACCGGGAGGTGGAGAGGTTGGTCCTCACCCAAGCCGGGGACACTATTGTCCATGCTGGGATCTGTTTTTCGTGTCCCGAGCCGTACAGACCAGATGGGGTCCACCTTTCAGAGGTGGGCATACAAATGTATCTGTCGGCTCTTAAACAAAAGTTAGCGCAGGTGATTTGAGGTCAGGGTTGGGGATCTCAAACCAGCCAAGCTAAGTGCTGGCGGTTTGTTGTGGCAGGGGTCCAGGGTGTTACGGAGGTGTTTCGTTAGAGTTAGTTGTGTGATAAGTCATCTCCTTAAGAGATGGAGCAGGGCTGAAGCTAGAGCAGGGGTGACCAGCTTCCAACCCAGGCTTAGGAGGGAGGGGTGAGCTAGACATCGGAGGACAGGGATGGTCCCCTTTTTTGGCAGCCACTGCCTCCCTCCTACTTCGGTCATGAGAGGGCTTGGACCTCCTTGATTAGCCAGGCGGCTGGAGTGAGAGTGACCTAGTTCATACAAAGTTAGCGGTACCGAGGGACATCGGGTTGCACAGTTATCTTTTATAGTTATTATTTAAAAGCATAGTTTAGGCTGGACCCAGGAGGGAGTATACCCCCTCCCCAACTGTTTAATTTGTGTCAATAAAGTGTGCAGCCTTTTACCCCAACTAAGGGTGATTTCAGACATTACGAGATCACGCTCAACCACAGTGAACCACGGTCAATTCCGTGCCAAAGCCAAAGCGCCCTGAATGTCTGTTCGGCGGCCGGCAGATGTTCATCACAGTCAATACCCACATGGAGTCAAAATCAACCACGCTTCCGGAGTTCCCCGCAGGACCATCTCTGAAAGTGTGGTCAAAGAGATTCCTGAAACAATAAAAGTAATGTCTGAACGGCAACCACCGGCTGGAACCAATGACAATGATTCCCAGCAGGGGACAAAGCACGCAGCGTCGCTGCCAGGCAACCAGCAACAACACAGACTGGGGAGGGAGATTTAAAAGGCACATGACAGCAGCCAGGACGAGCCGCCCCGGCGCCTTCTGGGTGCTTTGACCACGGCCCGGCCTGGAATTGGCGTAATGTCTGTTGCGCTGCCCCGGGTCAAACCACGGTGGTCCGATTCCCTGCCGTGGTCCCGGTCCCGTCATGTCTGTTCGGGGCTTTCCTTGACCACGGAGGGTGGCTGATCTGTTCACCCCCGCCGAGAATCCACTGTGGTGAATCGGGACCTCGTAATGTCTGAAATTACCCATAGTGTGTGTCTTCTTCTTCTGTGGTGCGGGGCAAAGTGGAAATGGAGATGCACACTAACACATACCCAAACATTCAGGGCAGTTTTTGTGCTTTGAATATGGAAGCTAAGAAGGCTCTTTTATATGTTTTATCAAAAACTGAATGCACAGCCCTACCTTGTTCTCTCTATAGGAATTATTCCACTCCTTTGGACATCTCGTACCTTCTCCCTCTCCTCTATAAATATCCTACAAGTCTACTCATTTTGCCAGCCCATGTTAAAGTATCCAATGAAATAGGCTGTCACCTACTACATGTCTCCTCTTACCAGTTAGTCTTTCAGGTGGTATTCTTCTTTCTCTTCTTCTTCCATTGAATTTTACTGTATTCAGATTGCCTGTAGGACCAGGCCTGTTCTGCTGACTCACACAAGTAGTCCTGTCAGTGGGGCTACACAGCTGCACATGGGCTACAGGGGTGCTCCACTGAACTCTACATTGTACAGACCCCCACCTGCATGCATTACTGCAGGGGTGTAGCTAAAATGGAACAGGCCCTGGTACAGAAGATGGAATAGGCTGCCTCTTCATCCAACCCAGAGGCAGGGAACACAGCTACATCAGGTGCAGTTGTACCACTGGTGTAGTTGTACCTCTGTCCCTATTATAGCTATGCCGTTGCATTACTTTCTGTCTTGGAAAATCGGCGTTTATGCTCCAGTGCATCTGTGTATAGTGTATAAGAGCCTTCCAGACTTACAAAAAAAGAGCTGAAGTGAACAGGTAGAGACGCCCTTGAGCCTAAGCGTACATTGTTTTGCAGATCCTATTTCTGTAAATGCATTTGTTCTGCTAAAGGGTGGCAGTTAGATTGACTGGCTCTCTTGTGACCTTTGATAACTCTTCCCTTGTTTTGCTCAGCTGTTTGGCCAATGCCACTGCCAAATAAGGGCTGAGCACTACAGCTTTTGACTCATAGCAACTGACAGAATATATATATATATATATAAATAAATAAGTGAAAAGTAAAAATACACCACCACCACTCTGAGCACACAATAGCTGGAAAGCGGGAGTGCGCTGGTGTTTTCCTCTGTCAGTGGGTCAATGTGTTCTGTAAGCACTTCCATCCTGTCAGGTCCCTGGTTGGTCTCCACCTGCTAGTTGGCCGGCTCTAGAGGCAGCGCTGACCTGGCCGCTCCCTCATTTTGCTGGCGCCAGCGGCTTGATGGGCCTTGCACTTTGATTATTTGTGTTAACAGTTAATTTAGCACTGTGGACGCGTGTGCCAAAGCTGCCTCCACTTCCTCCAGCCTTCCAACAAATGGGACTTTTATGAGATGCCTTTCACAGCTCCCCCACCTCCTCCGACCTGACGCCTTCTCCTCCCTCCTCCCCCAGCCTCAGTCTCAGCTATAATCTTTTCTACATCTTGCAGGAAAAGAGCTATTTCTGGCAGCTCTGTCTCCAGCACTCCCCCAACTCAAACTGATTTAATGGAGATTTATAGGCACAGGGCTGTGCCGCTCTGAGACACTTTCCTGAAAAGTTGCCTTTGCTTGCATTACCGTATGGAATTTATTTATTTAAAGTTTGAGGTTGCAGCTACGCTGTTGACTGTTAACGTGACATAGTCTACATTTTTTTTTGGGTGCACAATAAATCCTGTGCACAGTGAAATCCTATTACACAGCACATTTCTGATCCAATTCATTCCAACTGCTAACTTACCTGGCTGAAGGCTGACACTCAGATCCAGTTTCATTAAACCCAGGTCTGTATGGTTCTTTGTGATAATGCTGCTTCTGATCTAAAGCAATATGTATTTAAGGCTCTCAACTATAAATAAATCCTATCATAAGTACCTTCTTCCTATTATTAATTATTATTATTATTATAAGCATTTATATAGCACCAGCGATCTACCTGGCGCTTTACAAAAAAATAAGATAGACGCGGTCCCTGCCTGAGAGCGTAGGCAGCATACTGCAGCAGTCCAAGAAAAGAAAAAGTTGCTTGTATAGGAAGACATGGAGAGGAGAGACTATTATAATTTATCATGATTTTCCAAGTAAGCTTTCTTACTATCTTAAGAAACTGTTCTCTAAAAATATATTAGAGCTGGAATTATATATAACATCGACTGCTGTTACGATTGGTATGTCAGCTTTGATTGATGCAGAGAAGGTGGTTTGTGTATGTAACATCCCAAGATTTCACGGTCTTCTACCTCTTAAAGTAACTTGTTACTAAACTAACATCAAAGTACTAAATTGAATCAAATAAGCAAACATATTAAGAAAACATATTATTAAGAGTTGGGCTCCAGCCTCAATCTTAGCATGTCGTCCTTTTCATGTTGAGGGGCCTTAACGGTTTACAGTCTCATGCATTTTACCCACGTGCAGAGTACCCACAGGCAGGGCTGTCTTTAAGCAGGGCCAATTGGAGGGGACCCTGCAGGGAGGCCAGTCCTGGTAGCCTCGGGACAAGTGCTCCTGAGGCCCTGGGATGGACTATTTCTGTGGGGCCCTCTCTCTGCCCGCGACTCTCAGCCCCCAGGGTGGCTGCTTCCTGTGGGACCCTGCCCCCCTCACCTACTTGGGTGTGGGAGCACCAGACTACCAATTGTCAAAGACTTGGGGTTATGGAGGGTGGGGCCATGCAGTTCTGCATTTTATGTTCACCCTAGGCCCTGCAAATTCTAAGATTGGCCCCACCCATGAGGCCTATATACAATGCTTAAGTCTCACTTCATTTTTAAGTGGTGCCTCGTTCCTGTGTGTTTTCTCAGAATAGGGAGTGGATTTCACCCTAGTATGTTTTCCTATGTCTGTAATAGGGAATATAAGGGAAGGCACAGACCTTCCAGCGTTATAATGTCTCTGTGTCTATGTGCTGCCTTTATGTAGCCATCCTGTGCAGCACTCCATGTGGGTAGATTTCTGTGCCCTCCCAAAGCATCACAGATGTCAGTGGGTGGGAACAAGAATTTTCTCATGGCGTGCAGGTTCCAGGACCAGGGCCATAAAGCTGTTTCTCTTTAGGCAGTTCACCAAAATACAGTAGTATTTTATACTGAGTTCAGTGGATGAAATCCACATCTATGCAGAGAGCCAGCAGAAGGCCTAGAGACTGTAGTGTTTACCGTGTCTCTATAGTCCCTGTCTTTTTTGCTTCTTATATAATCAGAGCTTTAAATAATGCCATAGTATATATTAGAATGATCCCAGAGTGTTTAAAAAATGTTTAGAGGTACATTTTGTGTGCAGTTCTTCATGATTTTTGTTTCAAATTATGCGTTTATATTTTAACAATGGCATGAGAGTAATAATCTTTGGAGCACCTTTAGCATTGAGTGAACCTGCTTGTATTAATTAATATGATGCCATAGATTTAATCATGAACAGGCACCTGATTGCAATCAAGTTATGCCCATGAAATGGATAATATATGAACAAAAGAACATTGGCATTGCTGCATCCATCAAACCTAGAATTCTTAAAGTAGTCAGACACTCATCCTTCAGAGAGCAGTGCTGAAGGTACCATGTATCATCACGAATATGCTGAGTATCATCACCAATATGCTGATGATACTCAGCTGTACCTCTCATTTTCAACTGACCCAGGTCCTGCCGTCTCATTGCTTTCCCAATGTTTGGAGGCCATGGCGGATTGGATGAGGCAGAGCAGACTGAAACTGAATCCCAATAAGACGGAGTTGATGGTGGTGGGAAGGGCGGGGGAGGTTCTGGCCCCCCTTGTGTGCGTGTGGGTCTGTCCTCCTATTGCCCAGCAGGTTCGGAGTCTGGGGGTGGTGTTGAACTCGGGTCTCTGTCTGGATCGGCAGGTGGAGGCGGTGGCCAAGACCGCCTTTCGCCAGCTGTATCTGGTGCAGAGGCTGTGTCCATACATTTCCAGGCCCGACTTGGCCACCCTTATTCATGCCTTTATCACCTCGAGTCTGGACTACTGCAATGCGCTCTACGTGGGGCTTCCCTTGTTTCTGGTTCGGAGGCTGCAGCTGGTGCAGAATGCGGCGGCCCTTCTCCTTATGGGGACTAGGCGACGGGAGCACATAACACCAGTGCTCCGTGCTCTGCACTGGCTGCCTATAGCGTACTGAGCCAGATTCAAGGTTTTGGTATTGATCTATAAAGCCCTGCACGGTCTGGACCCCTCATACCTCGGGGACTGCCTCACCCTCCATGCCTCAGAGCGATCCCTTTGGTCCACTGGGGGTGCCTTCTTGGAGGACCCCTGGGTGAGACGGGCGGCCACAATAGAGAGGGTGTTCTCAGTGGCCGGGCCGCGACTCTGGAACTCCCTCCCGGAGGAAGCCCTCCTGGCCCCAGGTCTGCTGTTTTTTTGTTGAGCCTGCAAGACCTGGCTGTTCGCCCAGGCCTTTGGAGGGGAGGATGGGAGGGTTGGGTAGTTGGGCATATTGGGGATGGGGAGGGGGTTTGGATGGGACTGTTTTAAAATTTCTTGTTGATGGTTTTAAAAATATTTTATTGTTATTGTAGTGTTGTTGTACGCCACCCCGAGATGCCGTAGGCATGAGTGGGCGGCTAAAAAATGCTTTTAAATAAAATAAATAAATAAATAAATGTATTTACAGAACAAAATGCACCAATGCAGAGGGCAAAACCAGCTTCAACAAAGTGCAATTCTTTAAGGGTCTGTCTGTCAAAAAGTATGTAATGTAAAAGCAGGTAGTGCTTTTCTGCTGCAGCAAGGTAGATGCATCTGTGGGACCGCCAAAACCCCATGTGAACATGCAGAAATATGTGCTTTTGAATACATCATTGGTGGTCTGCTTTAATGTACTGTTCAAAACATGGACTAGAAACTTGGCAGTTCCATTTAATCTCTCTGAATATTTGGTCCTAAAAGTGTATCTGCTTTTATTAGAGTGCATTTTTAAAGAAGCATCTGAAATCCACACTCCAGTGCCCTTACTATAGCTATTGTAGATGTACTGGCTAGTGCTAAAACTTGGGATTTGAAATTACTCTGTTTTTACAAAGTATCTCTGTATTCGACTCAGTTTTACCGAGTACTTAATAGACAAGGAACCAGCCTGTTATTCGGTCCAGTACTTGGTACCTGGGTAAATCGTTCAATGGGCAACATATGGGACTTTTCCTGATCCTATATGCGGGAACTCAATACTTGGAAAATACTCGGTACTCGGTTTTATTTTACTGAGTATTTTACCGAGTACCGAGTATTTGGCCAAGTTACTGAGGACCGGTTGAACACTTGTAGCCAATCACTGGAAACACAGAAATACTTGTGATTGTTTTTTTTTAAAGGGCCCTTCGCCCCCAAATCGGGGGTGAGGTTGTTGGCCCCCCCCCCCTCGTTCCTCCCTGAACGGGAAATGGGCGCGAAGAACCTCGGGGTGAAGAAACCCCATGGGAGCGACCCGGGCACCGTGATTGGTGGCCCGGGTATCAGGTGGCTGTGCACGGGCCACCTGATTGGTCGGTGCAGGGGCAGCCCTTCCCCTTTGCTAGAAGGGTGGGGTCCCCCCCCCCAGCCAACTGCTGCCCGCACGCTGGTCTGCCATTCGACCTCAACTGCTGGAGCAAGCAGTAGCTCATCTCGCTGCTGCGGCATCAGCTGGGTGGTCAGCATGGGCCGGCAGAAGAAAAAAGGGGCAGGAAAAGAGCCGCAGAGAGGAAAAAAGCGCCTGGCACCCTCAGCTGAGGCTGATCCGGCGGGGAGAGAGGACTCTGCAGAAAGGGGGGAGGTAAGTGAGGCACCCCCCCGTCACCATCCAGGGGTGAAATGCAAGCCCACCTGCAGGCTTGTGAGGCCCTTGCTGCCTCGATGCAAAATCGTGAGGGGGGGGATAGATATGAGACTGCCGCCACTCGGGGACCCAGCTCAGAGGGAACCACTCCCAACCCTATTAGGGAGGTGTGGGCACCTGAAGAAAGGGTGAACAGGGGAATGGGGCGACAGGGCCGTCTGCCTATTGTGCTCCTGGCATGCTACAGGGAGGCAGGCTGTGGGGAGGCCTACCGCACAGGCCCCCGGGCTCAGACCAACAGGGCCGGGGGGGGGGCACAAGTAGTCTGGGGGTGGCAGGCACTGCCCATGGGGTACCGCCTGGTTGTGTCAGCAGGGTCTCCCATCACCCCCTAGACTCGGAGGGGCACAAGTTGGCATGAGGACTTTCGGCTCCAATTGGAGACCCCTGGGGATCAACAGGTGAGATACACGGCTAGGGAACAAGGGGCTCTTCCCTCGGCGGCACTAGGGGCCCCTCCGCCAGGGATAGGGCAGTTTGTATAGCCCAGCAGGTGCTCCTGAGGGAGTGAATGATGGGGATGGCGCCGAGGGCAGCCATGACCAAGCTGATGTTGGTGACCAAGTGATGTGGGAGAGGATCCAAGCATTAGAGAGGGAGTTACACCAGATGGCGGAGAGAAGGAGGCCTCCACCGCAACGGATGAGGAGCGATGCTGCCAATATGTATGAAGGTGAGGAGAGCCAAATGCAGGAGGGTGCTCCCACGGAAGGGATGGAGCAAGGAGGGGAGCCCCACTGGCTGTTCCGTTCAGACCCACGGCTGCAGCAACAGATTGAAAGGGCTGCATTTCAGGGAGGCCTGGGGTCGACGGGGCCACTTAGAGGGGGCCAGCAGGGGTACCAACAGGGGGGGCAACAACCGCAGCCTACAGGCCAGAGGATGTCACCACAGATGTTGTGGTGGAATGGGATGTGGGTTAAAGTTACCCCGGTCCCCGCGCCAGTGGGGTATCACCCTGTTGGCGCGGGATTCCGGGCACAGTGGGCATCACCCAGCCAATTAGGCCCCGACGCAGGGGTTTTCCCTGCTGTAAATATGGAACCAACCCCACAACCCACTAGCCGCCCATTGCCGCCCCTGGGAGGGGGCTATTCAGAGTTATCCTCGCCCATAGGAGAGCACCTTCCCTATGCCACTAGACAGAAGATTTGGAGGGGGGAATACATAGATATTTTTGCCCTCCTTTTCAGTGACTCCATTGTGGATCCAACAGAAAGGGTCGATGACAAAGAGAAGGAGAGGTTTAAAAGGCCCAAAGCAGACAGGAATTGGGGCAACTGGTCATCAGCCTTCTCCATGTACCTAGGGGTGGTGCTAGAAGTTTTTTCTGAGTGGGCGGTCAAGCTGTTGAAGTATGCCAATATTGTAAAAGGGCATATGGGGTGGGCCCTTCTGGCGCATGGCTTCGTTACGATGAGGCCTTCCACCACAGGGCCTTTTTCACCCCAGGATTACGCTGGAGCCGCCACGCTCAGGACCTCTGGCTTGACTGTATGGTCGACACGACCAATGCGCCCAAGACAGACAGTGGCCATGTTTTGATAAAAGGGGGAGTAGCCCCCGCGAACGATCCCAACAGATTGGAAGGCAGACAGTTGGGAAATTCCACCTGTTGGGAATACAATAGGAACGGGAGCTGTACTAGAAGTAGCTGTAAGTTTAGGCACGCCTGCTCAGTCTGTGGAGGTTCCCACTCAGTTTCCACATGTTACAGGGGAAAGGCAGGGGGGCAATAGAAGAAGCCAACTGGGAGCGGGACCGGGACCGAACAGCCAAGGTAGTCAACAAGGGGGTGGAAAGGGAAAGGGGCCCAACCCCAATTAATGTGAGGAGATTGGAGAGTGTCTTGATTGTCCACCCAGATGAGAAAGAGGTTGAATATGTCATTCAAGATTTCAAATACGGTTTTGTTATCCCGGTAGCGGAGGTCCCCAAGGATCGCGAACCACCTAACCTGAAGTCGGTACGGGGAATGGAAGAGGTGGTCAGGAATAAAATCAGGAAGGAAGTAGTAGAGGGCCGGATGGCTGGACCATTTGAAGAGCCCCCCCTTGAGGGATTTATAATATCCCCATTGGGGATTGTACCAAAAAAGACACTTGGTGAATTTCGGCTAATACATCATCGATCATGCCCAAGGGGGCGCTCGGTAAATGACGCCATACCGAAGGAGCTGGCCACAGTTAGATATACGTCATTTGACCAAGCCATCGAGAGGGTCAGGTCCTTCGGAGAGGGGGCACGTTTAGCCAAATGCGATGTTAAATCAGCATTCCGTCTGCTACCAACTCATCCAAGCAGCTTTCACCTGTTGGGTATGAAATTTGATGGTGTTTACTATTACGATAGGGCCATGCCTATGGGCTGTTTGATCTCCTGCTCGGCTTTTGAGTGCTTTAGCTCGCTGGTTGAGTAGGTTTTTCGTCAGCGCATAGAGACAGGGGAGGTGTCAAAATATCTTGACAATTTCCTGTTAATAGCCCCACCAACCCCAGGGGTTTGCGAACACCTCCTTAAAGATTTCCAAAGTTTGGCTTCACATTTGGGTCTCCCGCTAGCCCCTGAAAAAATTGAGGGTCCTTCTACAAGGCTAACGTATTTAGGAATTGAGATTGACACAGACCAGGAATTGTCACGTCTTCCTGATGATAAACTGGAACGCCTAAAAAAAAACTGCAGGCCTGTAGAATAGCCAAAAAGGTTACCGTGAGGGCAATTCAATCATTGGTGGGTAGTTTAAACTTTGCGTGCCGGGTGGTGGCACCAGGCAGGGCATTTCTATCCTGATTGTACGCTCCACTGGCAGGAAATCCCCCACAACACCATCATGTTCGGGTAACTTGGGTAATGAGAGATGATTTAGGGACCTGGGCTGCATTTTTGGACAACTTTAATGGGGTAAGTTTTTGGCTAGACAAGCTTAAGGAAGGGGAGCACCTGAATCAGGTCCAATCAGATTCGGCTGGAGGTGTCGGCTTCGGTGTATATTTTAATGGGGGATGGTGTGCAGCTCCATGGCCTCCTTCATGGATGGAAGCTGAGGTTACACGAGACCCAACATTTTTAGAACTTTTTCCCATTGTCCTGGCGGTCCAACTTTGGTGGTTGGAATTTAGCAACAAAGCGGTTGTATTTTGGCGTGATAACATGGCGGTAGTCCACGTCATCAATTCCATGTCATCAAAATCCCCAAGGGTGATGCGCCTGGTATGTGTCTTAGTCTTAACTTGCCTTGAACATAACATCCACTGCACAGCCTGCCATGTGCCTGGGAGAGATAACACCATCGCCGATGCCCTCTCTCGGTTACAGATGACTCGATTCTGGGAGCTAGCACTGGAAGCGGCACCTGAACCGGAGACATTCCCCAAGGAGCTTTGGAGCCTTGGCGAATAGAGATAAGGAATATCATTCAAGGATCCCTGGTCACTCGCACCCAGGCTGCTTACAATCGTGCCTTTAGAGAGTTTCAGGAATTTAGGTTGAGGAAAGGGTGGAGGCTCGCCGGCCCTATACAGGAGGTTGAATTGTTGCAATTCATGCTACATTTGCGGGAGAAAGGTTTGGCAGGCAAGACTTTAGCCGTGAAGGTGGCTGCGCTCGCATTCATAAATCGGCTGTACAGGCACCCACCACCTGACAAGGGATTCTTTGCTAGGTGCATGATTGAAAGCTAGACATGGGAACAGGGATACCAGAGGGATACAAGGGTCCCCATTTCACTCCTGGAATTGCAAGAATTGTTGCCAGGCACTGTTAAGGTTTTGTTTTGACCGGTATGAAGCATTGCTTTTCGGCACCATTTTTAAGGTAATGTTTTTCGGGGCATTCAGAATAAGCGAAGTCGTAGCCGAGGGGAGATATGACAGGTCAGAGAGGGCCCTGAGGGTCCACGACATTGGGATTGGATCAGGAGTATTAAAGATTCAGTTGCGATGGTCCAAGACCGACCAAAAGGGACGGGGGCAGACCGTGACGCTAAATCTGACAAGTACGCCAGATATTTGCCCCATGATGGCAGTCCAAACAAATCTCCAAGCCCGCCCCCCGGATTCAGGAAACTTGTTTATACATTGGAACAGTACCCCAGTCACACGCTACCAATTCACATGTGTTCTTAAAAAAGCCTTAAGGGTGACGGGAATGCCACCAGAGAGATATGGTACACCCTCATTTAGGATGGGGGCTGCGACAGCGGCTGCTTCCGCAGGTTTTTCAGGTGCAGACATCAGGGCCATAGGAAGATGGCGATCTGGGGCCTACAGGGGATACATTCTACCGGAAGAACAAAACTGATAACATCTTTTCATTTATGCAGAACATAGACACCAGCTGGGGGAGAAGCCGGTGGTATGGATAGTCGGCCACAGTTTCGTTCGCCGGCTTGAGGAGGTGGCTGAACGGTCACAAGGGGGGACTCAACTTGGTTTGGCACACAGAGTAAAGATAAGATGGATAGGAAAAGGGGGTATTTATTTATTTATTTGATTTATACCCTGCCCCTCCTGAACACAGCTCGGGGCAGCTTCCAACAGTATGAGGTGGAACCAACTGATACCAGCGTTGTCCCACATAAAAAATCAGGAAAACCCGAGTATCCTCATCATTCATTTGGGGGGAAACGATTTGAGGGTAGGGACTGGTGTTAGCTTAATAGTTCAAATTAAATCACAGTTACCATTAATAAAGGATATTTTTCAAGGGGTAAGAATTTTGTGGACCCACCTGGTTCCGCAACTTACATGGGGTGGGGACACTCATCCAAAAAAGATAGGGCAAAAAGAGGGGTGAATCGGGAGGTCAATAAATGGTGGTTAGGGTTAGGAGGAACCTGTGTGCAACACATACAAATTACCTATGTGAGGCCAGAATTGTTTTTGAAAGATGGGGTTAATTTGTCACCGGAGGGCATCAGTTTATACTTAGATAATATAACAAGGACACTGGAGCCTATGGTGTGATTTGGAGTTGGTGGGACTACGGCAGGTGGCCAGACCTGGCTGGTGCCGTAGTGATGGCAGGGGTCCAGTATGGTTAATAGGCGTTATTGGTTAGGTAGATGTAGAATAGATGAAAGAGTCATCTCCATAAGAGATGGGGGAGTGAGACTTGCTGATTAGCAGGGCATGGCTACTGCATGATCATTCCCCTGGGAGGACTGTCAGGAAGGGGTAAGGGCAAGCATGGCCCTCAATCTTAATGACACCACCCTCCTTACTCATGCCCGAATGGGCAGGTTTTCCCCTTTGGCCTTGGCCAGGGAGCTGCTCGAAGGGGATGTCCTTAGAGGTTGATTTTGGTGCTGGCACTGGAGGGCATATCCAGGCCAGACACCTGTGTTTAAATAATGTTGAAGTTTTAGGTACAAAATACTGGACCCATGATTGCTTAGAAGCAATTCCACCAACTTCTCTGACTATTTAATAAAGAGTGCGACCCTTTAAAATCCATATCAAGTCTCCGAGTCTCATTTTCCGGGGAGGGAGGGGTGCGTCGGCAACTATTCGGTGCAGCCCTAGTAGCAGTATGAGTGAAATTTAGTTCAGAATAGTTTGGTTTTCCTCTGCTGCTTATAAATTAAACTGCTATTCTCAAACCATGAGTGACCATGACCAGTGCTGTTTGTTTCCAAACAATAGTTTCTCCATTGCATAGTACAGTTTTACAGACATTTTGGGTAGTTGCATTGCTCTGGTCAATCATGGTGTTTTCTAAAAGACCTCAAAAGTGTTGAAACTGCAAGTTTATGTTGTATCAAAGGTTGCCAGTAACATTGTGTTTCATCACTTTGTACGTCATAAAGCTGTAGTTTCACCACTGAGTCGACAGAACGTCTCAGACTGGAATGTAATGTAACTGTTCTCCACTAAATGTTCCACTGTGCTTATTTTTTGGATAAAAATGAAAGAATCCTTTGGCTAACATTAAATAGTGTAGAATTATTATCATAAAAAGACAAACTAATGACCTGTACAAGTCACAAATCTCACTGCCCAGTATGTGAGTGGATAAAAACAATGTTTTATGATTGCACTGGCAGTCATGGACATATTTGAGAGAGTTGCAGCTGATTTTTGTATTTGCTTTTCCCATAGTTGTGGTACTGCTTTGTGTCCGTATACACTGACCATAATATCAAGTTTTAAACTCCTGCAAATAAAGCTGATATCACTGTCTTTTCTGCTGATGGACTAGATTTTGTACAGGAATATTCAGAATGGCAGGGAGACATGATGCAGACATCTCTTTGAATAGCTCTTCTGTCCCATTAGTGGTGCTGTGAGAAAACAAGGTTACAGATTCAAGACTTCATAGTGATGAAGTGTGCTCTTGGAAAGATCTTCTCTAGTAATGATTATACCAGGTCTGTCTGAATCATACAGACCAACCTAGTGGTTATAGCTGAAATAGCAGAAGAATTCTGCAGGAATCCCTCCTGAAACCATCACTATAGTTCTTGAACTGGGGTATCTGTTGAGTAGAGATGTTAATCCAGTAGACAGCAACACTTACTTGTTAACTCACAAAGAAAAGCTCTTGTATTGGAGATCAGTAAAGTTGTCCCATTTTGCAGTTGGAGAAATCTGAATCACATAGAAATGCAATGTAATTATCCCAAATTACTCCCGAGTCAGGAATATAATCACAAATCTCCTAAAGACTAATCCAGTGATGCCCTCAGTAGAACATAATACATCCATCCAGAACTTCCAGTCTTGAGATGTAAGAACATGATACATCAGTGAGGCCTTGTTGAGGGATAGAACTGTGCTGCTTTTCATGATCATTTGAGCAGTTGAACCCTTCATTGTAGTCACCTTTCAAGAAAAAACATATGTTTCTACAAATAGGTTTTAAGTAAGGTGTGAATGGCAGAAAGTTTTTTATTTTAAGTAGGTTTTCACTTTTCATACCTCCCAGAGGACAAACTAGAAATAAGAGCTAGCCACATCCTCACTGCGAGTCAGGAATAAAGCAGAACAGCGTGTCTGCTGGTAGCATTAGCAGAGTTTGCATCAGGCATGCAATGATAAGCCGAGATACACGCGTGAAAAGAGGGAAAAAACCCTATTAGGAATGGCCAAGATTGCTCCCACTTGCAGGCAATGATGCTGAGAAAGCACAAACCAGCCACAGTGGTGAAGTCATGCAAATGAAATGTTCCCAAAGGCCACAGGAATTGTGGAAAGATTTGTGTAAATATGTCCTGCATTCTTGTGCTCTAAGGTTTATGGAAATACAAACCACAGTCAAAAAGCCAATGCCACATTCTCTTCTCCCCCCTTCCCTTTTCACTCTAGAATAAATTCATAGAAGAGTTTATGAGCAGCCAAAAAAATGAATTCTTACCATTTCATTCCCTTGAAGGAACAAAATGGAGTTCACCACATTTATAAAAGTTGAACAGAGTGCAGGTGGAAAAGAAGGCAGTTTTGTGGGTGTTGAGTTAATCTCTTTGCTGTAGGCATGGCTGAAAAAATACATGCCATACACGCACGCTCACATGCCCTAAATCATTAACGTTTCCGTGCACTTATGTTACATGAGAACTGAGGATTGTTGCTTATTGCCTTGTGCTCCAGTTGTGAAACAGACTGTGGAGATGACCTAGTCACAGTTTTGGCCCGGGAGACGGTAATCAACTCATCCTCTTGTTTAATTCTGAATGTTTTATAAACCTCTATACCATGTCCCACAGTACCTGATCCTACCAGTTTTGTTTATTCACTATCCAACATCATTGTGTGTTTTCGTGCTCTGTCAATGCCTTTTTCCTGCTTTGCATGCATAATATCATTCCTGATAGCAATATCAAACTAAGGAGGGACAGTCTACGTGGATGCCTGCCAAGCTAATGCTGAAAATAGCCCAGGACACCTCAACGCCTGCTATCAGTAAGTATTATCAATGAGTACTAGGGTTGTCCTCTTCTCAGGTGCCTAGAAATACTGTAACTGTACAAGCTGGGTGTAACAGCATGGGCCTTACCCCAGGTAGCTGCCTTCAGGATGAAGCCCCAAATAGCTAGGTCCATGCTAGGGAATTAGCACAAGTGTTCTTTTATTTACAGTTTCTCAGTCCTTCACCAATGATATACTAGTTCGCAATTTAATATCTGCTCACCACAGCATTCTAATGGTTCTCCAGAGGCTTCCTTCAGCTAACCAACCTCAGGCCACTTTCCCACGAGCTGCTGCAGCGCTGTGGGAGCTTGCACTACTTAAATCTAGAGCAGCTCCCATCTCGTGGGAATTGTGGCAGTGCGGCTCTCACAGGGGCAAGCCTAATACAATGGGCGGTAGGATTTCACTAACCTGGCCATTGCGCTAGTTTGCTCGTGGGAGAGCCGCACTTCCGCATTTCCCACGAGACGGGAGCTGCGCTAGATTTGAACAGTGTGAGCTCCTGCGGCACCGCAGCCGCTCGTGGGAAAGCGGCCTCAGTCCTTGGCCTCTCAGCTCGTCTCAGCCACACTTACAGCTCTGTTTCTTCATCTGGTTCGCCTTTGCTCGGCCTGGGGTGTACACTGCTCAGCCTGGGGATCTCCTCTTGCTCAGGGTTATATGTAGGCTTCTTCCCAACAAACCTTTACAATAGTTTGACTTAGGCCGCTTTTAGACATGCGCGGCACACATCTAAAAGTGGCCTTTGTGGCCAAACATAGTAGCCCTTAGCATAGTTTAACAACCCTGGTCTGGGCAATTCAGAACTCTGCTGCTTAGCTCCAGCCCTTTCTCCTTCTGCCTCTGATTCTCCCAGACTCTTTCTGACTGAGCTAGGTAGAGGCTATTTACTTCTGGGTTGGCTTGGTCATGCCCAACTCATGTGAGCCTCTGCAGCTCTGACTTCCTTAAAGGGTCAGTACCCGTATATACCTCTGCTCTGTTACACTGGGCCTTATTACCCAGTGCACAGTGCTGTAGAACTGGTGGTATAATAACTGCATGGCAGTCTCGCCTGTCTTCAGATTATACACTACGTATGACATAATGTGAGGCAAGAGGGGATTGGGGAGACAAGAAACCCTGAATTTTATGCCGAAGCAGCATATTGTAAGCCCTAGGGCAGGGACCATGTCTATTCCATTACTTTGTAAAGCACCAGGTACATTGCTGGTGCTACATAAATGCTTGCTAATAATAATAATAATAATAATTAATAATAATATTATTAAAGCTCTGTGTAGGTTTAACCTGTAACAAAGAAAACCACTCCTTTAAATGGGAGGAACCCTGACCTACAAATACCTCTACCTATTGGATTGGAGGATGAGAGCAGGAAGAAATTTCTATAGGACAATGGAGGCTATATTTCAGTGCCAAAACAGAAGCTTTATCTGACACAACAATGAGGAGAAATTTTCAGGGTACAAGTAAAGGACTGCAGGTTGTGGACTGCAGAAAGAGATGGGTGTGGTAAGAGATAGGAGGAAAGCATGCTGAGAAAATACATGGTTAGGTAGGTGCCCGGGGAAGGGAGTGGAGGGTCTGGTCCACAGATTTACCCTGTGGGCTCACTTTTGAGCATGCATCTTCATCTCTAAAGCATTGCCTTCCCCTGAAACATTTTCCTTCAGTTTTCATTGGTGGTGGCAGCGACTGGGGACCAGGTCCAGAAAATGAAATGGGGCCAAACAAAAAACTAGCCCTTTCATGCTTGGCTGGCATTCTCCCCACATCACACCTGGTTTAGATGCTTCAATGAGTTCTCTTGGAGATTTAGAAAATGGCACACTTCCTTCTGTCACTATTAAATTGTACTTTTGTTGCTAGAGGTACTTTCTTTTGGATAAGATGTGCAGCTGAAGATCTGGCCATGCATGGCTGTCAGACATTCTAAAGGCTTTTTTCAGAATAGATGGAGTACTAATCCAGGTTTTCTGTCCAAATTCCATGTACGATAATGTTCTGTCTACCCAAAATTCCACTTGTAGTTTCACTTGGAAATAATATACTACTTTACTTCCTGTCATAAAAGAACACCCAAGAGGTGGTTTGAGCAATTCCTACTGTGCATATTTTGTAGGATCTTTTAGGATTCCTTATGAGAAAGGCACTATTATACTGAGATATTAATTACTATGATTACAAGCTATAACCTGCAGCCCACAATGGAATGGATACATGGGGTGGAGAATAAATATCCAAGCAGATTTTAATCCAGCTGTTTTCTTGAGGTTCTGGAACATATCCAAAGTTAAAATGGGGTAGAGATTACATTGTAGTTATGGGTTATATAGCAATGAGTTAAACTACCAAGTCCACATCATGAGCAGCAGGCAAATAACTATACACTTAGGACTTGAGCAGTCTAATACTTGAGGAAATCAAGCCTAAATCCTACAAACACTTGTCCACGCATAGTCCCGTTGATATCAGTGGGTGCTACATCTGTGTTTGCAGGCTCGGGAGCCAAGTAAGTGAGACTTATTAGTCCCCTTGAGAGCCTGCAGGATCAACCCCAAATGTAGTGTATGTGATCATCTAAGGCGGCTTTCCAACATTACCTGGGAAGGGCAGGAGCTTTTGCAGTTGCCACTGCCGCTTTCTAATTGTGAGGATTAGCGCCCGTCAGAATACACTAATCTCTCTATAGTGTACGAGAACATCCGTCCTTGTAAAGGTTACATTTGGGAACCCGGCCATTTGCAAGTATCCTTGCCCCCGCTAACAGGGGATTAATGTATTCTGCCTGGTGCTAATCCTCACAATTAGAGAGCTGCGCTGGCACTTGCGAAAGTTCCCGTTCTTCCCAGATGATGTCAGAAAGCCACTTATTATTTACAGATTTCAAATTCACCTAACAAAACATGTGGGCCAAATCTCTCTCTTCTCAGGCTCATTGTGTTCAAGCGAGTAACACCAAGGATGACTTGAATTCCTTTCCTTAAAGACTGTGTCTACACTTAAGTGCTTTTAAAACACGTGCTACTGTATCTCTAGCTCAGAAGAGGGTGGACAACATTCTGGTGGCAAAATGCCTGCTGTAGTCGATATTAGTTCTATTATTATTGCCAGTACTGATGCTATGGTAACATGGAGGAATTTAATTAAAAAAAAAAAAAAAAGCTTAGTACAGATGAAGCCGAAGTAATTACATTAAACAGAAGCCATATAAAATGTGTTCTTTACTTTCGACTGGAGTGTGGCAGCCAGTCATCCTGTCAGACTCTGTATTACTTTTATCCGTTACCTCATTTGTATGTTCAGTGGCAGTGCTTTAAGTGTATCATTGGACTATGCTATAATTTTATATTGATAGGCTTAGTTTCTTTGTTTAGGTCCTTTTTATATAAAAATTCCTATAGTGTAAAATTTAAGAACAAAGTGATCATTCAGCAATTTGTTACCTACATTTGGAATCTGTGTCTGCTTTCCACCCTCTCCTCTATTGTGAGTTCTGTATGAAGGACAAAGAGTGCTCCTGACCTGGGTGGAATGGTCTTTGCTTATTTATCTCTGAAAACAAAACAAATATCTCTGCATTTTGTTCTATTTCCTACATGATAGAATCTTTTGTTTTCACTTGCAAGCCTTTGCAGTTTCCAAGAATTTTTACTCCTAGTGGCTTGTCGAGACAGGGGTTGCTCATTCAATATTCTGCCACCAGGCCCTGTGTGAAGGTCGAGGATTCCCTCCTTTTCCTTCCCAGTATTGTCCTGCATCCTGCAGGGTCCGTCTTCTTACACTGCTGCGGCTGTTGTGACAATGGGGACTGGCACCAGGCACACTCCTGCCACAGTGACAGCTGCTGGGCAATTGCCAGCTCTGATGACAATAGCATAACCTCAGATTCTTTATTAGGACTGAAAAGACTTAAAAGGGAGGGTGCATGTAAAGGCAGACAATAACATCTTGTCTCTGCAAGTGCATTGTTTTTGTCAGTCCAGGATGGAAGCCTATTAATATAAACCCAGTCTTCTTTTTAACAGCCACCTCCCCATTTTAAACAAACGTGCATGTGTGCAACACCCCCCACGCCCCCACTCTTGCTAGACTGAAGCTCAAATGTTCAAATATTCAAATTTTCAGGGTAACTATAATATATGTATCATTTCTGGGGGAAATGAGCAGATCTAATAACCCAAATATTGATTTTGGAGCCAGGAGACCTGCAATCTAGTCTGCTATTGCCACTGGTTTGTTGCTTCAGCTTAGGTAAATCACTTAATGTCTCTGGATGCAATCCAACTTGGCACGTACACTGCCTACAGGCACAATGCCTGACCAGGCAGCGGGAGCACATTTACACATGCCTGCCTGCTCCATCCCCCAGACTGAGGGGTGGGGGGGTGGGTCGCATCGGCGGGGGCACCCTGTTGCACTGAGCAGCTTGCTGCTTGCATGGCGTGCATGTGCAAATGTGCACCGGCGTACTTACTGTGCGCCTAGCGTAGGTGCAGTTTACAATGGAGTGTTGGATTGCACCCTCTGTGGACAGCAGTTACCACATGTGTGAAATGGGCAAAGTGATACTTTATTCATCCCACTTTTACGGTGTTTTTACACGAGCATGAAATTGACAAGTTACAGCAATCCGCCATGAACACAAGGATGCATCACATTTGTACGAGTGCTGTTTAGACGAGTTTCTGTATTAGGCATGAAAAGAAAGTCACGTGGTACCTATTCAGACACATTTAGCCCATCCTAGCAATCTGAGGAAGCTATCACATACCACCCCACAGTGGAATATGGCGCGCTCCCTTGCTGCGGATTCTAGGAGGGAAACGTCACAACATCACATGATGCCCTAATCTCCCCCCCTCCCCCCCCAGCCAAAGCACTACTATGTTCTGCTACCTGGGGTGAACTCGTTGGGGGCAGGGGTGTAGCTACCTTGGGATGGGCCCAGGGACAAGAATGTCCGTGGGCCCCTTCCCTCTTTTTTCCTGCTGGTGGTGAAGCTGTTGGCCGGCCTAGGGGTGATGGGCTGGTGGTGCTCAGGGCTTACTTGCTCTCTGCAGAATCTGTGGCATGCTGCTGGTGGCCTGCTGCTGGGCCCATCTGTCACTGGGGCCAAGTGTGGCCAGCAGCAGCAGTGCCATTGCTGCCCCGGCCCACTCAACCAGTCCTGGAGGCTGGGGGCTGTTTGGGTGGGCTGGGCCGGCTTGATGCAGGGAGCGCCGGAGCAAGAAGGTGCCCGGTGACAGTTCCACTCAGTTACTGAGTGGGCACCTTCCTGCTCGGGCTGGGCCTCCCTCGAGCCAGCCTTGCCCAGACTGGGTCCAGACTGGTGGGGAGGACTCCTCCTTCGCGATACGGCACCAAGGGGGCAAGCCGAGCTGCGAGGCTTGTCAGTGTGACCTGACCCAATGCAGACTGCTGCCTGGGGCCCCTCCCTGCCTGCGGTTGCAACATTGTGTCAGACACAATGGGTGTCTTCAGACGTTACGAGATCACGGTGAACCACGGTGAATACCCACCTGTGGTCACCGTGTCTCGAACGTCTGTTTGGCGGGCGCCAGATGTTCGCCACGGTGAATCCCCACATGGGGTCTGTTTGAACCACGCTTCCCGGGCTAGCCGGGGGAAGGTCCCAGGAAGCGTGGTCAAACGGACCCCGGGCCGGGACCAACGAAAAGTCACGTCTGGCCGCGCGCCATGGTGCTTCCGGCCCGACGCGGCGGCCGCAATGGCCCCGCCGCCCGCCCGTCTCCTCGGAGGGTGGGCGGCGGGGTGCGTGGAGGGGGCGGGGCCGTGCGCCCACACGTTGCACTGCGTGGCCCCGCCCCCTCCCAGTTTCCCCGCCGGGATGCCCCCGGCACGTCTGTTATGGTGTGACGGGGTGACCCCGGCGGGGAATGAAGCCGGTGGTTTCGGTACGGGGCCAAAGGGCCCCGTAACATCTGAAATCACCCAATGTTGCAACCGCAGGCAGGGAGAGGGCTCACGCAGCTCAGGTGGCAATTTAAAAAAAGAAAAGGGTGAGGGAAGGGTGGCTTAGCTACCTTGGATATTGGGCCCCCAGCCAGTATGGGCCCCGGGACAAATATCCCTGTTTGTCCAATGGTAGCTACGCCCCTGGGTGTGTGTGTGTGTGTGTGTCACAGGAGAGCTAATCTCTAGCACTTTTTTCATAGGTGGAGTGCACCAACACCCACCTCAACAGCTACCACCTTTTGCAAGGGGAGCAGGGAGTAGTGTGTTAGAGGAAGGGTACTTCTTGGCTCTCTTGGAGGGGAGTGTGGACCTAGTGGGTTGGAGTGTGGACCTAGTGGGTTTGAGCATGGGGGCTGGGATCCATGACTCCTGTGTTCTTTGGAGAGAAGTGAGGGCTAGTGGGTTAAAACAGGACAGGCCTGGGGCCAAGGACTCACCAGGGTTCTTTGGTAGGGAAATGGGGGCTAGTGGGTTAGAGCAGTGGGACTGGGACCCAATGCAAAAGGGAAGTAAGAATTATTAGTGACTTTGAACATGATCAAATGCTTAATTGGTGGGTGCTGTATTGTGTGTGTGGGGGGGGAGGGCACAACGAGAGCATCTTTAAATTTACCTTTACACCACTAGCTGCTATCCTTTTCTCATTAATTCCCAGTATTCCCCCTTTCCTTCCAGACTTTCCTACGGTTGCAAGGGAACTGTGCAGCAGCTGCCATGGTTGTCACATGCCACAGAATACTTGAGAGCCAGTGTGGTGTAATGGCTAAGTGTGCAGTACTTGGACCTGGAGGGAGGGGGGGACCCTGGTTCAAGTCTCGCCTTAGCGAGAAACTCACTGGGTGACCTTGGGCTAGTCACAATATTCTCTCAGTCTAACCTACCTCACAGGGTTTTTGTGAAGATTAAAAGTTGTGTTAAATTGTTTGTATGTAAAGTGCTCTGAGTGACATGGCGGGGTGTGTGTGTGTGCTATATAAAGATGGTTATTATTACTGTCTCTTCTGTTGATACCATGCTACCAACTAATCTCTTGAACTGGGAGCTGGGGCAAAACAGTGACTGGTGGGAGAATGTGGTCAACAGACACAGGTATGAAGACAAGCAATGGCTCACTGTCTTTAGAATAAGAAAGGATTTCTCCATCTTGTGTCTGCCATCCAACCTGTCCTGATGCACGCCCACACTAACATGAGAGCCCCCGTATCCCCAGAGAAATGTGTGACTGGCTATAGCACTGTAGAGACTAGCCACAGACACCAAACACATATAGGACAGTAGAGGCACAGTTCAGGGTAGGCACTGCAACTGTGTGTGTCCATGAGGTTTGTAGTGCCATAAATGAAGTACTCCTGGACAGAGCGGTGAGCTTTGTAAGCATGCAGGATATCCTGGATGGCTTTCATGTCAAAGGATTCCCCCATTACATGGGTGAAGTAGCTGGAACACACATCTAGGAGTGTTCAGAAGTCACACCATTTGTTTTTGTTTAGAAAACCCAATTTTCAGAGGTTTACAAAACGCTGATTTCAGGGGTTTTCATAAATGTTCCTACCATCTTTTTTTCATTTTATTTTATTATTAATAATAATTTTTTTTAATTGCACATGCGCAGCATGGCTCCTGGGCTGTTTTGTGTACAGGGCCTTTTTCCAAAATGTTGCTGGCAGAATTGGTGCCATTTTGGAAAAGGGCCACGTATATGCAGAACGCTGGTCGTTTTGTGCATGCGCAGTGATTTTTAATTTTAAATTTTTTAAAAATGAAATGGGAAAAAATGAAAGCAAATGACAATCATTTTCTTATTCATCTATTTTCATAACACTGGTCGCAAAAATGAATTGGGTTCCATTTGTTTTTGTAACTAATGATACAAATTGCACACCCTTACACACGTGTAGATCTGTGCTCTCAGTGAAGACCCGGAGAAGTACTTCTGCTGCAAGAAGTACTATTCCATTGTGCTTCAGGCCATGGCAAACACAAGGTGTTTGTTTCAAGATGTCTACACAGGGGCATCTCAAGGCTCCTAAATTCTGCACAATCCCCCCTTTTTGCCCACAAATATAAGGGGATTCTTAGATCAGGCCCCAGAATTTATATTGTGGGTGGGTGGTCTTGCACCCCATTATACTTGGCGATCCAGCTCCTTCCCTGGCTTATGAAGGCATTCCCTGCAGGTTCAATGGGCACCTCACCCACTCTCAAAACATTGTTGAACACACTTTTGGGATTATGAAGGCACAGTGGCAGATGCCTGGAAAGTACATAGACATGGCCACAGAAAATGTTGCTCCCATGGCGGTAGCTTGCTGCATGCTGCACAATATCATGAAGACTGATGGGTTAGCCCTGGACTGGCAGGAGAACTCTATTGATGATCTTCCCAATAATGGTGTTCCTGTCCCCCCAGGTTGGGGAAGTACCTAGAGTGGTGAAGGAAATGGGGGATGCATGTGAGGGGCTTGTACCGCCAGTTCCTTGAATGGCTTTTATTTATTTATATTTATATTCTGCCCTATCCCCTGAGGCTCAGGGCAGCTGACAATAAATACATAAAAAACAAATATAAAATAAATAATTAAACCTCCACAAAACTAAAAATGCCCCCAATCTATCCCTGCTCATTGAATGCCTGGCCAAATAAAAAGGTCTTATGCTACCTCCAGAAGACATTTGTATTAGGGCTTAGACAAGCCTCCAAGGGAAAGAAGTTCCAAAGCTGTGGGGCAGCTACCGAGAATGCCTCTCTGTGGGTGCATGTCTAGTTTTTTTTTCTTTTTTAAACTTACCTGGCCCCAGAGAAAGCCATATGTCGCCGGATCCCCTCCGGAGGGTGAGTACTCTACTCCTAAGCCCCTGATAGGCCCCCTCCCACTTAAGCATCCCACCCATGAGCCCTGCTAGGCCCCCACCCGTCCTTCCCTGGCCCCCACTGGCCTATTCTCTTCTTGGCCAGTGGGGGCCAGGGAAGGGGTAGTAGGGGCCTCGGTCCCCCTTCCCTGCACTTGGCCGAGGATTTCCTGTGTCCTGAAGTTTCGGGGCCCTTCCTTGAAACTTCAGAACTCGGAAAATTGAGTTGGACACCCTGGTCTTGGTGTTTTCCACGGAACACTGAAGACCAAGTTTCAGCACTAGGCGGCATCCAGCTCCTCAACCCCAATAACTGCCCATTCTGGGTGAGTGGCAGGGACGGGGTGTGCATTGCAACACATGTACCACATGGAACCCCAAACAATACCTGTAAATTACATTGGTGTTGCATGTAAACTGTCTTTTTTTTCTTTTAATAGTTTTAGCAATAATGTTAATAATGTAATGCAATTATATAATTTAGTTAAAATTTAATTTATTATTCATTATCTAGTCGTGTATTGCCAGTTCTGCGTGGTTATTCACTGTTGAATGTATGCGATTGGTTAGATAGTTTTTTGTTGGTGTATATTTGGGTGGTATTTTGATATAAGGCTGGTTCTTTACAAATATATAGTGCTGACTTTTGCTAATAAATTACTGTCAAAGTTAAAGTTGATCTTTCTTGCATATTGTTATATGCATTAGGAACTCATTAGCTAGTTATGTCTATAGCTTTCATCCAGCCAGTCTTTCCCTTCCCAGCCTTGCATCCCACAAAGAAATATAACCCCCTTTTAGTCCACCAATAATTAGAGGATACAATCATAAATAACAAGAATAACTTTTATTTACAAAAATAAAGATCTGAAAATTGAAACCAAACAAAAACAAATAATACAAACAAAGAAATTTTTAGGGTGTTCTCCTTTTTGTACTTTGGCCTCTGCTCCTCCTGGCACTCTGTGCATGGGGGAGCTCATGGAGGTGATGTCTGAGGTGCAGGATGTTCTCATGTCTGTCTATCAGCAGCCACTAGGGATGGGCGAACGCGGTTCGGTAGTTCGGTGTTTGGCCTGAACTCGGCCTGTTCGGACAACCGAACACAAACACGAACACGAACGGACCGAACGGACCGAACACCGAACACCGAAATGGCGAACACACCGAACCGAACCGAACAACGAACTACGAAATGGCCGAACACACCGAACGGAACCGAACACCGAACTACGAAATGGCCGAACAGTTCGTTCAATTCGAATCGCGTTCGGTTGTGTTCGGGTGGCTAAAACATGGTCTTCTGTCAGGTCACTGGA
>QEPC01001916.1:788457-816539 GCA_003113815.1 Sphenodon punctatus | reverse complement strand
CCGAACCGAACGGGCGAACACGAACGCGAGGTACGACCGAACGACCGAACATGAACACACGAACCGAACGCGGCCGAACCGAACGGCCGAACGCGAACACACGAACCGATCGCGGCCGAACCGAACGGCCGAACACGAACCGCGATCTGTTCGCCCATGCCTAGCAGCCACACCATCGCCATTGTGTCCTTGCATGGCTGCTCACGTACCTCATGAAATGTAAAAGTTGAAGATGAACTATAGGTTACGCTTGGGTTGCCTGAAATGTGCTTCTTCATTGCTTGCAGCTTGTTCAGAATGCGGCACCATGGCTTCTTACTGGTTTGGGCAGCTATGATCATATTAAGCCCGCCCTGCGTTCTCTGCACTGGCTGCCTGTGGAGTGACAGATTGAATTTAAGATTGCTCTGCTGGTTTTTAGGGCGCTGAACAATTTAGGCCCTGGCTATATTCAATAACTGCTTCTGGAACCTCACACTGATGTGTATCTGTGCTCAGGAACCACCCACTGTTTGGGGGTTCTGCCATCATCTCTTAAGTCGGCAGGCAATTGGCCTTTTACTGTGATGGCCCTTTGGTGTGAAACTTGTTCCCTCTGGATTTCCATCTCAGTTCCTCCCTCCTTATCTTTAAAAACCACCTGAAAACATATTTATTTTCTAGGTGCTTTTAGAATCCACTGCTAGTTCCCTCAATGAATTCTCTCCTCACCTTTTTCTTCTCCTATTTTAAAGTTTTTTATTATTGTCTTAAATTGTTTTATATTGTTTATATTTTATACTTATGTAATGTAAAGTGCTCCGAGTGCCATGTAAGATAGAGGGGGGGCACTATATAAAAAATTATTATTATTATTATTATTTATTAGTAGTAGTAGTATTTATTTACCAATGGCCGGGAAACTCCAACACCCCAACTCTTTCCAAGATGCACTTCAAGTTGTAGAATCCGATAACCATCATATAGCGCTCCACTGCTCTCACAGCCAGTCAAGCATGCACATACAGGGGTCCCATAGTCCTATACCTTCAGGTTCCTCATGAACCCCCATTATCTGGGTACTGGACACTGCCTCAAATTTGTGTCCCTCTTGATCTCCACCTGGATCCTACTTTACAGGAATTGGATCCAGCAGGAACGATCTTTTCTCAAAGGCCTGGTTGAAAGACTGTGCCTTAGGATTGGGGTGTGTATCAAAGTCCTGCTTTGTGTGCTGCCCTCCTCCTGCAGCTCCAGGCTTTGGCCTCCACACCAAATCACTTTGCTCCTGCATACCACGGAGCACACCAGCTGGCACCTTAGTTTCAGGAAATTGTCCAGGCGATCCATGAACTCCCAGTTCCTTCTGTCATTCCCAGAGGTGGTCTTATGGACCTTCAGCTTTTTGTATTCCCCTAGAAGTAGCTTTTCTTTGGCGCAGAGCTGGTATTGTTATCAGAAAAAAGAGATGTTGTGTGCAGAGCAGAGCACTTCCCTAGTCACCTGTCTGTGGTTTCAAGATGGCGCTCAGAGGAAACATGACCTCGTGTGAATGGCATTTAGACTTTAATTCATGCATTTATGGTGCAAGTTTTGGAAAGCACATTAGTAAATCACTGTTGAGATTTGATAAACCCAGATTAAGACACAGAAATTTCCACATGAAACACGCGAGAGTTGTTCAGATGTGAACTTAATTCACAAGTTTAATTGTCTGCTCGTGGGAGATATGTCTGATCTAAAACCACTTTGAATCTTTGCAAAGGCTTTCAGCTAGAAATGGTGTGACTGTCAAAACAGTTGCCATTGTGGATGAAAGATGCTACATACGTTTGTATTACAATTGATATTATTGTCCTTAGGCTACATGATGCACCTCCTAATTATTGGTATAAAGGTAGGGTTATGGATAGTCTCTTTATACTCTCTCCCCTATAGAAATTTAATAGCAGAAGGATGGAATAGTGTCACCACAGGCTGAAGGGGAAGTTGGAATGGTATTGATGGATGCTGTTGGGGTTATCTCTATTCCTAGAGGCAAAAAAACCAACAGTTCCACAAAATAAAGTGAAACGTGGAGCAGAGAGCAGACATAGTGGAAAAGAATTGAGAGGGGTTAGGTGGGGGAAGAACAGAGCAAGAACTGTCATACAAAAGAGACATAGTCTTTTTTTATATCATCTTCTAAGCCATTTTCTATGGATAGAGACTGTGTTATGGACACAGCACAGGCTTTATCTAGCTAAGAAAACTCTTTTAAAAGAAGTTATCCTAGAAAAACAAACCTGCATAAGGTAGGATTAAAGCTGGATTGGCTCATAAGGACCCACAAGGCCCTTATGACCCACAAGGTCCTTATGAGCTGCAAGTGGTTCGTGAAGATCACAAACCTTTCACCTGTATTGGGCTTGCCCTGCCATTTTCAGCAGTGGTTGCGTATAATATTAAAAAAGGGGTGAAGGCTAATTGATAGTTAGCCTTGTTTTAATAATTTAAAACACTATTCTGTAAATTTGAAGTTAGGTCTGATCCTCCATTGTCTTAGGCCGTATTCACACCTGACAGTGGCACTGCTTTGAAACTGACGTGAGGCACAGACACAGCGGAGGAAGGATCTGGAAGTCAGAGGTAGTAATGGTGCAAACAGGGTTCTTCTGCGACTTTACTCGTGGATGACAGGGCTGGATTTTGCACCCTGTCATTCGCAAATAAAGTTGCAGCAGAACCCCGTTCGCACCAGCACTAGCTCCGGCATCCGGCTCCTCCCTCGGCCGTGTCCTTGTCTCACATCAGTTTCAAAGCCGCGCCACCATCAGGTGTGAATGTGGCCTTAGATGGAGTTAAGAAAGAATTGTAATAGCATAAGTCAGAAAAGAATCCGGCCCAAATTTCAGTGTATTGTTATGGGACATGCAGCATGTTTGAATCATGGAAACCTCCAGGAAGAGTAGTTACACTCATCTGCACTACCTACTGTATCTGTTTTTCAAGGATGATAACTGCGGAGAAATCCTGAAAGGGGCGAGGGGGGTGGGAAGTGTGGTCCTGTTTTTTCTCAATTAGCGATTTCTCTCCCTAGTTTTATCCCCTCCAGCTGGGTTTGTGTCTGTGTGTTTGCAAGGAAGGGCTATTTCTCCTTTCCCAGACTCTATTTTGTTTACAGTTGTGATGGTTTGATTCATAGTGTGTGATCTGCAGAGCCTGCAGGGCTTTTTCTGAGCCTTGGTTTCATGGGGGAAAGCTGTTTCACTGTCAAGCGTAAACACACAATACTAGAGAAGGACATGCTGTTTGCCATTCCCACCCAACTTGCCTAGGTGCAGCTGGGGATCAGAGGTGGTTGTGACACTTCTGGGAATATAAATAAAATAAATGGAAAATAATTATTATGCCCCTAAGCTCTACTACTTAGCACATGAGGTTTTTTTTTATAGTTCCTACTTTGTTATGGACACTTCAGTTCTATACGTATCTTGTGGTACAATACCGTGTTCCTTTAAATACAGATTAGAATGTTTCCCCATTTGATGCAAGAAATATTTGAACATCATATTTGTTTTAGCTTCCTGTCCCAGTTCTGCTTTACTAGGATTTCTCTCTTATTTTGTTTTATTTGCCTGTGGAGTTAGTTGCTATGAGGTCAAAATCAGAACTCATTGGGGGATAATGATGTTGTAAGGCCTTGACAGGAGATCAGAAGTAATGCTGCATTGAAGCAAGGTCTATCATGCTGAAAGTTGTAGCCTTCCTGTGCAGCAGCTATCTGTGTAGCACTTGGGAACGATGCAGAGAGCCTGAGTCATTGTGTTTGGCAGACATTTTACCCACTGCTCTGTTTTCCTTGGGGAATTCTTTGCTGAAGGGAAAAAAAGAGAGAGCAGGCGAGAAAAGGAAGGCTAGAAAAAAGGGAGATAAAATGTCTGTTAGCTTTGTGATTTATATTTGGTCAGAGTACCCCTATTCTATTTTGTTTCTGTTGGAATTTATCTTGAACATGTTGTTTCAATATGACACAATCAGCTGGGCTCTCTCTGGAATGTCCCTAGGGATGAGAAACAGCCTCCCGGTAGAGTAATATGTTCAACAGAACGCTAAGATGCATTTTCTAACATCTGTATTCTATTTATGTCTTCAAAATATTTCCCATCCGCTTTGGGGGAATCAAAAGATGCTTTGAGAGATGCTCCCCAGTTTTCCGCACTTCACTATGATTTATCTTCAGAAGAGAAATGTGAACTGCACTTTTGTGAATTCTACGAGGGCGTGGTAACTTGCACTGAGTGTAGGATGCTCTCCGACGTTACATGGGAGGGGTGGGAACTTGCGCAATTGCAGCCACAATTCTATAATTGTGGGGATTAGCGCCTGTGAGACTGCACTAATCTCCTTTTATCACACAAGAACATGCGTCCTTGCAAAGGCTACATTTGGGGACCCAGTAATGCATGAGTGTTCTCGCGTGATAAAAGGGATTAGTGCATTTTCACAGGCAATAATCCCCGCAATTACAGAGCCGCAATCACCATTACACAAGTTCCCGCCCCTCCCATGTAATGTCGGAAAGCAGCCTAACTCTCTTAAATTGTTCAGATGAATGGATTGTGAATTAGAATAACATCTCAGGAAGAAGATCTAATTGTCATCGTGCAAAGCTGAATGGATGTGTCTGCATGGTGTAAACTTAGATTGCATTAAAACCAGAAGCTAAAGAATAAAGTGGAAAACATTATATGCACATTTATTGTTATAATGACTTCACTTTTATGATTGCAGTTAGCTGTGGTCACCAATTCCAAGTAAGATTGGGGAGGCTGGGGAGAATGATCTCAAAAAAGGCAATTAAAATTATTAGAATGGCACCATTTCCTATGTGAGTACTTGAGATTAAAAGGAATATGGTTATTTAATATGGGAAGTAAAAGAGCAAGAGAAAATATAACAAAAGTATATGAAATAAGAGATAGTAGAGAGATGGACAATCAACAATTCCTTTTCACTCTTTCCCATGACACAAGTTGGAGAGGCACTCAAAAGACATTAAAAGTCAATACAAAGAAATACTAGTTCACAAAATGTACAAGTAATTTGTGGAACTAGTTTCCACAGGATACCTTTCTGCAAATAGCTAGAACAACCTCATAGAATAACTGAAAACATTACCTCTTGTTATACTAGCTTAGATGAATTCATTAAGGTCCAGCAAGCCTCATGCTTTAAAGCATGTAGCTGAGACACAGAAGAAATTTACCTAAATGGTAGTATATTAAAGCAGATGCGGGTGGGGGATTTTCACCATCCTGTGGAGCACAGCTTCCCAAACTGTGATCAGTGAGACAATTAGGATGTTAACAAGCGAGACAATAGCCCCCTGAAGTCTAGTCCATGCATCCCCCACTCGCATGTTTAGCGTGTGGAGGCTAATAAACAGGCAGCTCCTTGCATGTATTATTTGGGCAGTTCCCAATCACAGGTTTGTTGAGACAAACCCAATACATGAGCAGGTATCCTTCCCCAATACACTCCATCCCCTTCCCAGTATCTGTCCCCAGACATGACTCCCAGCTGCAGCGCCAGCGAACCATGGGAACAAAAGCTGCACCAGCTGTTTCTTTCTTCTGGGCTATTATGTCTCCAGGAGGCAGTCCAGTGCCTACTATTCCAGCCCACCCAAGGAGGTTTATAGTTGGGTTTATACCTGCCAGCACTTGGCATCTGGAAATAACCTTTTGCTATGCACAGAATGCTGAGTTTGAGGAACTTGTCTTCTTTATTGAGCACCTCTAGTGAAAACTGAAAGCAAAAGCAATGTCTTTCCATGTTGTCAACTCCAACACCGTTACTCATATCCCCGGCTCACAGTGAGGTACTAGCAGGTAGCAGCGCATGGTTTTATCGCGGTCTCACCCACTGTGCTATTGGAAATCCCTCTTGGTTTGCATAAAGCCCCTAGTCAAACAGGCGCCTCTATACCTCTATTCTAGTATCTTTTGCATTACCAGACAGTGGGGAGGAAAATATCCCTGCTCACCAGGGTGCTCTTCAGGACAACAAGCTCTCCTTCAGCTTGTTAACGTTCCTTATATTCCAAGTTACTTGTTTCCCTGAAGAGATTAATCTCTGCTATCTGACCGAGGCACTCCTGGTGGCCCTGTGTGTATCATTTCACTGTCATCAGGGCAGTGATGAGAAAAACCAGCAGGCATGGTTCAGTTTCTGTTAGTGGCTGGCTTATATTTGACAGTGCACAAATGTCCAGAAAAGTCATGGTCTTGTTCGCATCCCACTCTCTTATCTCATCCAGGACTTCCACGCTTCCATTCTGCTGAACATGGAACTGCAGCAGGGTTGTACGGTGTCTGCACTCCATACATACATACATAGAACCCCATTGTGTACATGTGCCACCCTATGAACCCATAGGCTGTCTTGGAGGATGGGTCCCAAATGTCTACAAAGGCCAGGGTATGCATCACCCCCCAAATTCTCTGGATCCCAGGCAGCCACAGCACCTACAAATAAAAGATGAGGCTGTTTGACTTTCCCGGGCAAACAACGCGCAGCAATAGCTTTCTATGGCATTGACCCCTCATGCTCATTGCAAGCAAAAAATTTAAATTTTAAAAGATACGAAAATATATGGGTAGCTTTTAATCATGGGTAGCTTTGCTCCCACATATATTCTGAACACAGTGACCCTCACTGCATAGCAGATTCCTCCACTGAGCCATTTCTTAACATTCAGTGGTTCCACACCCCACCCCAATTAAATAATTCCATGCTTCCATGGTGCTAACATCTGTAACATTTTTAGATGAATTGGCATGTCCAATGATGTGCTTGTGACACAAATGTCTATGCAGTTTATTACACATCCAGCGTAAGCTTTGCAAAAACCATTCCACCAATAGCAGCCAAAATCAGCTCACGCTAGGCACACAGCCAGTCCTGTGAGGACACACAACCAATAGTAGCAAGTAGTTGCTCATGTATGGCATGTAGCCAATCTTAGCTAGGCAGCCCCCACAGCTCTATAAGCTGTTCAAAACATTTGGCGTGTGGTCTGCAGAGTTCACAGATGCTGGTGTCACAGCCATGGAGACACATGCCGAGAACTTTGTTGTGCTCTTATTGTGCTCCAGGCCTTCATTACCCCTGCTGAGCAGAACCTGCAAGCAATCTAACAAATCCAAGCCTTCTGCTGTTGTTGGCACAAAGTAATTTGAAGACACAGACAAACTCTTGCTTGATCTGTGGCTGGGATAGTGGGGTTCACCCCACTGCAGAGGCAGCTCCTGCTTTGGTGCCATGCACTTGCCTACCTCTGGCAACAATGGGCAGCACTGCGGAGGACTGAAGCCATGCAAGGGGAGTTGATGCATGCTAAAAGGTACTTGTCAGGAGATGTGACTTCAATCACTGATGCCATTCGCATGGCTGTACCAACAGAGAGGCTTGTCTGGTCCATGGAGAAAAGCACAGACTGGTGGGAGAATGTATTGTCCTCAAGGGGAGACACTGAGTGGGTTGCAAACATCAGGATGCCATGTTGCCCTGTCCTTCAGATAGCTGAGATTCTTGGGCTGCAACTGGAGAAAGAGCACAGTGGTAAGGTTGCCCATCTCCCTGGAGAAATGCGTTGCCATCATCATCTGGAAGCTACACCATACTTTGGAGGTTTGCCCAGTGATTGTGGAAGTACTGCTGGACTGAGTGGTGCAGTTGGCTGACCTGTATAGGGGTTATTGATGGGAGCCAGGACTGGCCCAAGGGTTTGAGGGCCCATGTGCTAAGTCTTGGTGTGGGGCCCCAAAGGCTGGCCGGTCTGCCCGCAGTAAAGCTGCCATCGGGCCGGCAGAACCTTATAGCTGGCAGAGCTCTAGGGAGGGGTTTGTCCATTGTAGGCGGAGCCTCCAAAATCCAGCAACAAAGAGTTTTTAGTGTTAAGATGTGATGGACAGAACATTAGTTTACACTGGGAACTCCTTGCTGCTGAGTAAAATGCTGCCACTTGGGGACTGAGAGAACCCTCCTACTAGCATCTCATCCAGTAAGTGGACGGGACTCCAGTAGGACAATTCTCTCTCTCTCCATCAGTGGTAGTGCCATAGCAGGATAAAAAAAAATCCTGTTCACATATTTAAAACATACAAAACCTCTGGGCCACATCAAAATAGCTGCATGCTATTCACAATACCTGATCACACAAGCACATTCATATTAGTAAAAATAGCATGTGAGGAGCCACTTGAAGAAGAACAGAAGGTTGCTACCTTGTAAATAAGGTTCTTTGAGATGGCTCCGAACATTCTCAGAGCACCCACCCTGCCAGCCTCGCATGGAAATTTTTCCTTATATTCCTAGAAAGGGTTGGGAGGAACTGTCATTCTGAAGGGGGGAGAGCACTTTTTATACTACAGGAGCTCGAGACCATCATGTGGCTATTATTTGAATAGGGTGAGCATGCACAACCCAGTGTGAGAATCTGAGGTGACATCTCGAAGAACCTTCTTTACAAGGCTACAACCTTCTGATCAGCGCATGGGGAGGAGCTCTTTGTAAACAAACAGCTTTATCTACCAGTCCGGCATCCTGACTCCATCTCTGCGGTGTGGGGCCCCTCTGCCGCAGGGCCATGTGTCTGGGCACCGGTGGCACATGTCTTGGGCTGGTCCTGATGGGAGCCATATCACCATAATCTGCCCACCCCATAGCAAGAGCGACTTCTTGAACTGCAAGGGATTCTTCTCTGTGGTTCTCCAGGTCGTACTGGACCACCATGCCCAGTTGATGGATATGCTGACCAGGTGGTCAGGGAAGAACCATGATACCCACATCTTCCATCGATCTTCCTTCTTTGGCCTCATGTACACCAGAGACTTTGTACCCTCCACTGAAACATGCATTGAAAGGGTGCTCATGAGGACCCTGCCTACCTCCTGAAACCCTGACTCATGAAGGCATACAGCATTGTCTGTACTCTGGAGCAAAGGTACTGTAACCGACAGCTCAGTGCCAACCTGCTTTGTTGTGGAGAGGGCTTTTGGGCATTTAAAGCAGCACTGGAGATCAATAGCTACTAGGACTGATTTTCAGCTAAGAGACTGCTCCCCGAATAACAACCACTGCTTGTGTTCTCCATAACATCTGCAAGACCAGCAGGGCTGCATTGGAGAACCCCCCATGAATTAGCTTTGGTGAGCCAGTGCCCTTGTTCTGGGACCAGCTGAGAAGCGTGGAGCAGTGTATAGCTGGAAAGAGGTCTGGGATGCCTTGTGCTGGCACATCAACAACAATGCTAGCACAAACACCCATCATCAGTGATGCACAATTTAATGCACAGTTTAATGTGCATTGGTGAACTATTTCAAATGTTCTTTTTGTCATATCAATAAAACCTTTAAGAATGTTTCCTGTGTGTCGTGTTTTCCTCTGGCCCATCCGGCCCCCACCCACACTGGGACAGCATCCTGTCCCTCCTTGGGCTCCCACCACCAGCTCAGGCACCTACTTGAGACAGAGCTGAGTAGCTTCAGGATGCCAGGATCAGGGCCCAACCAGAATTCTGATGAGATCAGGACAGATGAGAAGTCCAAAAGGGCAGGGCCAAGTACAGAATCTGAGCCCAGGCCAAGGTCAAATCAAGAGAAGCAGTCCAAACGAGTGGATCAGGCAGGAGTTGGAACACCGGTGCAGAAAGAAGGAAGCAGGGATCAGAAGTGCAGAGACAGGAGTCAGGGACCAGGAAACAGGCAGAGAACCAGGAGCAAGGGGTTGAGGCTCCAAGGGAAGGAATCAGGAGGCAACAAATTAGACACAGAAGCCTAGTTGTTGCTCTGCCTGCCTCCTGCTTCCTGTCACATGCCATATATATCGTCTAGTAGGAAAAAAAGATTTACCTGAAACTAATTCTTAAAAAAAAGATTCTACCTTTATCTTACATAGGGCAATCTCCTGTGTATAATATCCAAAATATAGGGCAATCCAATCATGGAAAAATACAGTAGCATATTTTGCTGTGTTTTTGAAATTGTGTTGAATATTCCTATTTTGCATAACGTTTTGTGAGTTTTTCAGAAGTAAACACTGAATTTCAGATGCCCAGTGTTCTGAAATGGGCATCCCAGCGTCCTAAGGGCACAACATTGAACGGTTAACCAAGTATAAACATGCGTGGCAACAAATTTTGGGGGGTTTGTAATGGTAGTAACTCAGTTCCTCATCACTGGTAATTTGTGATGTGTTTGTGCAGTTACTTCCACTGCTGTTCTTACAAACGACTGTACATTCAAGACCACAGCTTCGGCATGTGCATCTCATTCTGCATGGCTCTTCCACAGTTATTTTTCAGGAACAACAAATCATGTGCAATAAGGGGGCTGGTGTAGCACTCAAATTAGTTGTTACTGATTGCAGTTGTCCATTTATTCCCAAAGTGTAGGATCAGGGTCAGCATCTTCTAGCATTTTCCATATGATGCATTTCAAGTGTACACTGAGCAAGTGGTAATCTACAGCATCCACCGTTGGAGGTAAATGTGCATAGTCAAACTCCCTCTTTGTTGTAGAGATTTTCTTCATGTATTGTTCGTATCGAAACTTGTTTAGGGTTTGTGTTTTGCGATTCCCTTCATAATAAGACACCTGTATTTTGCATCTAATATCATTATGTTGTTCAACAGTAACATTATTGTATAATCCCAACAGAGATACCCATCTACGTAGTGTTTCAGATTCACAGAGGTGTTGGAATGCTATTGATTTACTCTGGCAATCACGAAAACTTTTTTTTTTTTTTGCATGATTGGATTTCCCTATATTTTGGATAATGGGGCTTATCCCAAGCCCCAGGGATTTTGTGCATGGAAACCATGTGCACCACCATTGCTGCCACATAGTGGTGCATGGAAACCATGCAGCTGTGTGTGCACATGGGGATCTGTGGGGCTCAGGATCAGCTCCACTGTACACAGTAGATTGCCCTATGTAAGATACAAGTGGAATTCTTGTTAGAATGAGTTCCTTCTCTCATTGCTTGTTGTCTTCCCCCCGCTGTTTAAAAAAACAAAACAAAAAGCTACAGTGTCTTTGCCAGGTCGCTAAGCCCACAGTTAAGAAAGTTAAAGCAAAGTTTTATGTTTTTATGGTCTTTCACTGGGATTCATTTATACAAATTCAGTTGAAATCAAACAGAACCCACAAATAACAAAAATCCCCAAACAAACAGTTGGGACCTTGGCTTGTGAAACTCTGTTCACATGTTCGTTCCAAAGAGGTTCCCATAGCCCTGCTCTGACTTTTTATCTATCCTGACAGGACGTACTCCTACACTTTTTTTTTCTCAGTGGGTCCCATGCTTCCTGTGTGTGTTCCCACAGCTGCCAGCCTTCATCTTCATAGGAGCCTAAAGGTGCTTATTCCACTAAGTCAGGTGACTCCACACAAAAATGCGGCAGATGTTCAGCATCGGGAATCAAAATAGAGTTTTTTGCACTGTGCAGCACATTTTTTTCTCCCCGATACCTTTCATTTCCTCTCAGCAGCATGTAGAGCAATTTTCCTCTTCTACTGCTGTTCCTGTTAACTCAGGAATCTCTTAATTTTACAAGGATGCTTTAATTCCCATATTATCTGCTCTCAGAAGCAGCATGCCTTGGTTCGTTGGTGTGTTCTGGTTCTTTATTTTTCCATGGCTGCAGGATTAATATGATCTTTGGGAAGAGGTGGCAGTGAATATGGGTTTTACATTTGTGGATAAGCTGCTGATGGGCATAGTGATTTCCAGCTCCTGAAAAATGTCATCTCGATGAACATTAATTAATTAATTTATTTAGATTTTTACTCTGTCCTGTCCCCTGAGGCTCAGGGTGGCTCACGTCATTATATATATGCCAGGATGAATAAGTAGGTCTTACACTAGAAGATACTCAAACTAGGGTTTAGGTCAACCTCCAGAGGAAGGGAGTTCCGAAGCTGTGGAGCAGCCACTAAGCACACCTCTCTGTGTGTCCAGGACATTTGGACCTGGGCCAATGATGGAACTTGCAAGAGGGAACTCTTGGCTGATCTTAGAGGCCACAGAAAGACATAAGAAGGAAGGCAGCCGAGTAGATATGTTGGGTTCATATTAATGGGTTCAGTGTGGAACAAAGTTGGTTTTCACTTGGAATCCTGTGGCGGGAGGGACTGATTTCTCTGAGTAGGATGCTATTGGTTTAAATCAAACCTATGTTGGAGTTAGGAGGCATTGATCTGTATAGTCAGTAAATTTGGATGTATTCAGCATTCAGCCAGAGCCTGCTCTTTCCAGAAGGCTGAATAATAAGGCCTTGGAGAAACCAGTCGCCTAATCAACCATGGTTATAAATGTTCCCATTTCACCTTTCCAGAATAGCTAAGCTATACGTCAGGGCTAAGGAGCCTTTTGCCTCCCACAGGATACTTGAAAATTAAAACACGCTTTGTGGTATGGATAGGAATTGAGGATGGGGGAAGGAAGGGGAGGGTCCAGATCATGAATCTATAGGTGTCTTCAGACGTTACGAGATCACGGTCAACCACAGTGAACCACGCTCAACCCCCCCCGGGCCAAAGGGCCCTGAACGTCTGAACGGCGTGCGCCAGATGTTCATCACGCTCAATACCCACATGGGGTCAGGTTCAACCACGCTTCCCGGGCTAGCCGGGGGAAGGTCCCGGGAAGCGTGGTCAAACCAACCCCCACAGGGAACCAAGCAAAAGTAACGTCTGGACGCCAATCCCCCAGCGGAACCAAAAAAATGGAGCCCCGGCCGGGGACGAGGCACGCAGCGTCGCTGCCAGGCAACCAGCACCAACACAAACACCGGAGGGAGATTTAAAGCGAGAGCAGCAGCAAGCAAGCGTGGCGGGATGGAGCGAGGAGGGAAGCGGAAGAGAGCGGAGGCACGGACAGCGACAGCGGCGGCACAGGAGGCGGAGGACGTGCAGCCAGGCCCAGCGATGCAGGCGGAGGGGGCACAGGTGCAGGAAGGGGGCACACGGGAGCACCCGACCAGGGAGGCGCCCCGGGAACACCAACCACAGCTGCAGCCGGGTCGCGCCGCCCCGGGGACAGCGGCCGGAACAGGCCCACAGGAGGCACCCAGGAAACGGGTAAGGGCACCCACTGGGAGGGGAACAGGGGGCACAGGGGAACCCCCTGTGGAGGGGGCCGGGGGGACCCCGGGCGGAAGGCAGGGGGGCAGGGGGACCCCGGGCGGAGGGCAGGGGGGCAGGGGGCCCCCGAGAGGGCCCACACCCTCACCCAGCAACCAACCACCCCCCTTCCCCCCCCCAGACACGAAAGTCGGCCCGGGCGGACGAGCCCCAGGAGGAGCCCGGCCCCCGGCCCCCGGAGGCGCACCCCCAGGAGGAGGTGGAGGAGGAGCAGAGGCAGGTGCAGCATGAGCTGCACCGGGAGGAGGAACAGCAGGGGCCCAGCCGGAGGAAGGCCTATCACAGAGGGGGACAGTGGGGCCTCCAGGAGACCCGGGACTTCATACGGATCTGGGGGACCCTCGAGTACCAGGTGGAGCTCGCAATAAACCAGCGCAACGAGCATGTCTACCGGGACATCGTGCGCGACATGGAGGCGGCGGGGCACGAGCGCACTGTCAACCAGTGTCGCTCGAAGGCCAAGGAGCTCAAGAGGGGGTACAAGGCCCTCAAGGACAATAACAGCCGCTCCGGCCACGGGGCCCGCACCGCCCCCTACTACGATGCCCTGGACCGCATCCTTCACATGAAGGGCTCCATCGTTGCCCCACGCCTGGTGGGCAGCGCTGTGGTCCAGGGCAGGGAGCGGGCCGAGGTACCCCCTCCCCTCGCCGCCCGCCCGGTAGACACGAGCTCAGGGGACCCCCACCCCCAGGAGGACCACCCGGGACCCGCAGAAGCCCCAAGGCCCCCCCCCAGCAGCAGCCCGGAGACATCCCAACGCCGGGCCGGCCAGGCGGAGTCGGAGGTCGGCACCTTCACCACCCTCAGCCAGTGGTCCCAGGGGGAGCACTCCCAGGGTGAGGCGCCGGGCTCCGAAGGCTCGGAGACGGACATAGAGGGTAAGCGGGCCCCCAGGGCAGGGGGGGGCACGACCAGGGGGCCGGTGGCAGGGGCGGGGGTGGGGGCCCTGCTGCAGGGGCCACAACCAGCCCCCTTCACCCGCTCCCCCCTCTCCCGCCCGCAGGACATGGGGAGCCCCAGGACCGGGCCAGCGAGACGGTGCAGGCCCCCGCGGAGGGCACAGGAGAGCAGGTGCCGGACCCAGGTAAGGCGGGAGGGCTGGGATGGCGGGAGGGCCCCCCGGGCGCCAGCCCAGGGGGGCCTCCGGCCTCAGTGGGGGAGGGGGGGCAGGGGGCCCCGGGACCCGACCCCGCTAGGGGACAGGGCCCTGCACTGACCCACCCGCCCATTTCCACAGGGCAGCCCCCGCGCGCGGCGCCTCCGCCGGCCGCGGCCCCAGCCCAGCGGATGCGGGAGTACCGGGCGCGGGTCCGCAGGCGCAGGGAGGAGCAAGCGGAGGACATCGTCCGCAGGGCGGAGGAACAGGGGGAGCGCATGATCGCCTCCGTGGACCGCATGGAGGCGGCCATAGAGCGGTCCATGGAGAAGGCCCTGGAGACAGACCGCCGGCTGGAGGCGGAGGTGCGCCTGGAGCGGAGGCGGGAGCGCCGGGAGCACCAGCGGCAGCAGGGGCTGCTCAGGGGCCTCCGGCAGGACATACAGGGCATGGTGCGGGAGCACAGTGCAAAGATGGACAGGTCCCACGACATTGGGACCTCCCTGCTCCTGCATGCGGGCACCATGTGTGCCTACGTGATGGCCGGCGCACCTCCGGGCGCCCTGCCCGCCCAGGTCCCCATGCCGGGCCCCTCGGCGCCCCCGGGCCCAGCCCTGCCGCCCCTGGCGCCCCCCCGGCCCCAGGGCCCTCGCATGCGCCTCCCAGTGCCCCCGGGCCTCCGGAGGGTCCAGCCCCCCCGGGGCGCGACCGGGGCACCGGGCACAGCTGCCCATCCGCCGCCCGGCCCCCTGCCGGGGCCGGGACCGGCCCAGGACACGGCAGGGGACACGGACAGTGGGGGGGAGGGGAGCTCCCAGAGCTCGGTGGGCCCAAGCGGCCGCACGAGGGGTCGGCCCAGGAAACGCGGGGGGATGGTGGGAAGGGGGGGGAGGGGGAGGGCCACATGAGGGCGGGTGGTGGACGGGGTCACGGGCACGGGGGTGGGGAGGGGGCACAGGGTGATTGTGTGAACTGTGTGGGCAATAAAGTGTTGTAAATAGACAGTTGTCCCCGGCCCGTTTGTGGGGGGGACAGGGCTGTGGGACCGCGTGTACAGGGGCATGGGCACGGAACGGGGGGTGGGGCCCCCAGGGGCGGGAAGGCCCTCACAGCGGGCCCCCCCGGGCGATGTGGGTTGCAAGGGCGTTCCGGATCCTTTTGGCATACCGGTACTCCCGGGGGTTCCCTGCGTTCACGTACAGGGGAACAGGACCGGGGGGCCGGTGGGGCTCGGGGTACTCCAGGGCCGCCCCCTCGGTCTCGCACACATTGTGCAGAACGCAGCAGGCACCGATCACCAGGGCGGAGGTGGGGACGGTGAAGTCCAGGCGGCCAGCTATACTCCTCCAGCGCTGCTTCAGGGCCCCGAAGGCACGCTCCACCACGGTCCGGCTCGCACACAGGCGGGTATTGTATACCTGCTCCGCAGGGGTGCTCGGGACAGGGTAGACCTTCATCAGCCAGCGGGTCAGGGGGTAGGCGGGGTCCCCCAGGATGCAGGGGGGCATGGGAACCCCCTCGATCCACCTCATGCCCATGTCCGCGAAGTCCCCCCGGTACATGCGGGCATAGAAGGGGGAGATGGTCATGATCCTGGCGTCGTGACTCCGGCCGGAGTTGCCCGTGTAGATGTCTATGAAGCGGGCCCGGTGGTCCACCACCCCCTGCAGGTGCAGGGAGTAGTATCCGTGCCGGTTCACATACTCCAGGGCCTCCCCCGCGGCCGGGCGCAGGATCTCGATGTGTGTGCCGTCCACGGCTCCGATGCAGTTCGGGAAGCCCCCGGCCGCGAAGCCAGCCATCACAGCGCCCTGGTCCAGGAGCTGGATGGTCCTGTCGAGGAGCACGCCCTCCACAGCCTCGCACACATCCCGCACGATGCAGGCGACCGTGCTGAGCCCCACCCCGAAGTGCTGGGACACGGAGCGGCAGGAGTCGGGCGTTGCGAGGGCCCAGACCCCTATGGCCACCCGCTGGACCATGGGGATGGGCTCCCGCATGGAGGTGTGCTGCCGCTCCAGCCAGGGCGTGAGGAGCTCCGCTAGGCGCAGCAGGGTGGCCTTGCCCATCCGGAAGTGGGACCCCCACTCGGCCTCCCCCCAGTGGGCCTGGGCCCGCTCCCACCAGGCCTGGGGCCGCTCCGTGACCCATAGGCTCCGCGCTATGGGCATAGCCAGCAGCGCTGCCCGGCGGAGGGTCTGCGTTGCCCAGCGGAACCGCCTCGCGGCCCCTCGGAGCGCAGCGGGCCGGGTGAGGCTCCGGCAGGCGGCCAGCCACGCCCCCCAGGCCCGGCGCCGAGCCCTGAGCCGGGCACGGACTCTCCTGCGGGCCTGCTGGCCCCGGAGGCGCACGCCAGCCCGCAGGGCCAGGACATAGCGCAGGCGGACGGCCAGGTGCACCCTCTCGGTCAGGAGGCACAGCTGCTCAGTGTGGTCACGGTGCCACTCAGCCGCGAGCGCGAGGAACATCCAGTTCCCACCTGCCCTATCGCGCTCCATGGTGCTGGGGCCCCGGTGGGGGCTGGGAGCGCTTATGGCGGCCCGGTGCTGGTGGCTCCGCCCGGGGGTCGGCCTCGCGGGCCTGCGCGCGCCCTGTGCCGGTGCGTTCCGGCTGCTCCCGCCCCCAGCACCCCGGGCCCCCTCCCCTCGCTGTTTGTAGCGGGATGGCCTTGAAGGTGCGATTAGGCAGACAGAGAGCTCGCTGTTGTTCTCTGCAGCTGTGCCGGGCCCGCACCCCACGCCTCGCTCTGTTGTGCTACAATGTTGCGGTGCGGGCCCGTGTTCCCTGTCCCGGGGGCCGGGCCGAGCCTCTCCCGGCCCTGGGCAGTCTGTGTGCCCTCCGGGCTCCGTGTCCCATTCCCTGTTGTGCTGGACCATGGCTGGCTGCCCATCCATGGGGCTCCCGCTGTCCGGCCCCCAAGGGGCCCCCCATATCTGGGCCTTCCGCGAGACCATGTCTCTGTGCGACCTGTGGCACACCCCTGCCGTGCAGCTGCTCCTGGCCGGGCCGGGGAGCCGTGCAGGTGCCTACGAGAGCCTGAGCTCCGGGCTCCGTTACTTTGGCCATGTGGTGAGCGCCCGTGATTGCCGGCTGCATGCGGAGGCCCTGGGGCTGGCTCGTTTCCCCGAGGGGCGCATCCCGGAGGTGCTGTGCGCCCATGTGCCCTGGAGCGCCTCGGAGACCGTGTCAGCGCTGGTGGTGTGTGGTCTGGGCGCCTACTCGGAGTGCCTGGCCGAGGGTGGCCCTGCCTTGGCCGTGAGCTACTTCTCCTGTGTTCACGGGGCCCGTGGGTACCAGCGCACCCGTGGGGCGGCGTTCCAGCGGCTTCTGGAGCTGGGGCATCTTCCGTGGCCCCCTTCTGCTGCCTGCTGTGTGCCGGAGCCCTCCGCGGTGGAGATGTCATCCCTGTTGGCGGTGTGGGCGCGTGTGGATGTGCAGCTGGCCCTCACCATGCCCGATCCCTTCGAGGCCTACTACCTGATCGCCCACTACATGTCCTTGCAGGGGTACCGCCGGGGCATGCTGCACTGGCCCCACCTGGTCCACCGGGCGGGCCACCCGGGCCCTGGGGCCAGCGGGGCCCCCGGCAGCGGCCCGTGAGCCCCGCGTCGCTGGCCTGCCCCCCCCGGCGTGGTGCCCCCGTGTGGGCTCCCGCCCCGGCCCGGGGGGGGGCCCTGGTCCCCGCTGGCCGCTCCCGACCTGCGGACCCCACCTCGGTGAGCTCCCGCCCGCCTCGCTGCTTGCTGCTGCCCCTGGCCGTGGTCCTGGGCCCCCTCCATCCCCGTGACTCCGTGGGTGCTGCCTGAGCGTCGCTGGTGCTGCGGAGGAGCACCGCTGGACCCGGCTGCCCTGCCTGTGCCAGCCTTTGACTGTGGGGCCCCCTTCCTCCTCCTCCTGGCGCCCCTCCGCCGGCCTCGCTGTGCTTTGGGGGCCCCCAACGTGCCTTGCTCCGGGGGTCCGCCCCCCCCCCCCGAGACTGCCTCTGTTCCTGTGGGGGCACCTCCTTGGACTGGACTGGACTGGGGTGGTGTGGGGGTGGGGGTTGCTGCTGTCTGTGCCTTGCCCCGTGGTGGTGCCCCCCCCTCCCTGCCGGTGTTCCGGGTGGGGTTTTCCGGGCGCCCCTTCCCCCCTTCCCGGCCTTTCCCTGGTGTGTGTGTGTGTGTGTGTGTGTGTGTGTGTGCCCGGGCATGTGGTCGTGCAGTGTGCCCCGCTGCGGGTCCGCTGTGTGTGCCGGCTGTCAGCCTGTTCTTGCTCTTCCCTCCTCCCTTCCCATTTCCCTTGTGGGGGTGTTCCCTTGTGTGCCTTTTGGCTTCGTTTGCCCTCAGGCGGCCATGTCTGTGTCCCGCCCCTGCCTGGTGCCTTGTCGGAGTTTTGCACCCGGCGGGGGTTCGGCTGCACGTCTGTTGTGCTGCCACGGCCTGCAATGGTTCGGCCCAGTTCCGGGCCATGGTCCTGTTCCCGGCACATCTGTTTGGGTCGTTTTTCCACCCCCGCGCGTGGTTGCGCTGTTCACCCCCCCTGGGGGTTCACTGCGGTGAACCGCCTGCCCGTAACGTCTGAAATCACCCTATGCCATAGATCCATCCGCTATCCTTTGGTGCATGCTTTTATATCTGCTCCCTTACATTGAGCTCACTTTCTGAATGCTTGTGAAGAGGGACTAGAACTAGGAAATGGAAAGGGGCCAAATAAAACAACAGCCATGGCCAGATTTGGTCCCACCGGCTGGAGGCTCTCCACACCTAATCTATGGAGTCCTCTTATCAGCAATACGGTATCTGAGTACCCAGGGATGGAGTATGAGTGTCAGTGCTTGGATGGTTCAAATTCACATAAATTATATCCTTCCTCTCTACGCTCTTCTTGCAGTGCAAGTTGCTTGTGATGCTATTTTACACCACCTATCCCATGTTGTTCCTGGTGTTGCGGTGACGCTGTACTTTGCACCAGACGTAGCTGCAATTTGGTGGTGGTACATTTGCTCCAGATATCGTGTCGATTGGGATAGAATAACTGCACCTATACTTGCTTTTCCAAAAACTTGGAATTGATGTCTCTAAATCAGCTATGTTCCTGTGATACAACTGGGGGGTGGGTGGGGGTGTGGACCCTGCAGTGGGGGTGACATGGACCCCAGGCACCGAGACAACTAGGGCAGAGGCGAGGCTTACCGGGACAGAAGATGAGGTGTGCCAGGCCACCAGGGAGGTGGCGCCTTTAGCCGCAGTTAGAACTGCATCAAACTACAACCTCCAAGAGCCCTCTGGGCATGGGGAACAACAGTAATATTATTATTATTATTATTATTATTATTATTATTATTATTATTGTTATTTAATTATTAGCAAGCATATATATAGCACAAGCAGTGTACCTGGTGCTTTACAAACTAATGGAATAGACATGATCCCTGCCTTAGAATCTGAGAGGCAGGGGGGGAAGACAAAGGAAGGGAAACAGAGGGAGAGACAAGAAGTGTAACATTCATGAAGATGCAAGGTTCCAGGTGCATGTGCTTGGCTTGGTTATATCAAGAATGATGGCTGGTTGGTCCATGTGGCAAGGATATGAGTACACAGACCTTAGGTAACAGATTGTACTGGATGGAGGGTATCAGCAGGAGTTAGATGAGGAGAGTGAGGAGTCGGTGAGGGCAGAGCGGAAGAGGTGGGTCTTGAGGAGGGATTTGAAGGTACGAAGGGAGGGGGCGAGGTGGATGTGGGCAGGGAGGTAGTTCCAGGCTTGGGGGGCAGCTAGGGAGAATGGACAAAGGTGGTTAGGGGAGATGGGTAGGCGTGGGAGGGCGAGAGAGGGGACAGAGGAGGAGCTGAGTTCACGGACTGGAGTACGGAGGAAAATTAGCGCAGAAAGGTAGGGGGTAGCAAGGTTGTGAAGACCTTTATAGGTGAAGACTAAGAGCTTGTGCAGGATTCGTTCAGGAAGGGGGAGCCAGTGAAGAGAGGAGAGGAGGGGCTTCATGTAGTTGAAGCAATGGGCGAGGTGGATGACCCTGGTAGCAGAGTTTTGGACGGAGATAAGGGGAGAACGGTGAGAGCGGGGGAGGCCAATGAGAAGGAGGGTACTGTAATCAAGGCGAGAGATGACCAGGACTTGAACAAGGGTTTTGGCAAAGGAGACAGTGAGAAAAGGGTGAATCTTAGCAATGTTATGGAGGGAGAAGCGACAGGATTTGGCAACAGAGTTGATGTAGGATTTAAAAGAAAGGGGTTTAAAAGCTACAGGCTTGGGGGATGGGAAGGATGGTGACCCCGTCGATAAGGATTGGCAGGGAAGAGGGAGAGTAAGGATGAGGGGGGAAGATAAGGAGTTCAGCTTTAGCCATGTTGAGTTTGAGTTGATATTGAGACATCCAGGTAGAGATATCAGAGAGACAGCTGATGAGGTGAGCTTGAATTAAATGGAAAGAGAGAGGGAGGAGAGAGAGATAGTTGAGTGTCATCGGCATAGAGGTGATATTGGAAGCCATGGGAGGCAATGAGTTTGCCTAGGGACAGGGTATAGATAGAGGAGAGGGCCAAGGACAGAGCCTTGGGGAACATCAACCGAGAGGGGAAGGGAGGAGGAGGTGGAGTTGGCAAGGGACACATTGAAGGAGTGGTCAGAGAGGTAGGAGGAGAACCTGCCGAGGATGGAGCCGAGAAGTCAAGGGAGTGAAGTGAGTCCAGCAAGAGTGAGTGGTCAACAGTATCGAAGGTAGCAGAGAGGTCAAGGAAGACAAGAATGGAGTAGAGGCAATTAGGTTTACCCACAAGAAGATTGTTGGTGATCTTAGTGAGAGCAGTTTCAGTAGAGTGAAGGGGGTGGAAGCCAGATTGGAGGGGGTCAAGGGAGTAGTTGTTTTGTTTTTAAAAAAAAATGTATTCAAAACCTATATCCCGCCCCTCCTGCCCAAAGGCAGCTCGTGGTGGCGAACAACATACACAAAAAAATCAGCAATAAAACATTTTAAAATAAATCTACAAATTTTAAAACAAGTAATAAAAACACACCCTCCCTCCCAAACCCCACCTCCCCCACCCTACCCCACCCCCTCGCCAAAAGCCTGGCGGAACAGCCAGGTCTTACACAAATGTTGAAATGACAGGAGGGTGGGGGCCAACCGAGCCTCCTCTGGGAGTGAATTCCACAGCACAGGGCAGCCACCAAAAAAGTTCTCACATCAGTGGACACCCGTCTCACCCGGGGAACCTCCAAAAAGGCCCCCACGGATGATCTCAGGGGTCGCACGGGCACATGGGGAGTGAGGCGATCCCGCAGATAGGCAGGGCCCAGGCCGTGAAGGGCTTTAAAGGTCAAAACCAGCACCTTGAACCTAGCCCGGTGCTTTATAGGCAGCCAGTGCAGAGCCCGGAGCACTGGTGTCATGTGCTCCCTGCGGCCCGCCCCAGTAAGGAGACGGGCTGCGGCATTCTGCACCAGCTGCAGCCTCCAGACCAGCTTCTTGGACAGCCCCACATAGAGTGCGTTGCAGTAATCCAGCCTCGAGGTGATGAAGGCATGGATGACCGTGGCGAGGTCAGAGTCTGAGAGATACGGTCAAAGCCGCCGGACAAGATGTAACTGCCCAAATGCACTCCCCGCCATGGCCACAACCTGAGATTCCAGACTGAGCCGTGAATCGAGGAGCACACCCAGACTCCATACCGAGAGACTAGGCAACCCCCCCCCACAAGAGGAGATTCAACCACCCCCAGGCCCCCCAGACCCCCCAGGCCCTCATCTGAGTTGACAGAGAGGAAGTCGATGCAGCGGGAGTAGACAACATGTTCAAGAAGCTTGGAAGCAAAAGGAAGGCGTGAGACAGGATGGTAGCTAGAAGGGCCAGAGAAGTCTAGAGTGGACTTTTTGAGGATAGGGTAGACAGTGGCGTGCTAGAAGGCGGAGGGGAAGGAGCCAGTAGAGAGGGAGAGGTTGATGATGTGGAGGAAGGAAGGGGTGACAGCGGAAACAATGGAGGTCAGGAGGCGAGAGGGGATGGGGTCAAGGAGGAAAGTGGAAGGTTTGGAGGAGGAGAGCAGGGAGGAGATTTCCTCAAGGGAGGACATCATCAAGCGTCACCCAGCTGGGCCGAGCCTGGCGGGGCTATTTAAGAGACAAGATGGCACAGAAAAGGCCAGCACTGTGTAACCCAGAAGGTGAAGGAAAGGCCGTACCCTTCTCTGTGGCACAAGCCAGGCCCGCAAGAACTGCTGGAACCTGGTCGTGAGGTAACAAGCCAGGGCCAGGCATTCTGGCCCAGTGGGCCCATCCCCCACCCACAGTAGGGTAGGGCATAGGACAGGTAGAGGGGCTGGGGACTGAAGGTGGGAGGAAGGAGGGGATTCTCCCCCTTCCCAAAGTCCCTTCCCCCACAGCAAAAGGTGACCCCACTCACTGGGAACCCCAAGGTGCTCCTCCTCCCCCCCCAAACCTGGGTCACGACAGTACGCAACAAAGACAAATGTCAAAGGGGCCATAGGAAGAATAGCAGTTCTGGGTCTCACAAAAAATATCTACATATATTTCCCCCAGATGCTTTTTTGCATTCCTTTAGGCTTCTCAGTAGCTCGACTAGTTAGAATTTGATGAGCAAAATGTCATATAGTATGATGCAACAGGAAGGGAACACAGGTGCTATTCCTCACAGAAATCTCTCTTCCAACAAACAGAGGGTGGGGGGAATATTTGTGCTGAATTTGAAACAACTGAAGCCCAGAGCTCAAATCCCAACAGAAGCAAGTGTCCTAGGACTGAAAATTGCATTTTAACACACTGAGCCACCATATGAAGAGGGAAGTATGTGTATTTAATGTCTGTGTAATGTCTATAATCCCTCTAACATCTGGGAACTGCTTCTATTTCTTAGTGGTATTTACACATGCACAGTGACTTACACTGATCACCTTTTTAGCTCCCTAACATGATATCTTGGTTTGTGTTAATTCACTTACAAATGATCCTTTTCACAGCTGTCTCTCTAGATAATTGGTAACTGTCCAACTGTCCATCACTATAGGACTTGGATCCAATCCTCCAAAGATTTGGTGGGTACATCACATTTCCTACCATGAGTAACAGTCGTATTAGTTCCCTGAATCTTCATTGTCAAGTAAGGAACAGAAAAGAGCAGAGAATCTAAGCTGCTGATTAGATTTAGAAAAGTTTTTTCCTTGAACTTTCCAGAGTTGTATGTGTTCTTCCACCTATTCTTCCCAGTCATCAAAGGGAACAGATTGCTGCTAAGGTCAATATCAGTCTTTCTCTTATTGGTGTATAATAAATGATGATTGAAAGTATCCAGATTATTTTAACATTATGAAGAATGACAATTTCCAGGAGATTTTACTCTAACTCTTTAGTAATCTATCTCTCCTCTATTCTGATTCCAGTGCATCAATGACGATAGGTGAGGCCAAACACAGAGTGATGTGCGTATTTATTTATTTATTTTATAGATTTATACCCTGCCCCTCCTGCAAAATATTCTCCATCAACACTGAGTTTTTATCCTTACAAGTGTGGAACCACCACATGTAGCTTTAGCAGTTTTATGACACCTCTGCTCAGTTATGAGATTAGAGTTCTATGCTCTTGGAGCTTCCTTGCAAAATGGAAACACCGCACAAGTTAAATCTGAAACAACAGGTAGCTAGTTTGTTGCCTGAGGGTAATAGTCAGATTTTTTAGTAGCCTGGCAGGTGCTGGATTGGCACTCAATTACCAAAAATACTTGGTATTACATCAGTTCTGATTTACTATTTTACCTTTTTAAAAAATATACTGATTTTCCATTTTACTGACCAATTCCAACTTACTATTTCACTTTTTCCTTGTTTTTCTGAATGTTCCTGACCATCTTCCAATCTCGGTACATGCGGGAAGCTGAAAATCAGTATCGGAAAACTAGGAATACGGTAACCAAAACTGGAAATTCAATAATTCAGGTAACCCGTCAGGCACCAATTGGGTACTGATTAATCCCTGATGTTACCAGTCATAGGTGACTGGTAACTGTTGATGGAGGGGGGGGGGAGGGACAGGGGCTCTATAAGGTCTGAAAATCTGGGGGGACACATGCCCGCCAGTTCCCCCCGTCGCCTATGTTACCAGGTCATGTCTGGTACTATCATTCTGATAGGTAAGATACTTGTTTTAGCTCCACACAAGATATACTATTACACACACAGGACTGGATTCTGAAAAATGAGATGTGCATATCTCTAGTTGTCTTTTACACAGCTGATTTTTCAAGATATATTAGGGATGGAAATATCAGAATCTGTTCAATACGATTTGCTCTATTTTTGAACAAATTGTATTGATTCAAAAGGATCAATCCAAAAGGATTGGTTCTCCCCGGCGAGGTCTATCAAAGCTCTTTGGAGCGGCGTTGGTACTGTTCCAAGGAACGTTCAGGGAGCCCCACCTCTGTCTTCCAAGGATCCAGAGCCACGCATGGGCAGAAAGGGGGGTAGTTGCCTCCCAGGACCCCTACCCAGCACCCGCCTCCCCATGGCCCCTGCCTGTCCTGCCTGGTTCAATTGTTTTCAACCGATTCCGATATTCCCATCCCTAATAAATCTTGAAAAATGAGCTGTGTAGAAGACAACCTGAGATATGCACGTCTCATTTTTCAGAATCCAGTCCTATATATATTAGTATATCTGCCTGCAGCAGCGCTGGGGCGGGTAACGTGTGTAGCAGAGGTGCGGGGAGGCAGAGGTGCGGGGAGGCAGAGGTCTCTGGGTGGGAAGGGGGTAGTGAATTAATATACCATTTCCCCTTAGGCTTTGGAGTCTAGTGGCACACCGCGGTGCCCAGCATGGCCTTCTCAGGACTGCGCTGGGCATAAAATACTAAGAAAAAAACAGTGCATGTACAAAATAGCCACTGTGGACATTTCCCCAAATTGCGCCGGCAGCGTTGGTGCCATTTTTGAAAGTGGCAGCCAGTCCGTGCATGCTCAGCTGGCAGCCGGGCATGCGCAGACTGGCTGCCACTTTAAAAATTGGCGCCTATGTTGTATAGGGCCTGGACTCAGGTCCCAATTATGGTTCCCTTAAAAGCAAGGGGGTGGGGCTTACTTTGGCAGGGTAAGAGCTCCCCCTTCAGGCGGCTGCTGCAGTAGAGGGGCCCCAGCTGAGGCTATAAGCTGCCGTGGAGGCAGGGCAGGGGCAGGAGCCCTCTAGGGGCCTTGCTGGAAGCCACTGCCACAGTTGCAGCTTGGAGTGGGGACTGTCTGGGAGTTCTGCTTCAGGCCACCACTGTGAGCCTCAGGAGTGGGTGACATGAAGTGATGCTCTCAGGTGGCTCCCATACCCTGAGGGGCAGTGATCTTCTCCCAAGGGGGCCGCTCAACCAGCCTCACCTCCCACTCCCTCAAAGGCAGTGCTGCTGCTCCAGTTCCCAGCCATTATCAAAGTGCCAGAGCCAAAGCCAGCTCCCCACCACCACCCATTCTTCCTGGCAGGGTCCTTTGCAAGCTGTCCGAGTGCCACTAAGAAATTTTCAGAGCTGTGTGCTGGCCTCACGTCTTCCTCACCCACTCTGAATGTTTTCTAGCAGTGCTCAGGCCACTTGAAAAGCCCTCTACCCCTCCCCCCGCCCCTATCAGGACTCAACTACCTCTTGCTCCATGGTAGCGATGCCACTGTTCCTGCTAGTTCACTGTAGAGTGGTACATCTTTCTAGCAATGAACTGAAAATCAGAACAGGCAGAGTCAGTGTTCGGAAACAGCAATATAGACTTTACGTCAGTGACACAAAACTAGCTCTAGAAACCAGTGCAAAATGCTTTTTGTTAAACTTTCCCCTGAGTTCCTTTTCATAGCCTTGTTGTCAAAGCAGCACATTTTCTTGGCATCCTACTGCTGGATTCATCTTATGTGCCAGCATAAGAAACATCATACTTCTATGTCTTCAGTTTCTTTGTAATGAGTTCTAACAACAACTCAAGACATTAAGAATTCATAAGGGCATGCCGGTATCGCAGTCAATGAGATCTCTTGTATATCAAACAATTTACAGTCAAATAAAATGCCTTTTGTCAGCACACACAGATGAGTGCATTTGTTTGGCATTCTTTGTGTGAAATTGATTTCATGTTTATATGCTATTTTTCCCCCCATCGTGTCATGAGGTCTGTTAAGTAGCACAGAAAGAAGCTACAAATAAAAACTCACAAACTGCCACTATTAAAGTCAGACACTTAAGTCAAAATACATAGAAAAATATTACAGCACACGGGCAATACTCAGCACTGAAATTAAATCTGAATTACAAAGACTTGACGGAAACTTTCCAGCAGGAGACAGTTAAACCTTAAATCTGTGGAACGTCTAGGGCAGGGGTAGGGAACTTTTGGTGCATGCCTTTTCATTATTTGGCTCCTTTCCAATTCCTGTGTCTGGCCTGTGGATTTACTCCTTATCTGAAAGAGTGAGCTCAGCGGATGGGGGCAGAGATGAAGGCAGGCATTTAAGGATAGGGGATGGAGCCATGGCGTAGATCCATGATTGGGACCCTCTCCCTGCTTCAAACCATCCTGAGCACATCTTTTAAGCGTCCCTGCCCACTCACCCCAATTCTAATCCACTGCAAATTTGGGTATTTTGGCAAGCAGCTCTAGACATGTCAAATGTGTTAATTTTGTGTTTGGGGATAGGTCTGAGATCAGCAACTCACTTCACTCAAACATATTTTAAACAAAAATTTCCCCATGAGTTTGACTGTTGAAGTATATTTTCTCAAGATAATCAAATGTCTATCACTTAATAATGAACAACAGTGTACGTGTGTACACCTCCCTTTCCCTCTCATAAAAGCTTTTCAATTTTAAAATAATGATAATTATTATTTTGAAATACAAAGGACGTTGAATTGAGTTCAACAAAAGCACAGCACAAACCAAAGGCAATAAATTCCCAAACTTAGTCAAATAGTATCTGTATGCATGACTCTTTGGGATAGTTTGTCATTGCATCATAATTAATTTTTTTTTATTAGCATAATAATCTATTCATCTGTGAGGTGGCATTCCATCTTCTAGTTACTGGACTGGCAATTTAATTTTTAGAGTACTCTCTCAGTGGCACAGGTATTATGTGACAAATAACATTATTCTGTGACTAACATCCTTGCCTCTGTCTGTGGAGGGTTTTTGTTTTCCTGGGCTGAATGTGGAGAGGCACTGGAAGTGGGTGTGTCTTTGCTTCTTGTGAATTTCTCACACAGCAGTGTGTAGAGGATTGTAGAATGTGGTTTAAGTACTTTGAGCAGAAACACTCTTTTATGAAGTGGCTGCAGCTGTTCCACAGGATTTGTCCTTTCTTCCTCATGGATCTTACTATTGTAGCGTTAGCTTTCTGTTGAATAACACACAGCAGAAGTTTCTTCAAAACAGAACTTTACTAAGAAATCCAACACCCCTTCTCAACAGTCACTAGTCAAACCCGCTAGGTTCATTCTTCTTAATGGCTAGCGATGGCGTTCCCCTGCTAGTGGCTTCGTGAACACATCCGCTGTCATATCCTCTGTAGGACAGTATTGCAGATCTATGAGTCCTTGTTCCTGTGAGTCTTTCAGGAAACGGTATTTTACGTCAATGTGCTTGGTTCTGGGGTTGATTCTTTCTGTTTGTGCCAGCGCTATACATCCTTGGTTATCTTCCAGGATCGGCGTGGGTCGATCCTGGAAGATCACATAAGCGTGATGTGCATGTAGACTGTGTTTTCTGATGTTAACTCTGGGAACTTGTTGCTGCTGTATTTTGCCAGTGTGTTTCCCTGTGTTTTGGGTTTATACATTATTTA
>QEPC01001916.1:773745-787343 GCA_003113815.1 Sphenodon punctatus | reverse complement strand
CTGTGCCACTACTTCCAACATGGCATTTATATGCTCCTGCATTTCACTTTCTTTGCCAAGCCTCATTTTGTATAGTTTCCTCAGTAGAAACAGTTTGCTATTCAGGTTAGTTCTCTCATGCAAGTTTTGCAATGCAATCCACATGCCACCTGCTGTGGTCTCACTTCTTATATGGCTGGTCATCTTCTACCAATAAACTTATTATAGCCTTTGCTAACCTGTCCTTTTTATCCCATTCCTTGTGATTTGCTGCTGGTCTGTTTGTGGTAATTACCTCCCATAGATCATCTTTAGACAGCAGTATTTCCACTTTAAACTTCCACAACTGGTAGTTTACATTGTTCAGCTTTCCTACTGAAAGTCTGAGCTGCTTGCCATACTTGCTTCCCTCCCTTTCCCCTTCTGGAATTTAGGTCTTCTTACTCACAGTCAGTAGGCCTTTCTGTCTGGGAGTTTTCTTTCACAGTCTGCACTCCTTCTGGGCTGCTTCTAGTCTTCAAAATTACCTTGAAGATATCCTGGGCCCATAACCTATTGTAGAGTTAGCTTTCTGTTGAATAACACACAGCAGAAGTTTCTTGAAAATAGAACTTTACTAAGAACTCAGAAGACATGCTTCCATACTGTACAGACTGGATGGGACAAGATGGAGGACAGAAAGAGGAGACAAGGGAAAAAAACCTGTTTCATCCCCTGATCCTCCTCCTACTGGACAAGCCCCATATTAAGCTTGCAGGGCTTGGAATGGGCTTTTACTTGTGACTGTTGCACAATTCAACACTTACAAGGATATTTGGGGTGGGTGCAAGTGTTTGCATTTTTACCATTCATATCCAAATACATGAAAACATCTTTCTCAGCCACTTGGAATATGGAGGCTTGTCAAGAACTTTTCATTATATCTTCTACTCCCTGCATCTCCACAGCCCCTTTTTCCACTTCTTTTATCCTGCTAACCTCCCCCTTGAACAATCTATAGGATTTATTCAGCCCTTCTAGACCCCCCCCCCCTTTCCTTTCTTTCTCTCTATATGCCCCTCTGTTTTGCCATTCCATTTCATAACATCTGATGAAGCAGGGTTTTGTCTATGAAAACGCATGCTTCTTTTAATCATTTAAAAGGGCTCAAAATCCAGCCCTGTCATTTGCGAGTGAAGTCGCGGTAGAACCCTGTTCACACTGGCGGTACTTATGACATCTGACTCCTCCCCCTGCTGCATCTTTTCCTCATGGGAGTCGCCGCTGTCAGGTGTGAATGTGGCCTTAGTCTGGAGTCAGGCAGAAGAAGTCAGGATAACACCTTTAGAGACTAACATGGCTAGTACCATGTTACAATTAGAACAATTGAATTTAGAGGTGATGAGGATATGGGTAATTATAATTTACTGCATCAGGGCCATATCTGTGAGGAACACTCAGAAACAGAAATGGCTCCACACAGCTTCTTGAAGTCCAGCTTGTAAGATGACAGTTTTGCATGAAGGGATATATCTTCTGTATCAAGCTGTTTGTAGTGGACCTAAACTTGGGAAACCAAGTTGAGTCTGTGAAGTTTCAGTATTTTAAGGGATTTATTTGTGGGTTTTTTTTTTAATATATATATTTATCCTGTGATATAAACTCTGTGGTTAAACCAAACAGCAATATAGAGTTTCTCGAGATGTTTTACGTACAGGAGCTGAATAGAGAAGATACTACTAAACAGTTCGATACACAGCTTGGGAGGAAAAGCAGTGTTTATCCTGGAATTTTTTTTCCTGAGCAATGGCTCTTTTAAAAGGAACAATCCATGTACTGTATTGTGTTTCATGAAGAGACTGAAAGTGCTTCTTAGTCCTAGAGAAAAACCATTTATATATGTATGACAAGCATACATCAACATTTCAAACATGTCCTAAGAAACTTCCCATGGGATGAGGGAATGTGCATGGAAGGAGAGCTACTAAGTTTAGTAGAAATAGTTTCACTTTAAAATTTCAAAGTGTATGTTACATCAAATACAATATGACAAAACCATGCATACATTGGAAAATTATCCCTGTACGAAGAGCAAAAGCTTCCTAAACTACCTTCTATTGTAATTGTAAGGATGCTCTACCTGTATCTTCTGGAAAAGGCAAACTTTGTTTTGGTGAAAACTCTATTTACATAAGATTAGAGGCATAATTAAACATTGACAGCAAGAGATCTCTTCGGGTGGCATTTGAATGAATATCTCTTACAAGATAATTAACAAACCTTATTCAAAAGCAACAAAACCCTCAAACTCTTCTCACACACACTGAGTGGCATTAGTAGACACGGGTGGTAATGTCCTGGAATGGAGGTATGTAAACAAAAAGGTGGCAGTGTTGGGTCTGTGATGAGCTGGGTTTGACAGCAACATAAACACAGCATGAAGAAGACTTCTAAACAAAATCTCCAGCTGATCAGTGGAGCCAGCCCACCACAGGCCTTCAGTGCTGCTGAGAAAATAAGTAACATATCCAGAGGACACCGGTGTGTCTGCAACAGCAGGGGGCATGGGATTTGCATGTCATAATGTAATTGTCAGTCGCTCTTACTGCTAGCAGGTGTGAATCCCTTGAGTGAGAGAGACTGGGAGCTTTGATTACATTTTAGTGTTTTAGGCGGATATATTGCAGACATCTAACTGTCACCAGATCTGCCTAAAATGTGATATGACAAAGCAACAGATGTACAGAGAAAGTACTCTAATAAATTTAATGCTTTTATTGGACTTGATTCTGCAAGTTGCTGAGCACTTCATCTATGATTACAGAAAGCTTTAAGCATGTGAGTAGCCTCACTGAAGTCAGGTAAAGTTATATATGACTAAGTGCTTTGCATAGAGAATTGAAATAATTCACTCGATCTCAAATTTGGTAACACCTTGAGGCCCATTTTTGGCTTTCGTTTTTTCCTTGCCTGTTTTTCTGGACTCAGTGAGACTACCAAGATGCTTAATTTTATGCATGTAAGTACTTTGCTGCGTTAGGGCCTTATTGATCAGTCTGGGATATACTGCTTATTGAAAATGGATATATGTGGGGGAGAGTGTCAGTGGCAAGCAGATTAGAGGTTCACAAGAAAATCAAGACTATTATCTTATTTGTCTGAGTGACTAGGGGAGAGTTTTTGGGTGCACTCCTTGCCCATCAAAGGCAATGGTAGTTTTGTCAGTGGATTCAGGATTATGCATACATACAGTCTTTTAAAATATTCTAACTATTGGGTGAGGATTCTACTATGTATCTGTCATTTTTATTGTGGTAGAGTTAAATGCGGAGCATGTAATTTTTGCAATCAGTTGGTGGCAACAAAATGTTAAACTGGGTTTAACATAGTATAGTGCCTTTGTTACTTGCCCAGATCTCATATCAAGTAATGGGGCTAAAAATGTCCAATGTAAGAGCCTAACATTATTTACTTTAAATCTCTATTTTGATACCTAAGTAAATGACCTGCTTTTCAGAAGTATGGGACCACCTCAATATGGATTTAAAATACCTAACTAAAGACTCCAATATTTAACCTTGTAACCTATTTTTAAAATAAATTTAAATCTATTAATCTTGCCATAACATTAGCCTCTAGTATTTTACAATGTGTGGGCTTTCCCCAAACACAACAAATTTAACATCCCTCCCTGCACAAGACACAATGGGCTCCTCCTGCATTGGGTTTAGTTACGCAAAGGTGATATTCTGGAACTCTGTTTTAGGGTGACCCACGGTTATTCTTAGCTTCATGTTTTTATGTTTCTGTTCAGCGACAGTTAAATCTATTAGATACTTAGCTGAGGTTCTTTGTACACTTGTCCCCTTTGGGGGAATACTTCTTCCTGTAAAAGACAGCAGTAAAAATATACAGCTGCTCATTAAATTACTTTCCCACCATCATATCCCAACATCATTACACCACATACTCACAACTACACTGTCATGGTCTCTGACTGTATCTGATCTCAAAGTAGTGAATGTTTGGTTTTAAATGGGAGACCACCAATGAAAACCTAGGTGTTCCTGGAACTGGTGTTGGTTACTGAGAATGAACTTGACCCTACAAAACGGTTGAACTACTTCTTAAGGTGCTAAGTGCATTCAGCTTCTAGGTTGCTCAGCATTTTGAAGGACTGAGGCCTATGTAAGTCAGTCCAAATGCATTCCACTTCTTAGGAGTCACTGTGTTGCTAAATGTGCCATTTTCCACATGAACTGTAGAACCAAGCCCTTGTCAAGTAGAGACAGTGGCTAAAAACAGATATGCTTTGGGTCCACTTTGACCTGGGGCCCAAGCAGCACGTGTAACCACACGATGCCAGCTGCTGGCTCAAGATTGCCCTGGGCAGTGTTGGGTCTAGCCCAGACTGTGACCTCTGGACAACCTCCAAGGTCATAGCCTGAGCTAAGGCCCACCCGACTGGGCCAGAGCAGGCTAAAATGGGTAAACACGTTTGGGCAGCCACGGCTTTCCTGGTCCGGGCCTGGGCCTGGGGCCGCCATGGCTGGCAGTCATGACTGTACCTCACTGGCCACCATGGCAGACTGTCATGGCAGGGGGGCAGGGTGCTAGGAGCACAGCATGGGTAGAGCTGCCTGCCTGTTCATTGCACTACTGGCTGTACCCAGGCCATGCGACCTGTGTTACAGTTCCCCAACCGCAGTATCCAGTGCCCCAACCTGTCCTGGGTAATGTTGCCCAGGATTTTCCACCCCAGGGTGGGTCATGACAGTGGTATGCTGCTGTCACATGTGTTTTTAATTGGTGTAGAATCTCCAAATGAACCTGGTGACCTAGAAGCCTCAGGTCTGTTGACTTTCAATGGACTTGGTTTCCAACTCACTGAGGCTTTTTGAAATATTTTTCCACAATGCTGACATGTCAAAGGGAGAAAAAGAAGTATACACATGTTTTTTTCTAAAATCAATTTTAAAAAGTTTCTATCTCTGTTTTGATTTGGTCATGTGTTATATGGGTAACTCTCTGAGGTGCATAGCCACCAACTGAGGTAGCATAACTCTATGGTGCATAGACATCAACTACAAGTGATGCTTTGCCTACCTGCTGTTTTAGGAAAACCCCATTTTGTCAGTGGCAGTGGCCCTGAATTTGAGGAAGGGAATCTTCTTTCCTTGGAATATCTTGTTGTTGTTTTTCTAAGTTACATTGGATGTTAACTAATGGGAAATGTTCTGGGCCTATGAGATGGGGGTCTGGTTCAGAGCCAGTGGGGTTGGCAGCTTGGCCCAAAACATGGGCCCGGAATTAACTGGGCCAATGGGTCCAGCCCCACGAGCTGCCCAGGTGGGCCAGAGCTGGGTGAACTGGGTGGGCATATGTGTCTGTTTTTGCGCTCGTTTGGCCTGGCAGGGGGGATTGCCATGGCAGTCAGTCATGACTGCCTATTATTGGCAGCCAAGGCTGCCTGTCATGACGGAGGCAGGGCACTGGCCAAAATGTGAGAGTGGAGCGTGTTGCTTCCCGGTCCCCTTCCCTGGCTGGGTCAGGTTGGGGGAACATTTGATTCTGTCCCCCAATCTGAACCAGCTGAGAGTGCAGGGGGCAGCCGTCCTACCCCTGAACATGCAGTCATAGTGGTGGATGTACATTTGTTTTTACTACTACTACTTCACCCTCGGAAACTGATGAAACCCTCTGGGTTCCAGAATGCTCTAGGGGAATTGCGCACAGACCTCGGTGACCACTCCATCAATGACCTTGTGGCCTTCTGGAATGGCTGGTTGGCCGGGACTATTAATCGGGTGGCTCCCAGGTGTCCGCTCCCAGTGCTTCAGCATCACAGGTCTCCATGGTTTACAGATGCCCTGGGGTGGCTGAAGTACAGAGGGAGGCAGTAAGAGAGATGGTGACACCGTACTTGCGCTGAAGATGACGGATTGTGACATGACTATTTTTAAAGAGCTATGTCATGGCTGTGCGGGCAGCAAAGAAAAGTTTCTCTGCTGCTTTCATAGCATCTGCACAGTTATGTCCAGCAGAGCTTTCTCAGGTGGTGAGAGGGCTGGTCAGTCCAGTCTGTCTCCACCTGGATCTGGACACATTTATCACAGAAGGCCCTGGAAGTTTGCGGACAAAATAGTTTGCGGACAAAATGGTTCACATTAAACATGACTTGGACTCAACTCTTTTGGATACAGTGGCAGAGCCAGAGGTTAGGAATGCCCTGTCTGGTTAGTGTTTATGGGATCAATTTCAATTGGTGATGCCTGCAGATGCAGGGGATATGTTAGTATCTGTTAGGGCCACATCATGTAAATTAGGTCCATGCCTGTCCTTGTTGGTGAAGGCCAGAAGGGAGACAGTGGGGCCATTGCTGGTGGAGGTAATCAATGCTTCTCTTGGGGAAGGTAGGCTGCTGGAATCACTTGAGGAGGTGGTGGTTCTTGACATTGATTCCCCAGTGAGCCATTGGTCGGTTTCTAATCTTCCCTTTTTATGGAAGGTTATTGAATGGGTGGTGGCTCCATCAGTTGCAGGCACATCTAGACCGCATCAGTTTTCTGGATGCTTGACAGTCTGGCTTTCTTCCAGGTTATGTGACTGAGACTGTACTTGTGGTTGACTGTACTTGGTTGATGATCTATGGGTGGAGCTAGATAAGGGACATTTGAACCAGTTGGTTCTACTTGACCTGTTAGTGGCTTTTGACACAGTGAATCATGAGGTGTTGGTGACTTGACTATGGGACCTTGCTGGGGTGGACAGGACGGTGTTGCAGTGGTTCCGTTCCTTCCTAGCAGATAGATCTCAGTGGGTAGTCCTAGTGATTGTTCATCTTCCCCTAGGGATCTCCTGTGTGAGGTCCTGCAGGGTTGCATTCTGTGCCCCCGTCTGTTCAATGTGTATATGCAGCCGCTGGGGGAGGTTGTATGTAGATGGGGGGTACTTTGTCATCAATATGCTGATGACACTCAGTTGTACCTCTCCTTTTCATCTGACCCAGGCCCTGCAGTCTCGGTGCTTTCCCGGTGTCTGGCTGCAGTAGGGGATTGGATGAGGTCTAGCCAAATGAAGTTGTATCTTGATAATACAGTGGTGATGCTCATTGGTGGGGCCAGTGTTCTGGGTGAGGGTGGATTGTCTGTCATCGACGTAGTCTGCCTGGTGTTGGCATCTTTGGTACGGAGCTTTGGGGTACTGGATCCGCAGCTGCACTTGGATCTTCAGGTGTCATCTGTGGCCAGGGGCCCCTTTCACCAGTTACATTTGGTGGGACGGCTTTGTCCATATGTTTCAGACTTCGATCTTGCCATGCATTTGTCACCTCGAGGCTAGACTACTGTAATGTGCTCTACGTGGGGCTGCCCATGGTGATGGTCAGGTGGCTGCAGCTGGTGCAGAATGCGGTGGCCCGTCTGCTTACTGGGACAAGTCGCTGGGAGCACATAACAGTGGTGCTCCAGGCTTTTTACTGACTGCATAGAGTCTTCCGGGCCTGATTCAAGGTGCTGATTTCAACCTATAAAGCCCTAAACGACCTGGGCCATAGCTATCTGAAGGGCCGCCTCACTTTCTGGGCACCTGGGTGGCTGTTGTGGTCATCTGGGGGCGCCCCCCCTGGAAGTTCCATGCTATCCACGGGCTCAGGCAGACAGGAGGGCATTCTTGGCAGCTGCGCTGTCACATCGGAATTCTTTCCTGGTGGAGGTTCGCCTCAGCCCATATCTTCTCACCTTCCAATGAAACTGCAAGAATTGGCTCTTCTGCCAGGTGTTTCGTGGGGAAGAAGGGGAGGGTGAGAAGGGTACGTTGGGCTAAGGGGAAGTATTCTTTTCTGCACCTGGGTGATTTGTTTTTTGCACACGATTCAGAATTTTAGTATTATTTGTATTATTTATTTTAATGTTATTTATATTTTTGTGCGATGATTGCTATTTTATCTGGTATGCGTAAGCAGCCCTGAGTCACTTGTTCCAAGAGGAGCAGGGTAAAAATGGAAGTATAAAATAAATAAAAAATAAACTCTCAGCCCAAATCTCCTTTGCCTTCCGGCACCAGGTTAAGACATGGCTCTTCCGCCAGGCATCTGGTGAGGGGGATGGGTTAAGGTGAGGTTCTGGGTGTGGGAGGGGTTTTCTTTGTTTTTTGCACACTGTTGTTGAATTTCAGTGTTTTAACTGGTTTTAAACTTGTGTTTATGGTATGATGATTTTGCTGATGTGAGCCACCCTGAGCTGCCAGAGGCAAGAGGGACGGGGTATAAATGCTGCTGCTGCTAATTAATAATAAATAATTAGAATCCGTGCACACAGTCAGTATGCAATAAACTTCAGTGTCTCCAATAGATCTGTAAATACAAATATTTGGACCTAATCATTTGTGGAAGCAAACTGTAGCCTCACGTTTACAGTTTCAAGATTCACACTGCCTGTTGGTGTTACTGGAATAGGGGGAAATATCCCAGGAATGGGTCCACATGGCCAAGGGTTCTCACACTTCCACACACATACACAGCCCCGGCCCCAAGAACTGATCTCCGCGAGATAAAGCCTGTCAGGATAGTGGTTGGGTTGTGTGGTCTCAATGAGACCAGCCCCTTATCATCATAGGGCGTGGAGACAGTAGAGAAGCATAGGGTCTCACACCAAACACCCTCGCAGTTATAACCCACACCGGGGGAAATGGGGGTAGGGCAAAGAGATGCAGGGAGCGTGAGGGATAGCGGGGAGAGGTCCAGGATAACAAGGGTCACAAGGGAAGGGCTGGCACACTACTAAGACTAGGGGGAAGGGAACCCCAGGAGGGGGAAGGGACTACTTTGTCCATTCGCACTTCACCCACTCTCTCTCTCTCTCTCTCTTGCGCACGCACGCACGCACGCACGCACGCACGCACGCGCCACTCTCTCAGTGCAAGGAAGGGGGGGGGGGGAGAGGTAGCAACAGTTACAACAATAATGCAAATAAGAATACAAAAACACACAACACGTCACATTTAGCTCTCAATATTGGCCAGTTTCCTCCTCTGCAATCACCAGCATTGGGGGCTTCCCGATGCTGGAATTTATGCTGGTGGCCCCAGCCCTGTGCGTGCCCGCAGGCGTGCGGAGCGCCCACGGAGGGAGGCGTTGCCTCTGCTGTGCGCGGCAGTGTAAATCCTGCCTCCTCAGCATCCTCCAGTGTTGCCAGGGCAACCGGGACGCGGTCTGGTGATGCTGCCGCCGCCTCTACAAGAAGAGGCTGCAGCGTTGCAGGCAGAGTGTGTGGGGAGTGATTCTAACGGGTGACTTCCAGCATGGTTATTGCAGCCGTAGAGGCAGCCGCCGCACAATCCCCCTGCCACGGAACATGGGGGAGGGGAAAGCATGTCAGGTTGACGTTTGCAAGTAACATGTTCCAGGTGTGAACGCTGGGGAACCTGGGCTCCCCAGTGCTCCCAGTCAGCTCTTGTGACCTGAAAAAGCTGCTTCTCCTGCCCACAGTGCCTGTGAGTGGTCCTGTCTGCTGGTGTAGCTGGCTGCTGCCATTCATATGGGCAGGGGCTCCATGGCTGCCCATTGCCATTCCTCCATTTGGCTTGCCCCACATGGAGCACACCAGGTTTCCTAGCAGTGTTCTGGGCATGATCATGAGTGGATGCTTGGTGGCTCATGAGAGCGCACATCTGGCTGCTCCACCTTCAGATGGTCGGTCGGATCCGTGGCTCCTGGGTGGCCATGAGGGATAGCATCTTGTTTGAAAACACCCAGTGATGATCATTCACGGGAGAGGAACCACATTTCTTCATTGCCACCAGTGGGTGTTGTAGGGAAAAATCTGGGATTCATATCTTCTTCCCATGGCAATCAGTGGACCCTGGGTAAGCTGAGTTAAAAACATGGTGTGATCCTAAATACACTTATGCAAACAGATCTCCATTGAAGTAAACAGGGCTGAGCTCATGCAAGTTAATTGAGGAATGTAGCCACTAGCCAGCAACACTGACTTGAAGATTATCAGTAATGGGTCTACATCTAAGCTCTTTTCTCAAGGTTCTGTTCTGTGGTTGTCTTGGAAAATAACCTGAAACTCATCAGAAGTCAGAAAAAGTTTCCCCCATACTTGTGTGTGTGTGTGTGTGTGATATTTTCTTGTAAGGGTATTGGGATTTGTTTTCTGGGCCTTGGAGGGTTGGGATTTAATGTTGTTTTATGATGTATTTATTTTTTGTATGTTTGTTTTATATAATTTATATGTTGTACACTGCCCTGGGCTGCTGTTAGGTAGCAGGGGGCAGTATAGAAATGTAACAAATAAAAATAAATAAATAAATAAATAAATGAGAGGAATGATTAAATCATCTGTGGGAAATGCTCCTGGTAGGTTAGTGTGTCATTTATGGGGAATGCTCCTGGCAGGTTAGTGTGTCTGTGTTTGTGATTCTCTGTAGTTTAATTCATTCAGTTTCCAAGAGCTTTCCTGACATGTATATGGCATTGGAACTCCCAGTGAATTTTGAAGAACTCATTTGTTCCTCCTTCCCTATCATGAAGTACATTTAGATAGTTTTATAACAGATGCGGATGCTGGAAAATTTAGGATTTTTTTTTTCAAAGCTGCAATTTATTCCTTGATTTGACTGGTGTTTTTTTTTAGAATATTGTGCTACAGAGTACATCTGTCAGCATATGCCATTGTCCCCTTTCATTGCAGCATGCTCATATACTTTATCCCACACTTATAGCACAAGCCACATGACTTAGGTGAGAGACATTTGCTGGAGAGTGTGCCTTCTTCAACCACGGGAACTCTTGCTGTACAATGAAATAACCAAAAAAGGCAAAGAGTGAAATAAATAAGCACCATATGCGATGAATGAAGATATTAAAACTCTTTCCTGTAGACTGTGGTTTGGGAATTCTCAACTGAGCTGGGCATGTCAGTGACTGAATCAGAATCACAGGAGGGAAGATTGTGACCTAATTCCATCTTTTGTTCACATCTGCTATCAGACATCGCAACCCTACAGATATGTTCTTTTCGAATGTACAAGAAATGTAGAAACACATCCAGGGTCTTGTGTGCTGAATATAGCAGAAAGAGGCCCCATACTATAAACTGATTGAATACAATACTCAGTCAATGCCTAAGGGCCAAGACCTCCTGCTGTAGTAGCTAGCAAATTTCATTGGAAGGTTCACAGCTGTATAGTTGCCACTGCAACTTGAAAAACAATATTTTGAATAAATTCATGAAAGAAAAAACACTTAATGAAATAATGGTGTAATTTTTCCTCTGGTGATCAACTCTTATCTTGTCTGATGATCATATGGAAGAGATTCCCATTGATGCAAGCAATTGCCAATCATTATCAGCACGGATTAAATCTCAGATCCACAGTCCTATGGACCTTTTGATTGGAAAGGCCATTCTGTACTTGTCAAAAGAGGCAGAGAGGTTGAAAGGAAACCTTTATTGCTCGCCGTCCACTTGACTTTTGCAGAGTTTCTGAAAACATTTTAAGCTTTCTCTGGGGTTTTATGCAAATCCTTAGAGAGCAGTAACAAAACGTTAAGAAAAGTAAGCAAAGGAAAAGATGGGACTTTTTAGTCAGGATGACTCTACTTTTTAGATCTGCTTCTGATTAACATGCCGAAAAAGTACTTAGGTTGAAAGAGAAATTTACTAGACACATTTAAAGGAAACTGTTTAGAAAAATGTCATGTAACTGACCCTGGGAAAGATTTAAAGAAATCAATGTTTCAATTCATTCTACCTTTCCCCTCTGTCATTCATTTAAGAGGTCTAATAATACTAACACTCTCCACTTCAAAGCACTTTGCAAACATAAGATTAAATTCAGCTGCGGTCCTGTTGATATAAACCTTTTCCCAGTGGAATGTCTGTCAGGAAGATGGTTGCGATTACACAATGCAATGGCTAAAATCTCCCTTTTTGGAGGAGTGGGCCTCAAAAAGCCAGAACTCCTTTCCAAGGAAAAGGATACAGATAACAGTAATAGTATGATAATATTGGAAAAAATTTCCCACCTGAATCATGGTTCACCTTCATGCACCAGTCACTTCCTTCTCTGGGCCTTTTCACATGGGTGTCCACTGCACACGTGTACGGTGGGGGGGAGGGGCGTGTGAATGCTCACCGCAGTGGGTGTGCGGTGGTGGTGGTGTGTCTGTAGGAATGGTGCCCATGGTGGGTGGGGGTGCGAGTGTGTTCCACCCATCTCCACCCACCTCCACCCATCACCCACACACAGGACAACAGGCTCCAATGCTGGTTGCTTAGTGGGTGGAGATGGGTGTGCACCCATGGAAACACCCACCCCGGGCACATACCCATCGCCTCACCTACCATGGCCTGGTGGAAAAGGGCCATGACTCAAAACTGGCCATGGTAGGTGGGGGGATGGCTGTGTGCCCACAGTGGGTGGAGGTGTGTGTGCGCGCCCATTCCCATGTTTACATTAAAATAAAAATCTTTTAGGGTATCTTGCCTTCTATTTTTATATCATTTGGAATGCTGAAAAGGTCATTAATATTTTCATCCTTTTATAACATGTATGAGTAAAAAGAGTCTTTTGAAGCTAGTTTTGGGTCAAGTTCTATCCCAAAGGAAGTGTGATTCCCTGAGGGATAATTAGAGACTCTGAAAAGTTACTGACATAAAATCTTATTTAAGTGGTTTATATGAAAACATTATTTATAATCAATCACACACATACAAATGTACAAAAGTATTAATGATATATTAGAAGTGTACAGTGAAAAATTTGAAGACACTTTTAAAGCAAAACTCCGTAATGGGAAAGCAATTAACAACAAATGTTATTTTTAAAAAAGTGTTCATGTTAAAACATAGTAGGGAAATAACTCCACCCAGGCAGTTGGCTCCCTAATGAACGCGTTGGTGCTTCCATTGTTGTCACCCTATTAATCCTTCCCAGTAATTTTCAAGCCTGAAGATCTGAGATTCTTGCTCCTGGTCCAAATATTTCTGACTGCAGTACTGTTACCAGCCATTAGCATGAGCTACTTATATATCTCATAATTAGTAATGTTTTAATGAGAAACTAATATCAGCATCATGTCAGAGATAGAGAAATTAGGTCACACAAGGTGTGCATTATAGCACGAAACTAAACTCAGGTCACCAGCGATGTTGGCTACAACATTAACCACAAGGTCATCCTTTCCCTTATTTAATTGTATATATTAAATAAAATCTATATCTGTAAGGAGCTTCTCCATGTGTATATCTTTCTCTTGTTGCACAGAAGCCTGTGGTGCCAAGATACCAGTCATTGCTTGCCTATGTAAGGGATGACCTCTCATTCAGTCCAGGGAAAGCAAGTTTGTATTCTGGTATCTGTAGCCCTTAATAATACTAATAATATTTTTAATAATAAAATAATTAATAATAAATTAATAATTTTTATTTTAACCCCCCCCACACACACACCAAATGGCACTTGGAGCATTTCACTAACATAAAATGCAGTAATATAAAATCTAAGATCCATTAAAAAACAATTTAAAGGGGAAAGGTAGAGAGGGAGGAAAAACACAAAGGGAAACCAGCAGTGGATACTAAATGCACCTGGAGAATAAACCAGTCTTCAGGTGCTTTTTAAAGGTGAGC
>QEPC01001916.1:749488-772534 GCA_003113815.1 Sphenodon punctatus | reverse complement strand
AGCATCCTAGGCAACAACAAAAGAAATGCAAATAGCAGGCTATAAAGGTGCTAAGTGTACTTAACTGTGCTTAGTAAAGTTTGACTATAAGGCACAGCCAGTAATTTGCATGAGAGAATTTGCATTTGGGGCGAATTTAGGGAATTAAAAACAATCCCCATAAAACAGACTTTTTCATGTGTTTCTGTGTGTGTGTGTGCTCCCAGGGCTTTGTTTGAAGGTTTGGGGACACAGACTATAGTTGGGGGATAAATAGACCCCACCTATAATGGGTTTTTCCCATTGGGGTCATATTGACCCCAAGACACGGCGAGTGCAAATTTTTTAAAGTCAGAAGGTAAGGGTTAAAGTGTGGTTAGCGTCATGTCTGAAAGTACCCTGTGTTACAGAACACTGAACAGTGTTATGTCTAAAGACACCCTAAGGGGTTTGCCAAAGCAAAGGCCTGATTGCCTGCTGACTTAAGGCATAATGGAGGGATCCCCAAACAGCAGGTGGTTTCTGAGTGCAGCTAACCATCAGGGTGAGGTTCCAGGAGCAGGTCTTGAAGGTAGCCAGGGCCTGTACCATTCAGGGTCCTGAAAACCAGCAGCACAATCTTAAATTCAGTCCTTGTCTTTATAGGCAGCTAGTTGAGAAGAAGTAATGATGAAGAGTCAGCTCTTCATCTTCATTTCTCAATCCACATTGGAAAAACATATCTTTCTGGATGGCGTTCACAGACATTGCTTTGGCCCTTGTAATCTTCTTTTGTGCCTCATCATCCAGACCAGCTGAACCAGTTTATATTCTCAACAACAATGAGAAATTCACCAGAGACAATCAATCACAGACACCATGAACTTCTGACTTAGTGTGAAGTCATACAGAAATACATTTCCCAGCAGATTGCTGCAATCTGTGGTATTCTCTCCAGGTGATGAATACTCTGTCAGGGGGAGAATTCGTAAGACCAGAAAGAGAAAAACTACAGACAGTAAGAAGTATGGCATAAGAACACTTCAGGGTATTTCCAAAGTCTCTCCGTTTGTGTTATGCACAGGAATGAACTGTAGACTCTAGCAGCTTGTCTTTGATTTAGACAAAATGCTTTCTTTCTCTGGCATAAAGTTGATTGGGTTAATTGCTCCGGTACTATGTGCCTCGTTACCACTTATTACCACTTGAGAGAATACTATCAATTTCTATACATAGTGTCTTTTATTTAAAGATCTCAAAGATCTTCAATGTAAACACTAATGAATTAAAGCTCAAAACACTCCTGGGAGATGAGAAGTTTTATTTTTAAGACATAAGATATGCCTACTGGGTCAGACCAATGGTTCATCGAGCCCAGCATCTTGTCTCCGACAGTGGTCACCTTTGGTTGCTTCAAAGAAGTACAGAAAAGGTCACAAGGGGGTGATCCATTTCCTGCTGTTTACTCCTAGCTCCTGACAGTCAGAGGATGTCCCCGACCTACTTGACTAATAGCCATTTATGGACCTATCCTGAGAATTTATCCTTGTTTGAACCTAGCTATGCTATTGACCTTGACCATATCCTTTGGCAACAAATTCCACAAGTTAATTGTGTGTTGAGTGAAAAAGTACTTCCTTTTGTTTATTTTAAATCTGCTGCCAGTTGGTTTCATAGTGTCCCCTAGTTCTGGTGTTTGAGAGAGTAAATAACAGCTCCTATTTACTTATGTTGCTTATGATTTTATACATTTCTACAATATCCCCTCTCGATAGTCACTTTTCCAAGCTAAAGAGTCCTAACCTTAGGCTGGCCATACCTCCTCTTTAAAAAGAGAACACTTATGAAAAATACATGGAGGAGGGCTGCACTGGAAACACTGCAGCCCTGCAACATGTTTTTCTTTTTTAAGTGTCCTCTTTTAAAGGGGAGGTATGGTAACCTATAGGGCCTCTTCTGGTATGGAAGCCGTTCCATACCCTTGATCATTTTTGTTGTCTATCTCTGCACCTTTTCCAGTTCTACTATATCTCTTTTGAGATGGGGGAAACAAGAACTTCACACAATATTCAAGGTGTGATCACACCATAGATTTCTTTAGTGACATTATGATATATTCTGTTTTATTTTCTATTCCTTTAGAAATAATTCCTAACATTTTGCTTGCCTTTTTGACTGCTGCCACAAACTGAACTACATTTTTCAATGAGTCATCCGCAATGATTCCAAGATCCTTTTCCTGAGTGGTAATCCCTAAATTAAGGCCTAGCATTGCGTATGTAGAATTAGGATTATTTTTCTCTATGTGCATCACTTTTCACTTCTTGTTGAGGAGGCTATTTTGAAACCATCTTGCCTATTGAAGGTACCACAGTTTATTTTATGATCTAGTGAGGGCCCCTAATCCCATGCAGAGCCCTTGTAGGGCCATGGTTTTTAGCCAGCCTGTGGTTTTTATTATCAACCAGAACCTTAACCAAAGCATCCTGACTTATTGTCCTGTTACCATTTAAGACCTCCTTTGGAAAGGCATAAGGATCTTTTAAATCTCTGATCTAGTCAGTCAGTGCTGTAGTATCTCATTTGAAAATCCCTCCATTTTCTAATAGGCAGATGCCCTAGTTTTCATGGGGGATTTAGGCAAGTCTAATGGTGGTAGCCAAATGGTCAAATCAGCTTAAAATAGCAGACGGGAATTTTTACTTGTTCGTAAAACAGCATTTGTGTAGCGGAGGGCCCCAATCCACCAGCAAAGACAGCCTGCAATCTCAGAACAGGATGTTAAACTTTGTGTCCTATAGGCCAGGCAGTTCCCTTGAGCCTTATAACATTATTATTATTATTATTATTATTAAACATTTATAAAGCGCCAGTTGCAACCTGGCGCTGTACAGAACGTACAATCAGATGCGGTCCCTGCCTGTGGCTTATAATCTAAAAGACAAGGAGGGGGAGACAAGGAGAGGGGACAGCGGGAGAGACATGGGAGAAGACAAACAAACATTCAGGCGGATGCGAAGTCTCAGGTGCGTGTACTTGGCTTGGTTACAAGGTGGTCGGTAGCAGCAGTCAGCAGAGGAGGGCTGACAGTAAGAGCAAGGGGAAAGACTAGAGGGCATTGGGAAAGGCAGCATGGAAAAGGTGGGTCTTGAGGAGGGATTTGAAGGAGCGGAGGGAGGAGGCGAGGCGGACGTCGGCAGGGAGGGAGTTCCAGGCATGCGGGGCAGCGAGGGAGAAGGGACGAAGGCGGTTGGGCGAGCAGGAGAAGCGAGGGAGAGCGAGGGAGGGGACAGCGGAAGAGCGGAGAGCGCGCGCAGGAGCGCGTAGGGCGATTAGGTCCGAGAGGTAAGGGGGAGCTTGGTCATGGAGCGATTTGAACGTGAAAACCAGGAGTTTGAACAGGATACGTTCAGGAAGGGGGAGCCAGTGAAGGGAGAGGAGGAGAGGCGTCACATGGTCGAAGCGACGGGCAGAGTGAATGACCTTGGCGGCAGAGTTTTGGATCGCCACAAGGGGGGACAGGTGGGAGCGAGGGAGGCCAGCAAGGAGGAGGTTGCAGTAGTCGAGGCGAGAGATAACCATGGCATGAACAAGGATTTTGGCCGAGGAGACAGATAGAAAGGGGCGAATGCGGGCAATGTTGAGGAGAGCGAATCGGCAGGATTTGGCCACAGAGTCAATGTAAGGTTTAAAGGAGAGGTGCGTGTCAAAAATGAAGCCCAAGCTGCGGGCACGGAGAACAGGACGGATGGTGACCCCATCAATGCAGACGGTCAGGTCAGAGGGAGAGGAGGGGGAGGGAGGAAAAATGAGGAGTTCAGTCTTGGCCATGTTCAGTTTGAGTTGGCGTCGGGACATCCAGGCGGAGATATCAGAGAGGCAGTCGACGAGGCGTGAGCGGACAGAGGAGGAGAGAGAGGGGGTAGAGAGATAGAGTTGGGTGTCATCAGCATAGAGATGGTATTGGAACCCGTGGGAGGCAATAATTTCACCAAGGGACCGGGTGTAGATAGAGAAGAGGAGAGGGCCAAGGACAGAACCTTGGGGAACCCCAACCGAGAGGGGAAGGGAGGGGGAGGTCGACTCGGGGAGGGAGACATTAAAGGAGCGGTCAGAGAGGTAGGAGGAGAACCAGTCAAAGACAGAGCCACGGAAGCCCAAAGAGTAAAGGGAGTCCAAGAGGAGCGAGTGGTCGACAGTGTCAAAGGCGGCAGAGAGGTCAAGGAGGACAAGAACGGAGTAGTGGCGCTTCGATTTAGCGACAAGTAGATCATTGGTGATCTTGGCCAGGGCAGTTTCAGTAGAGTGGAGGGGGCGGAAGCCGGACTGGAGAGGGTCGAGGGAGGAGTTGGCAGAGAGGAGGTTCAGGCAGCGGGAGTAGACGACACGTTCCAGGAGCTTCGAAGCAAAGGGAAGGAGGGAGACCGGCCGGTAACTAGAGGGATCGAAAGGGTCCAGGGTAGGCTTTTTGAGGATGGGGGAGACAGTGGCATGTTTGAAGGCAGAGGGGAAGGAGCCTGTGGAAAGGGAGAGATTGACAACATGCAGAAGGGGGGGAGCGACAGTGGGAGCAATAGAGGTCAGGAGGCGGGAGGGGATCGGGTCAAGGGGGCAGGTGGAGGGGTTGGATGAAGAGAGAAGAGCAGAGATTTCCTGGAGAGAGGCAGGAGGGAAGGATGCGAGGAGGGAGGGGGGGGGGGGAGGGGGCGGGAGGGGAGCGGGGGGCGGAGGGGGGCGGGAGGCAATATCCCGACGGATCTTGTCAATCTTGGAGGTGAAGAACGACGCAAGATCCCGAGCAGCAAGGGAAGAGGGCGGGGGAGGGCAGGGGGGTTTGAGAAGGGAGTCGAAAGTAGAGAAAAGGCGGCGAGGGTCGCGGGAGAAAGATTCGATCCTAGAGGCATAATAGCGATGCCTAGCTAGGGAGATAGCCGAGGAGAGGGAGGAGAGGGAGAATTTGTAATGGAGGAAGTCAGGGAGGGAGCGGGATTTGCGCCAGAGGCGTTCGGCAGCCCGGGTGCATAAAACAAAATACTATAAATATTGTAGCTCTTACCTATGTTGCTGCTCTTTTACATCTCTTTTACAATCCCTTTGGCTGCCAAGTTCTGTTTGACTGATTTGAAGCCAAAATCAGAAATCAGGTCTTGGCTGGAGCAAGCTGGACATGATTCGGGGCAGTAAGCCAAATTACAGGCTGCCAAGCGGGTCAGGGTGAGGTCAGTGGCTGGCGGTTGAGTTACTGAGATTACCAGACCTTGCCACCACCAAATCCAAATCCAAGCCTTCAGCCGACTGCTCCTACCAAGTATGGGAGGAAGCAAGCTATCAGCCCCCTAGCTGGGATTTTTTTTTTGAGGTCTGAATCCATCTCCTCCCAGGACCTGCTATAAGTCACTTGAGAGTTTATTTATTTATTTATACACACATTTGTAGCCCACTCCCTCTTGCACAATGGCAGCCCGGGATGGTGTACAACACAATTATAAATAACAATAATAAAAACATAAATATCACAAAGCATAACAATATAAAATGAACATGGCAATTTAGAACATGGCAGAACAAAGCATAATTGGGGCCAGGTGCAGAAACTGCTCATTGAGTCACTTTGCAGTACCAGGGATGGAGGGCAACTATCTACCTTCTGCTTCCTTTGGTTTTATCTTGAGGTAAGCAGTCAATGATTGTTTGCCCTGCTAATGAAGGGGCCTGTTTCAGCAGGTTTTCATGGTGTTCTCATTCATAGGGTCTCTGCTTAAACTCTCTATCCTAGAAAGCTGTTGGTCAAGCCTACACTTGTCAAAATTTAACTTCATCTGCCATTTCATCGGCTGGGAGTGCCCATCTCAAGGTCCCCCGAGTATCTTGGGGGGCAACTATGTAGTAGTCACACCTTCGCTGTGGAACTCCCTCCCGATGGAGGTCTGCTTGGGCCTGGACCTTCCCTCTTTCTGAAGACAGTGTAAGACTTGGCTCTTCCACCAGGTTTTCAGTGAGGGAAACGGGTGATGGGGGGGAGGGAGGGGGGAGGGGGAAGATAGGGTTTTAGCTGTACTCTTTGTTTTTTTTTTGTGATATGCAATTGTATGTGTGTGTGTGTATACATATACACATACACACACACAAAGAAGTGCTTGACAAAACAGAGGTAAATTAAATCTTTTAGTTAAACTTTTCAGCTTCCGCCTTCTTCACTGACGTTTGGATTTAAAGTGTAGCTGCTGGGAGTCAAGGAAACAGAGAGTAGAATGTTGAGGGAGGAAGGATTCTAAGACAGGTGATGTTGAAAGGGAGGGGGGAAGAAATATCTCAGATGAGGGAGGTTGTCAGAAGGCTATGAAAGGGGGTTTGTTAATGTGTTTAGCTAGACGTGGTCAGTAGGTAACCAAGGGGTAGCTTTCCTTCATAGCCAGATGAAAATTAGGGGATGCCGGGTGGAAGTCGACCACAAAAGAGATGCATTGCGGTTCAGTATTTTCTCTGTCAGATTTCTGGAGGAGCGAGTCCCTTGTGAAAAAAGATGCTCGGTGGATGTTTTGGTAAATAACATGTGCTGGATATCGCCTGCAAAGAAGATGTTCTTTGAGCTTGTTGATTCTTTTGATGTAGTTGGTGGTGTTATTACAGATACGTTTGATCCTTAGGGCCAGGCTGTAGATGATATTCTTTTTTACATGTTTGGGATGGCATGAATTCCAATGTAAGTATATGTGGGCATCTGTTGGTTTGCCGTATAGATCGGTGATAATTTGGTGTTGGTAAATGGTGAGCAAGACATCCAAAAAAACATCAAAGTTCACTAGTTGTGACGGGGAAAGGGAAAGATTCCGCGAAGGGTAGGGAGGAAGGGGCAGAGGCACAGACAAGGTCTCACCACCACTCAAGGGAGAGTTCCGAGGACATGTGCCCATCAGGATAGAGTGGTGGCCTATAGGACCTACAAGAGCGTTCAGGCCTTTATCATCATAGGGCACCAAGTGGGGAATACTGGGGTGCCCGAGCCAGCCCTGCACCCACCAACACACCTCTAGCACACCACAGGGGAAAGGGAAGGTTGTGGGGATAGCAGTGAGGAATGGAGGGGATGGAACCCCGGGTAGGGGGAGAAGGACAAGGGGGTTACTCACAACCACCGGACACAGGATGGACACAGGAGGGGGAGGGAAGGGAGACCCAGTACTCACGCACACTGTCCAAGCGTTCACTCTCTCACCCGTCACACACTCCCAGGAACAGGGGGAAACAGATCAAACACTCACCATGCACTCCAGCTAGCTCTCTCACCCAACACACACTCTCAGGAGATGGGAAACGGGGGAAGTTGGATGAAGGAAAATTCAGGAAAGCAAATGCTCCTCTCTCTCGTTGCAAGAGGGCCAGTTTCATTGATCACCGATGCCACACACTGAGCGGCACCAGCGTTTATACTAGGGGCCCCGCCCCCTTGCTTGACCTGCAGGTGTGGTGAGTGCCGCCGGGGCGCTGGCTCCGCCCCACTGCTGTGCAGCTCGGGGGGAAGAAGGTCTGTTACTGCATGTGATTGTGGAGCCGGCCCGGGGTTCCCTAAAGTGTCTGGGCTGCTTGGGGTGCCCCGCAAGGTACATGACTGTGGCCTTGGAGTTTGCCGCTTCTGTCCGCCCCGTTTGCGTCGCCAAGGGGAGTCCCGCCAGCGGCAGCGGGGCAAGCCCCTTACACTAGTATAGTGTTGGAATCAAATTGGTATTGTTTATTTAAGGCTTCAATCTTCCGAAGGAAATCGTTGGTGTCTTTGATGGAAGGTTTTGAACCAAATTTTGTAGGTGTGTGTCAATATAGAGAGAAATTATTTCGGTGGCTGTATTGTTGCCTGAAACAACTGGGCGTCCTGGGTTATTTGGTTTGTGAATTTTTGTTAACATGTAAAATCTTCCAGGTATAGGTTTAGGATTGATGAGAAGTGAGGCTGTTTCGTTGTTAATAAGCCCCTTATCAGTAATCCCTTGGATGGTTTTAGAAATGTAGTCATTGAGATCAGATGTGATGCCATTTTTGAGGGGTTTGTAAGTGCTAATGTCATTAAGTTGTCTTAAACCTTCTGAAATGTAGTCCTGGGTAGTGAGTACCACTACAGTCCCACCTTTGTCAGCAGGCTTGATAATCATGTACCTTGTTGATTGGAGGTTGGTAAGTGCAATTCTTTCTTCTTGAGATAGGTTGTCATAAGTAGGTTTAGGGACATGCATGTTGATGTTTCCATTCAGTGACAGAAGGAACGTTTTTAAAACTGGGTTCCTGTTGGTAGGAGGTGTCCAGGTCTTGGGTGGGAGAAATCTTGTAAATCGGTCCTTCTGGTAGGTTACCCCGTGGTCACTGGAATCACTGTAAAAATATTCTGTTAATCTACATTTACGTTCAAATGATTTGATGTCACTCTTCATCTTTGCAATATTGTGTTCCCTAGGGGTAGGGCAGAAGCTGAGTCCTCTGGACAGAAGTTTAATCTCACTCTGTGATATGCTCCCATTAGAAAGGTCAATGACCACACTGTTGGACATATTGTTAAGGTCTGTAGAGGATACACAAGCTGATCTTCTAAACCTTCTATTTCTAGTTTGCTTTGTGGTAGTATGTATTTTGTACATAGATAAAAAAGTACTCTTGTAAATGCTGTCTTGGAGTATAGAGTTAAAAGGAAGGAGAGGAAGGTGGTATCTTAGAATATCCCTTCTAAGTTTTTTCTTTTTTATGAAGTAATTTTCTTCAAAAGTAGTCTTTCTAGTTCTGTCTATTTGGGATAAGAGATTATTGTAGTCTCTGTCATTCAGGTAGCTTTCTTGAATGGTGAACTCCTCAAAAATGACATCACATCGGATCTCAATGGCTACATTTCTAAAACCATCCAAGGGTTTACTGATAAGGGGTTTATTAGCAATGAAATAGCCTCACTTCTCATCAATCCTAAACCTATACCTGGAAGATTTTACGTTACCGAAAATTCACAAACCCAATAACCCAGGATGCCCAATTGTCTCAGGCAACAATACAGCCACTGAAAGAATTTCTCTCTATATTGACACACTCCTACAAAATTTGGTTCAAAACCTTCCATCTCATATCAAAGACACCAACGATTTCCTTCGGAAGATTGAAGCCTTATATAAACAATACCAATTTGATTCCAACACTATACTAGCAGCAACCTTTGATGTCACGTCTTTGTATACCAACATACCACACAAGGATGGTATCCAGTCTCTGAACAATCACCTCAAAAACAGAAGTACAAAGGAACCGCCTACAGAGTTGATTACTGAACTAGCCAACCTAGTTCTGACTTGCAACAACTTTACTTTCAACCAGAAACACTACTTACAAACACAAGGCACAGCCATGGGAACATACATGGCACCTTCGTATGCTAATTTAGTCATGGGGAAACTGGAACACACTATCCTCAAAAATACAAAACATAAATCCCTAGTATGGTGGAGGTTTATTGATGATATTTTTGTAATCTGGACTACTGGCAAGGACAACTTTGACTGCTTCAAAGAGGAGATCAACTCTGCTCATCCTAATATTAAATTCACGTGCAATAGCACCATAGAAAACTCTCACGTTCCCTTTTTGGATGTCTTGCTCACCATTTACCAACACCAAATTGTCACGGATCTATACAGCAAACCAACAGATGCCTGCTTATACTTACATTGGAATTCATGCCATCCCAAACATGTAAAAAAGAATATCATCTACAGCCTGGCCCTAAGGATCAAACGTATCTGTAATAACACCACCAACTACATCGAAAGAATCAGCAAGCTCAAAGAATATCTTCTTTGCAGGCGATATCCAGCACATGTTATTTACCAAAACATCCACTGAGTATCTTTTTTCACAAGGAACTCGCTTCTCCAGAAATCTGACAGTGAAAATACCGAACCGCAATGCATTTCTTTTGTGGTCGACTTCCCTCCGGCATCCCCTAATTTTCATCTGGCTATTAAGGAAAGCTACCCCTTGGTTACCTACTGACCATGTCTAGCTCAACCCATTAACAAACCCCCTTTCATAGCCTTCCGACAACCTCCCAACCTTCAAAAATTACTAGTGAAAGCACAAATCAAATCACTTATCCACAATCCAGGGTTGCACCATTGCAATTCCAGTCGGTGCATCACCTGCACGTACATGAGAGAGACAACCACCTTTAAAAGCAGTGTAACTGGCAAGACCTACTTTATGAAACAGAACATCACCTGCAAATCCAACTACCTCATATACTTTATTGAATGTAAATGCCCTGGATGTCACATTCAATATGTTGGGAAGACTACTACCGACCTTCGCACGCAGTTTAGAAACCACAAATCGGCTATCATCACGAAGAAGCTAGACCAACCTGTATCTAAGCACTTTAATGCTGATGGCCACAGCCTTTTGGACTTGGAAATATTCCCTATAGAGAATCCACCTATACAATGGTCACTAGAAGAAAGAGAGAACTTTTGGATTTACAGATTTTGTACCCTTACACCCCAAGGCCTTAACCTGGAAGTTAACTCCTAGATCTCCCTCATCTGAGATATTTCTTCCCCCCTCCCTTTCAACATCACCTGTCTTAGAATCCTTCCTCCCTCAACATTCTACTCTCTGTTTCCTTGACTCCCAGCAGCTACACTTTAAATCCAACTGTTACTGAAGAAGGCGGAAGCTGAAACGTTTAACTAAAAGATTTCATTTACCTCTGTTTTGTCAATCACTTCTTTGTGTATTTGATCACTAGTGATTGAGAGTATCCTAACAGGATCCAGAGCACACTTGTCTGAAGTCCTGTTCAGTTCTTTTAACTCTGTGTTATATATGTAACACAGAGTTAAAGAATTTCTTTGTATTCTTTCTCAGTCATACAAAGAAATTCTGTAATTCCTCACAGTCCACACCAGTCTTAACTATCTTGAATAACGTTGTCATCTGCAACTTTGATTGCCTTTCTTACACTACTTTATTAACTTCTTTGAAGTCACACAGTGGTTCAGAAACCAAAACCAAAAAGCCCAGTTCTTTGCTCACCACCAATGTAATATACTGTCCCCAAGCCTGCCTGTGATTGTATCCAGATAGACGACTGCATTCATTTCTAGTCAGTTGCAGAACTGGGGTCTAAACACCTTCCTCTAATGTACTCATAATTTCTAGCTCTCAAACACAGATATTTAGAGAAGTTACATTGTAAATACTGTAAATATATTATAGACCCGTTTTTATTATTATTACTATTTATTATTTATATAATGTCAATTGTGTGTCTGGTGCTGAACAGGTTGGACAAGGGAGGGAAGAGAAAGGAATGGGGAACATAAGGAACGACGGATATATTCATGAAGTTGAGAAGTTGCGGCTGTATGTGCTCAGCTTAGTTACAATCAGAGAAGGATGAGTGTGGGTTTTTTAGACTTCTGTTGATTTTCAGTTGCTGTTTTGAAATTGTACATTAGTTTCAAAACATGAGCATAGGTGTCACCTTCTGGTGCCAAGTATAAGAAGGTTTACTACAGATACTGGGAAAGCACACAAAAATGTTCAAGTATTGTTTTTCAAATTATCCTTTGATAGTGCATTTGCAGTCTCTTTCTTTCTTTCTTTCTTTCTTTCTTTCTTTCTTTCTTTCTTTCTTTCTTAAATTTGTCTGCCCCGCCCTTCCTGCCACAGGCAGCTCGGGGTGGCTTACAATTCACAAAACCTTAAAACAACATTAAAACAACAATTTAAAACAACTAAAAGGAGGACAAAAGAAAAATAGCCACTACCCAACAACCCACCCCCTCGCCCATCTCCCCCGCCAAATGCCTGGCGGAACAGTCAGGTCTTACAACTTCTCCGAAAAGAGGGGCGATCCGGGGCCAACCGGGTCTCCACTGGAAGGGAGTTCCACAGCCATGGAGTGGCCACTGAGAACATCCTCCCCTGCATGGCTCCCCAGACCTCAAGCAGGGCGCCCTCCGATGACCACAGGGGTTGGTCCAACACCTGGGGAGTGAGGTAGTCCCGCAGATAGGTTGGGGTCTAGGCCATTTAGGGCTTTATAAGCCAAAACCAACACCTTGAATTGGGCCCAGAAACCACCGGCGGCCAGTGCATAAAGCGGAGCACTAGTGTAATATGCTCCTGGCGGCCCAGTCCTACCAGAAGATGGGCTGCTGCATTCTGCACCAGCTGCAGTTTCTGAGCCGTCACCATGGGTAGCCCCAAGTAGAGCGCATTACAATAGTCCAATCTAGAGGTGATGAAAGCATGGATGATGGTGGCCAGTTCAGAGCTTGAAACAAATGGTCGAAGCCGTTGCACCAGATGTAATTGGCGAAAGGGGTCCAGATAACCAACGCGGTCAAGATGTCCCTGCAGCTGCTGAGCCTCTACCCGTTCCCTAAAAAGGAACGGGTACCTTCCCTAAAAAGGTATATAGATATTAAATAACAGTACCTAAATTGTTGCTCAGAATTGTAGAAAGGGGAAGAAAGTGTGAATATATAGCACATTTACCCTATACAACACATTTGCCATAACAATTTAGATATCCAGTACCTCCCACCCAGGGCTTAATTTGTGTTGGGGCTTGTCAGACTCTGCCTCAGCCCCAGTAACTACATTCAAAGGTGGGTGGGGGGATTGAGCCCTGGGAAATGTTCGCAGTAGGAGTGTGTACTCCAAAATGTGAAAGACCAGGAAAAGGGCCAATATTAGCCATTTCGGGGTTGGAAATTAAAGCCAACCAACCTTGGATGGTTTATTAAGCTTTCACCCCCAGTGCTGGCTATCATATAGAATAAATTATAGGAACTCCTGTTTTATATTCAGCTGTAGGGAGGCAGGTTAGTCCAGTGGTTGGGTTGATAGTTAGCTGGAGAAGAGTATTCATTTCCAAACTCTGGGAAAGCCTTGTATTCTGGGGCAGGCTTGGGCTTCTGCAATTCATTTTAATTTTTTTTAAAAACAAATTTAAGTACTGCCCTCACCCTCCCGACCACCTTCTAATAACATAAATCAGAATCTAGTTATTGAATTTTGGTAAGCTAACTCAAACTACCACATTAGAAATAGATAATGGAACAATTTATTTCCCCCATATATGAAAACTGCCTTCCAGATAGCCTGTCAATTACTAGGTCAGAGAGACTGAATGTGTGTATGAGCTTTCTCTTAAGTGCCTTAAAATCATGTTGTTTCTTTGCTCGTGTACAAACATGACTCTTCCTCCTTCTTGCAGTGGGCTGTACAAATTCAGTAACCGGTACAATGAAGCAGCTGCCATTTTTTCAACATGCTCAAATGAATAGCACCTTATACAAACAGAACTTGATACAGGATTAGATTAAAGGTTTTGTCATACTAGGAAGCCAGTTTCTGATTGAGAATCCCTCTTAATTTATTCACTAACTTATACCATCTTATTGATGTATAATGGTGTTGCAGACTAATTTCCTCTAGCAGGACTGTGGTACTCTGTTGGAAGAATGCTTCCCAGATACCCCTGCTATAAAGTTATGATAGTCTGTTTCCCAGTTCCACGGCATTCTTCCATACATACAAACTCTGAACAGTTCACCTCCTTTTTGTGCTGACTTCAGAAACTCATTAGTTTCCAAGAATATTCTTAGAATTGTGGATGTGGTGAAGCTGGAATGCGGCAAACATGATTAATATAATTAATTTAAAAAAACCCTCTTCAACCCTTGGACAAGTTCTATTTATTTATCTTTGACATTTGTTATCCCGCATCCTAGCCTGCCTCTGGCAGCTCGGGGTGGCTGACAGAAATTAATAAAAACATAGAAATAAAAACATTTAAATATAAATACAAACAAATCTAAAAATCAATAAAACAATATATCATAAAACTTCCTAGAACAGAACCAGAAAACCCCAACCAAACTCCCCCACAATACTCGTCTCCCCTGCCAAAAGCCTGGTGGAACAGCCAGGTCTTACACTGTCAGCAGAAGGAGGAAAGATCCAGGCACAGATGAACCTCTACCGGGAGGGAGTTCCGCAGCCCTGGTGATGCCACCGAGAACACCCTCTCCATGGCTGCCACCTGCGACACTAGGAACCTCCAAGAGGGAGCTCGCAGTGAACCCAGGGAGTGAGGCGGTCCAACAGGTAGGTGGGACCCAAACCATATAGGCCTTTAAAGATCAAAACAAACACCTTGAATTGGGCCCGGAAAACTATGGCCAGTCAGTGCAACAAATGGACCATCAGTGTTATATGCTCCTGGAGCTCCGTTCCCGTAAGGAGATAGGCTGCTGTGTTCTGCACCAGCTGTAGTCTCCGAACCATCACCAAGGGTAGCCCCACGTAGAACACATTGCAGTAGTCCAGTCTTGAGGTAATGAAGGCATGGACAATAGTGGCCAGGTCTGAGTTTGAAATATACAGCTGTATATTAGATTTATTCAGTCTCTTAGATTCTAAGTCTGCTGGGGCAGGGACCGTGTCTCTTTCTTACCATTGTAAAGTGCCAGGTACATTGCTGGTGCTATATAAATGCTTAATAATGATAATAATAATAATTAATAATGATAATACAGCTGAAGAGGTCGTATCAGATGTAGTTGACAAAAAGTGCTCCTCACCACAGCTATCACCTGAGCATCCAGGCAGAGCCGTGAATCGAGGAGCACTTCCAGGCTCTGAACCTGAGGGGCCAGGGAGGGGTGAACCCCATAACTGATGAGGGTCACCAACTCCCTTGCCCCTTCCACCAGCATCACCTCTGTCTTGTCAGGATTCAACTTCAGATGGCTCACCCTCATCCAATCTCTCACAGCTGCCATAAACACTGAGACTGCCAGGCCTGGGTCAGTTGAAAAAGAGAGGTAGAGTTGGGTGTCATCAGCATATTGATGGCACCGAACATCAAACCCCCTCATGACCTCGCCCAACGGCTGCATGTACATGTTGAACAAGAAAGGGGACAGAACAGAACCTTGTGAAACCCCACACGTGAGGTCCTGGAGAGACGAAGAATGGTCCCCCAACACCACACGCTGGGTCCTACCACACAGGAAGGAGCGGAACCACTGAAGAACAATTCCGCCCAACCCAGCCCGGTCCCGCAAGCTCATGATCAACCGTGTCAAAAGCAGCCAATAGATCTAACAGGATCAGTAGAGTAGAACGACCCTGATCCAACTCACAGTGGAGGTCATCAACCAAGGCCACAAGCACAGTCTCAGTGCTGTAACCCAGATGAAAGCCAAACTCTGAGGGATCAAGAAAATTGATGCGGTTCGGATGCCCAGAAACTGCTGAACTACCACGTTCAATAACTTTCCCTAAAAAGGGAAGGTTAGAGACAGACCAATAGCTGGTGAGGGAGTCAGTGTCAAGCGATGGCTTCTTGAGCAGAGGTTGCACCACAGCCTCCTTAAGACACTCTGAGACTCTGCTCTCCCAAAGGAAAACATTGACCACACCAGCCAGCAACGGCCCCAACGTCTCCTGGCTGGCCTTGACCAGCCAGGACGGGCATGGGTCTAACTCACAATATGTGACTCTAACCGCCCCAAGAACATCCCTCACATCAGTGGAGGACACCCTCTGAAATTGATCCCACAAAACTGGGCGAGACCGGGGCATCCACAACCTTGGGTCCTCCTACTGCAGCAAACACGACATCGAAGTCATGGTGAATGCGAGTTATTTTATCCATGAAATAGTCGATAAACATGTCACAGTGAGCGCTAGAAGACTCCAGCTCCAGGCGGCGGGAGGCCGGACTGACCAGTCCCCTCAACACCCGGAAAAGCTCAGCTGGATGAGACTTTACAAATGCTATGAGAGCAGTAAAGAACCTCTTATTTGCTGCCCTCACAGCCACGGCATAGGTTTTTAAACTAGCTCTTGCCACAATCTGTCATCTTCAGTATGAGTATGATGCCACCGTTGCTCCAACTGCCTCCCTTCCTGCTTCAGCTGCTGCAGGTCCTCCGTATACCACAGGGACCTGCATTGCTGATGCCCAGGGAGCAGACACCTGGGAGCCATTCTGTTGGTGGTCTCAGTCAGCAAGGTGTTCCAAGGAGGCACGAGGTCATTGAGTGAATGGCCATCAAAGTCAGAGGGTATCTCCTGAAGGGCATTCTGGAACCTGTCTGGTTTCATCAGCCTCCAGGAGCGGACCAATTTAATTGGCCCAGCACCTTTTTGAGGACTGACATGCTCCAGGAGGCCAGCCCACAGGAGGTAATGGTCCGAACATGACAAGGGCATTATAGACATGTCCCCCACCAACAGATCCCTAGCTTCAAGGTCGGTGCAAAAAAACAGGTCCAAGGTATGTTCCCTCTCATGTGTCAAGCCACTTACCACCTGAGACAGGCCCATAGTTGCCATGGCGGCCATGAACTCATGCTCCACTCCCCCAAGACTAGCATCGGTGTGTATGTTGAAGTCCCCAGGACCAGTGTCTTCGGAGACCACAAGACCACCTCCGACACCAGCTCTGTTAGGGTGTGCAGGAATGCTGCAGCACAGTATACTAGAAGCATTCCTAATCTGTCTCCGGCCAAATCAATCACAAGATGGAGACCCTCAACACCCAGCGAAATTTGCACTGGATACCTCCTGATGGACCAGGTCTCCCGAAAAATAATGGCTACACCTCCCCGTCCCTCAGGCAATGGCTGATGCTGTATGGAGTACTCAGCTGGTACAAAGTCAGCCAAAACTGACCCAGACTCATGGTCCAGCCAGGTCTCCGTAATATGAAATCGACCACCTGGTTCAGGATTAATTCCCAGACTGTGGTGGATTTATTCATGACCGAACTCACGTTTATCAGCATCAAAACCAGGCCTCTGGTCCTCAAACTCTGATCCACCCAACTACTGCATGGGGGCAGGCAAGGGGAACAGACAGCAAATGCCTCTCCCGCCTCGCTGTTCAAACCAAGCCCCCCAAGGGACACAAATTATTCCAGTCCATCACAACCCCAATGGCCATCGCCCCTCCCTCACAGCTGGTGGCCCCCTGCCCCCCTCTCTGTGGTTGTCCTGCCTGGTAGGTGAGGGAGACCCCCCGTAATCCCCTGGTATCCACTTCCCTCACAAGAGGATACATAACCCCACACACAGGGATCAGTCCCCCCATTCTCACTGGGGGGAAGAATCCCATTTTGCCCTAACCCAGTCCCCCTCATCCTCTCCTCTCACCAAAAGCCAAGTCAGTTACCCCAGTAACCATCCAACAAAAAACACTAAACTCAACCCCCATCCCCCAAAACAAACTTCCCCTCCCTGATTGCCCTAAGATCCACCCTCCCCCCCAAGATTCTCGTGTTTATTATGTGGAAGAATTTGGAACGTATTTTATTGATTAATTCTACAGCTAAAAGTTTGGGTTTTCCTTCTGTTCATGCATTGTTTACAACTAAGGCTGAAACAACCGGCTAAATTGCTGCTCATGAGAAATGTCACTACATTGGAAACTGGGATCGATTTTTCTCACAATTTCCCGATACCAATGCAATTTCTTGATTTTTCGCAATACCACAAGATACTGTCCCGACTTATCGACTTTCTGCTTACCATTTACTACTTACTGCATTGTGGATTTTTTGCTTCTGCATTTTTGAGCCAATCACTTGGGTGTTTTTACACACACATTTCTCCCGCACGTTTGCTGTTACAGCCTGAACTTTCTGTGTGTCGAAATCACTCACCCAGATCTTAAACATCTGGCTCTTTAAACTTCTGCCTAGATCTTCTCCCAGAACTTGTGTGTGTAAAAAGTTCTTCAGGTAAACTGCTTTGCTTCAGGTAGCTGTAGTCACTTGGTTTCCATGACAGCCCCTCACGTCTACAGTTGCGGCTACTTTAGGCTGCCTCAGGGCAGCAGTGTGTATGTTAGGTCGGGGTAGGAAAAAGGAAAAGGAAGGGGGAAGGAAAGTCACAGTTACGGTCACATCCGGGCTTGACAGTCTAGCATGGGAAAAGGAACCCCTCAGGATCTTGTGTGGGCCTAGTAATCCAGGACAGGATAAGGCCAGATCATCATAGGGGGATGAACCAGCTGTGCTGAAAGTGGAGCCCTTTCACTCTCTTCCCAGTTCCTCACGCAGAACCACAACGAAACACACACACCTGTGCAACCCACACCACCCATAGAATCACATGCCCACTCTAACGTCACTCCAGGGGGAACTCAGTGCACAGGTGAGGGATAAGGGATCCAGACCAGGAAGGGAGGGGTTCACAGGTAGCACACTTGCACAAGGGAAGTTATCTCAGGAAGGGCCCAGACTCAAGAGGGGTAATATAGATAAGGCTTCAACAGACATGGGCGTTGGCCCTGGCCCTGCCCCCACCAGAAACCTATGGCAGGACCTGACAGTGTGTGTGAAGAATGCATCTGGAACTTACTTGTGGACTTGTAAACCCAGAAGATTGAAAGACCAGCACTTTAAGGTGTGTGTAAAAATGCCCAATGTGCAAATTAGCCCACCACTTAATCTTCCCTCAGTGCCCCTTAACCGTTTTACTTCCAGGTTTGTTGCTTCTGCATTGCTGAGCTAATCACGGTGTGAACAGCCCATCCCTTAACCTCCACTCCTGTGCCTCCAATCAGAATGATTGTTCTATGTTGTTCCCTTTGCTTTGACCAATCTGCAACTGGATTGCAGATTAGTAAAGGAATCTGCATACCAGCCAACGAGTGACAAGGAAATACAAGGCAAAATGGAGTGCAAGAAATGCAGTATTGCATTGGTATTATCTCTTGGGATTTGAAATGGACAGCAAAACAGCAAATGGAAAAACAGTAAACAGGATCCCTATAAGCAGAAAGTTGTAAATCAAGAAATGAAATGTTGGTTGAGACATTACAGAGTACTAAGAGGTTCTTGATCTGACTGAGACAGCATCAGGAACTGGGATTTCGATGAGCTTTCCTTTTTTGGCGAAATCTTGTTTCAGCCTGTTACAAGAAGACCTTTATTGTAAAATAAACTGACCTTTATTGTGAAATAAACTCCCTCAAAGGGAGCTTTGAGCAACTAGGTCTAAAATGCACACATCCTATCACAGAATCATGATGTCAGACACCCATGGGTGCAGCAGTGGGCAGCTGTCCTGTGCCATGAGCCCAGCCACTCTTCCTTAAAGGCCTCCTTGTCCTGGTTTAGGCCACACCCCTCCTGTCTGTCGCAGTCTTTGTCACACCTCAGTCCCAGCTTCCTGGATGGCTGCCAGCCAGCCAGCTTATAAGGAAGAGATGGGGAACCTTTTCTCATCTGGGGGCCACTTTGAAAATTAGTATAAGCTCCGATGGCCATATAGAGGTTTGGAGCAGGGGCACTCAAGAAAACGAGTGTTCAGATCATGGACCTGTCCCCTATCTTTTTGTGCATGCCCTAAACTCTGCTTTCTTACTCTGAATTAAGTTTCCCAGTGCTGTGGGGGAGATAGGAACTAGATCCAGTGGCCAAATCCAGGAATTAGAAAGGGGCCACATAAAAACTTGAAGTGGGCTGCATTTGGCCCTCAGGCCTGAGGTTCCTCATTCCTGATATAAAGCATGTCGGTAGCACCAGGAAGCTGGATGGATCATCTGAACTGTCTTCATTGCCTCTCCATGCCCTTGCTTTCTCTGGCCTTTGTATCCCAGGCCTGTCTTCCCATTCTGGACCTGTTCCCTGAGTCTGTCCATACCCCAGACAGTGGGTCCTGTTGGAAGGGACCTTAGGGGAAATGTAGTCCTACACACAAAAAACCCCTCAGAAAAACCCTACAAAAATGGGCACAGTAATTATATATTTTAGAGCCAGTGTGGTCTAATGAATAAGGTGCTGGACTTGGACTTAGGAAGCCAGGTTTCAAATCCCACCCTAGCCATGAACTCACTGGGTGGCATTGGGCAAGTCTCAACCTAGAGAGCTGGAGTGGTGGATATGGTGCTGGACAGAGGGTGCTTTCCCATGTGACAGAATGTGCGGTGTTCACCTCTGTGAGAAACTACGAGAGGAAAATACTGCACGGCTTTTGTCATGTGGGAAAACAAAGCTGCACGGCTTTGGTGCCGATCATGCAAAGGATGCAGAGCTGGAAAATCAATCTCTGCATCCTCTGCATGATCAGCTCCAAAGTCACATGACTTTGTTTTCCCACGTGACAAAAGCTGCACAACATTTGCCTCCCAGAATTTCTCGTGGAGGCAAATGGTGCACATTTTGTCACGTGGGAAGTGCCCATAGTTCTGGAAAGCCAGGGTTTGAATCCTGTCCTAGCCATGAACTCACTGGGTGGCCTTGGGCAAGTCACACCTCTCTGCCTGTGTGTGTCTGTCTCTTCTTGTGTTCCTCTCACCCTTTGCCCATCTTAGACTGTAAGCCCACTGGGTAGGGACCTGTCTCCAAAATCTGTGACTGTGAAGAGCTGCGTAGGCTTAGAAGTGCTATAGAAATGATTAGTAGTAATATCCCATAAATTACCATTTTTAAAAACGCAAAAAGTCATCTTTGCAGGTGTTAGTTGTGTGTCCATCAATAAAGCTATGCTTATTATTTACCTCTGTACCTGCACACCTATGCTTCTGTGGTAATTTCACAACCTTCGTTTTAAAAATGTAATTTCATTGTTAAATTTCTCTTATAGTTGATAACATTTTTGAGATGAAGCCAGATCCACAGTGAGTTAAATCAACCGAGTTTACGTTGATTCATCCCAGCTGAGCATCTGACCCAGGATCTGAATCAAATAATTGTTTATAATAACCTAACATCTGCTTTCCCCTTAGACTGCAAATACTTAATTTAATTACTAAGGACCATGTTTCACATTTGCATCCTTTTGAAATGGGCCTGTGGAAATGCCCTTGAACAGAAATCTTCATTAGTTAACTTTCCCATGCTAAACTTCTGACACCCTGTTTCCTTTCATATTGTGAAATCTAATTCACAGGGTTGCTTTGCTTGTGTATTTCCCATGGAACCCTGCCATTTATATTAGGGGTGAATAGTTAGTTCACAGGGTTTAAAGTTGTTATGCAACCTGCCAAGGTTTAGTACGCTATCAGTTGCTAAAAGGTGTTGTCGGTGACCTAGGTGATTCTAGTGCAGTACCGCGGCCCATTTTTTCCCTTGGGAATCAATCTCAGGGTGGCGTCACTCATTCAATGTGTGCCTTTTCTTTCAGTACTTACTTTAACAATACAGTTTAATACTATTTAAAAAGCCTAACCAAAGACAAGAAGTTGTATTGTAAAACCAGACTTTGATTTTGCAGTCATACACACCTTAAGAATGAGTCCCACTCCTTTTTGCTCCAGGAAAAATTAAAATGAAACAAAGCATACACATTTTTTGCCTTGAAGGGATTTCTCACTACTATGAGAATTTTAAAAAAAAGGTAAAAAAAAGAAAGAAAAGCAAAGCAAAAAGATCAACCCAAACAAATCAGTTCTCACTCCCACAGATTTAAGTGACATTACCTTTCTGAAACCATGCTTTGGTCATAGTGATTTTAAAGGAATTTCTACTGTTTAAACCCTCATTGAAAAATGATTCTAGGATTAACTTAATATAAAGTCACATAAAAATGTAGAGAAGTGACTAACGCTACTTGTTCATTTTTCTGTTTCTAAATGCCATTGGTGTATGCATGTGTGAATGACTGAGACAGGCAGGCAGGCTATATATAGACATGGGCATTAAGTTTTACGACCATCTAGTTGTGAGCTGTCGTCCTGGATTACTTGTGAGCAAGTGGCTTTTGGATTGCAGCTACGGTGCAGAATCAGGGGGTTTCCTGAAATTAGCAATGATGTGTCAGCTACCAATGCTTAGTCTTTGCTCCACCCACACAGTTACTTCAAACACACCATGAGGTCTATTTGTGTTGAATTACTGTCCATATTTTTTATAAGCAGACCATATTCCATTATGGATTATAACAGAATATGTAAAATTTAAGAAAATGACTGTTTTATATAACTTGGTATATAAAATATTATTTTATTATAATATAAAATATTTTAATAATTCTACTAAATATTATACATTAAATATTGCAATATATAATTATATTAATAATATTATATATACACACAATATATATATATATATATATATATAATTATAAAAATTACTGTTTTGTATAACTTCGTATATACATTTTTTATATACTAAGTTATATAAAACGGTAATTTTCTAAAATATTATCTCAAAATAATGTAGGGTGCATTAATGTAGGGTGCAATAGTAGGGTGTTGAATTTTTATTAATTTATTATTATTATTGCTCATTCCCTGAAAGCTGTGTTCACTTGCTCTAGGAGTTGTCAAACCGCTTTCCCTAGCTCTTCACCTCCACCGGCAGCTCACGAATGCTCCTTTTACTGTCCTATCATAGTTGATTCCATTCTCCCCTGTAACTAAGCTAAGCATGTGCACCTGTGACTTCTCAGCATCGTGTAACATGGACAGTGTTGGTTTGCAAGATATCCCCCCGCTAAGCGCCTTGTGCGCTGCGGGGGAAGTTTGGGCCCGCCTCTAAAGGAATGAGGCAGCAGGGTGGCGTCCCATTCTTTCCCGCTGGCATGGGGACGGAGCAAGCTGGCTGCACGAGGAGCAAGCTGCAATCCGTCTGGATTGCAGTTTGCAGCGGCGGGGTTTGTGGCATGAAAAATGCGCTCTTCTGATTGGCCGGTTGAGGCCACGTGGTGCAGCGCGCCGGGCAGCCCCTCACTTGGTTGGCGGCGCGCTGCTGAAGCCCACCCACCCACCCACCCCTGGACTAGTGCCATGGATTTAATCCGGTCGCCTATTTATTGTGGGATCAGGAAGGAATTTTTCCCTTATAAAAAGGGTTTTCGACTTCCTCATGGCACTGTTGGGTTTGGAAACGTCGGGGGTGCATGGGTGGTTAGATTGTTTTTATAATTGTCGCGGCTGTCGCGGTGTTCAGTAGAGGTGGGACCCCGGGCCCATTACCGGCTACCGGATTTACCGGTTACCGGTTCTCTGAAAACCGGATTCCCGGATTAAATCCGGTATACCGGTACCGGATTTATTTCATTGATTTCAATGGGGCGCTGTGTCCCCATTGAA
>QEPC01001916.1:719630-739904 GCA_003113815.1 Sphenodon punctatus | reverse complement strand
GGAGGGGAGGAGGGGGCTTGCAGGGAATGGTTAAGGGGGGATGAGGGGGAGGAAGGGGAATAGGCAAGGGAGAGGGAGGTGTTGGAGAAAGAGTGTTGGAGGAGGGAGAATCAGGGGAGACAGCAGCAGTGGGAGAAGGAGAGGAGAGATGGAGGGTGAGGGAGATAGGGGAGACATTCCAGTGGTCGGTATTCATGGCAGCAGAGGGGATAACCAGGTCTGCGGATGGTGCGGGAGAGTCCTGAACGAAGGCCAGTGGCGATGCTGGTTTTGTAGCTGCCTTGTAATCTTTCAACACCCCCCCTCCTTCCAATCCACTGTGGTGTCTTGTTTTTAACATTTTAAAAACATTTTCTTAACCACTATTAACTTTTATCATATATCTTATATAACTTTTAACTTGTTATATTAATTTGGTCAGGAGCTTTACATTAAATTCCTATTCTAGTCTTAACTTAATCATTTAAACCTTTAAACCTTCCTGTTTGTTTTGTTGTTGATGAACCTTAGTGCTCTCTGGCTTGGGATGAGCCACTTCCGTTCCTCCTTCTGCTTGGGGACACCTGCTGTTGATTTTTCAAGCCATGCTGCATAAAGATCTCCAGATCTGAGGGATCCTGAACATTTTTTCTTTTACCTTGAAACAGAATATTGGAGCTTGCTGGAAATAGAATTTGTGGCTTGAGACCCTCAGCAATTAGTGGGCCCATGTATTTATGCCAGCTGCACCTTTTATTCATTGTTTCAGCAGATAGATCTTGGTAGATCTTGATTTTATTCCCCTGAAACTCCAAATTTTTTTAATTTGTGCCAGCCGTAAAATCTCCTCTTTTTCTGTGTATTTTTCAAATTTTGCTATGATCGCTCTTGGGGGTTGGTTGTCTTGAGGTCGGGGTCTCAGGGATCTGTGTGCTCTTTCCATTTGAGCATTATGGAGATGGGTTTCTGTGGGGAAGATCTGTTCCATGATTTGTTTAATAAAAACCCGAGTATTGGTAGTCTCCATCTCCTTCGGAATGCCAATGAAGCATAGATTGTATCTGCAACTTCTGTTCTCTAAATCCTCACACTTATCCTCCAGATGCTGAACTCTGGCAAATAAAGACTTTCTTAGGGATCCTGCATCAAATTCCCTCTCTTCCACACTAGCAATCTGCTTCATAGTGGTGTCCACTCTTTTGCTAACCACTTCTACTTTTTTATTCACAAAGTCCAGCGCAGAATGAACTTTTGCAAATTCCTTTGTGACTTGCTCCAATAAATTTTTTCTGTCTTTTCTTGTTGCATGCAATTATGATTTTTTTGTCTGCATAGGTGACTGTGCAATGGGTGCAGGCATTTTCCTCCTGGTTCTGTATTACCTGTGGCTCTGTCCGCTACTGCAGCACCCACCATTTTTTCCTGCAAGCTGTGATCCGTTGCACAGGGCCTTTGATTCAAAGAAGGCATACAGTACCTGTTCAAGGTATTTTTTCCCTTTATTTATTTCTTTTTCCGCAGAGGGTAGCGTTTTTCACGCCTCATAAGGATTTTGGTATCCAGGCAGCGCTGTTCTGAATTATGGGTGATTTTTTCCCCCCTGTGTGGCAGGCGTTCACCCTCTAGTGGCTACCTACAGAGCATGCTCAGTCGCTCCCCCCCCCGATGGAAAAAGAATTTAAGGTCAAGTTATTAAAAGTGATACATCAATTTTAGCTGCTAAACTTTTCCCTGGGACCCCTTGACACTTCCATAGTGGTGTGGCATGGTCTTCGTATTAAAGACAAGTGGGCTCATTTAACCTATTTTCAGGGCCATTTAGCATCTGCAGATTCTGTTGATTAAACCTATTTATTCACAAATTTATTTCCCCAAAATATGTGGAACATCAGTTAAGGTTTCTCTACAACCCACAATACCTCGATGTTAGCCCCAAGAAGGATGGATATATACAGTTAAGGACTCCACACTCTCTGTGACTTTGGCCCTTTTCAAATGGGCTGACNGTGTGTGTGTGTGTGTGTGTGTGTGTGTGTGTGTGTGTGTGTGTGTGAATCTGTGGAGACTGTGGTGGGTGTGCAGCACGTGGGCAGCCCGGTACACAGACTCCCACCCATATCCATGCACAGAGGCTCCTCTGTTTTCTTCAATGCCTCCATGCATGGGGGATTAGTAGAGGTGGGTGGAGCGTGGGAGCACTCACGCACCCTCACCGGCAGTCACATGGACGCCTCCCCCTTGCCCACCCAGTTGCCTACGTGGGTAAGGGGGGTGGGCATCTCGTGTGAGAAGGGCCTTTGTTAGTACTTTCTCTCCCTCAGTGATACTTCATATTTTGTGCTAAAACTTGAATCTGCTGTCAGCCATCATCATGATGTAATTAAGAAAATATTTAACTACCTCCATGGAACATTATCTCTGCTGGATACAAAGATGTCTCTAGTCAATCCAGGTGAATATAATGTAGAACAGTGCTAAAGGTCCATGGAATCACCAGTGAAATCAACAATGGTTCTCAATTTCCATGTAAACGACGAAAATATAGGAGGAGCTAGGGAGAATTGTGAAAAAGGAATCAAGTGGAAAACAGTTAATTTCCCTATAGAATGATTGTCTCCAGTAGCATACCAGATTTTTGAGCAATAAGGGTAAAGAGGGATTGTGCGATTATTCTACTCCAGGATGGGGAACCTTTTCCCTCCTGGTGGCTGCTTTGAAAATTAGTACAAGCTCTGAGGGCTGCATGGACGTGTGTGTGCGCTTAAGGGGAGAGCTCAAGAAAGGAGGGTCCAGGTCATCAATCTGTGCCATGGATCTGTCCCCTATCCTTGTGCACATGTCCTCATCTCTATTCCCTTATTCCGAGATCAGTTTTTCAGTACTTGGGGGTAGGAACTGGATCCAGGGGCCACATAAATACTTATATAGACAATGCAAACTTCTTTAAACTTTTTCTTTTCTATTTGCTGCATATATAAAGAATTCGTTCCCCGCTTTAAGGGGAAACGTCGATGCAATCTTAGTTATACAGCTATTCTACTGTGTGTCTATAGCAAGAAGCAAAGCAGCAGCACTCATTTGTCAAAGGTTTTTTTAAAAAATGTCTAAACCAAAGCTGTGACTAAATTTTTTTCGTACAATGTAGCTGCTGATTACCTCACACATCTTACAGATACAAAAGCTAGATGACGACAGACCTAGAGCTTTAAACTCTCAAACTAGTAAGAACTCATGCTGTAAACATTATTCCTGAGTAAAATGTGCTGAGTGTGACTGATGACTACATTTTGCAATGCATGGGAACTCTCTGTTACCAATTAACCCCTAAAATATGTCTTTGTTTGCAACCTCATGAAAAAATTTCATATATGCACGACTGAAAGAAACATACCTCTGTAGCCTTCATACTAAAAATCCTGTCTAGAAGGATTTTAATTTCAGTGCGTTAAACTAAGTTTTCCTTTGATACTTTTTTGTCTGTATTCCTAAATCATTGTAACCTAAATGGCCCTTCGCTGCCCCACCACAGTAATACCTGGTGCAGTGGAGGCGGTTTGTCCTGCTCCCGCCTTTTGGAGGAAGAGCAGGGATACATTAGACGGCTGCAGAAGGCTGGTGCAGCTTGCACCGTTTGGAAGAACCCCGTGACCTTGCTTAGCAACTGGGAGTTTTAGCATGAAGCAAGTTGCGCGAGAGGAGACTTCCCTTGAGAGAAAGCAGAGCTGACCGCCCCGTGCTTTGGTTTAAATGAGTGGGGGTGGAGAAGCAGCAATCTCCACTGAGGCTGTTGCTGGAGCTTCTTCAGGTGGTGATGATTTTATTCAGGGAGAGAGCGGCAGGGCTGTGGGGGAGCAGGTGAGGAAGTACGGCTCTTTTGACCCCAGGGTGACTCTGGTCACAGCAGGTTCCTCCTGGGATTGTGAGACAAAGGGGGAAATGGTGTCTCCTCTTTCTCATTAGTGGGTCCTGTGTGAAGTGAAAAAAGAGAGGGGACTAAGGAAAGGTCTTGTACTGCCCACCCATTTTCGTTGGTAGCAGAAGCTAGGACTCTGGGCAGGCCATGCCTGAGCACACTAAAGCGCCTTCCACAGGAGTGGGGAAAGTCTGGTGAGCAGCCGAACAAGAGCCCCCCAAAGGGGCCAGGGAGGTCTGATGAGTGGCCTGGTCTTTCCCATCAGGAGCCTGCACAGGATGAGGAGAGCAGGCCTCTGTTAGTGTCCCTGCAAGACAAATTAGGTGGGTGTGAACAAATGATACAGCAGTTGGCAACTGCTGTGGCTGGTATAGTGGAGACTGGGCCATCTGGGGGGTCAGCGGGGATTCCTGCTGCCAAGTGCTGATCCCTCTGTTGTTGATGCCTCAATGCAACCAGAGGTTCAACGGGTGGGGGTGGCAGAGGTTGACGAACCTCTCCATCTGACTCCATTGGAGCAGCCTGAGTTGCAGCTGGATGGTCAGGAAGGAGATCAGCGTGTGGGGTGAAGGAGGGTCTCTTTCCTAGGGAGGAGGCTCTAGAACCCAGGTGGCCTAGGAGGCAGCAGAGGGAGGAAGATTCAGATCAGGTGCAGGATTTGGCCAACCGAGTGGCAGTGTTGGAGAAAAGTATCAAAGAGCTGGTGGAGAAATTGCCAAAGGTGCATCCTGCCCCCCTGGTTCTGCAAGGAGGTGAGACTGCATGAGCAAAGTCAGGTGAACCTGATTGTAGGTGTCATGTTGGGGGGGGGTCGGGTCTGTTGCCCCAGGGTTGTGGGTTGGTTCAACCCATTCATGCACAGGTCAGTTGTGGTGACCTGTGTGGAAAGGTCAGTTGTGTGGAAAGGTAAGTGGGTCCCTTGGCCAGGGCAGGAATCGTGCTCCTCGTTGTCACCTTGTGGGCAGACATCAGCAGCGTGTGGGCAATCATCATCCGCTCAGTTCCCATCAGGGCAAACTTGTGCTGACCGTTACATGGCAGGCTGTCATTTGTCTAGGCCATCCTGGGCAGCCCCCAGTAACCAGGCATCTTTGTAAGGGGCAGCTGTTAGCGTGCCAGGCTATTGATGCTCACTTGCACATGGGGCAGTCAAGCACACAGGTGTGGACTGGAGCAGCGGCTAGTCAGTCATGCGTATGTTGTTGCAATTGTCAAGTGAAAGAGCAGTCTCTACTTGGGGGTGGTTATGTGGATGTGTCAGCTCCCATTGGTGCTCAGTCTCACCTCCTTTCGTCTACTCATGAGAAGATTTGGAGAGGGGAGTATGTGGATCTCTTCACATTATTGTATAGTGATCCCATACCTGATCCCAGTGTTAGGGATGAAAAGAAAGACAAGGAGCAGTTTAAGCGCCCAAAGGTAGGTGGACTGTAATTGGTCCAACTGGACAGCGGCTTATTCAGTCTATCTGGGGGTAATGATTCAGGCATTCCCGTAGCAAGCTGCAGACCTGGTGAAATACCAGGGCATAATGTGAAGAGCTTATGACATGGGCAGGCCTGGCACTTGGCTCGTGTACGATGAGGCATTCCAGCACAGGGCTGCTATCACCCTTGGGTTGTGTTGGGATATCCATGCAAATGATCTATGGCTGGAAAGCATGAATGATTCTTTCAGTGCATCCAGGACTGGTAGTGGGCATGTGCTGGTAAAAGGGTGGCAGCTGCTAATGACCGTTTGGTTTTGGAGGGCATAAAGGGAGTGCGGGGAGTGGCCCATGTTGGGACTACAATCTCAGGGGGAAGTGCTCACGATCCCTGTGTCTATTTTGACACTCCTGCTTGTTTTGTGGGACCCCCCACATGGCCTCTAACTGTGTGAAACTCAAGAATTTTAATAAATTTAGACAGGGTGTGCAGGGATCATCTTTGTGTGGCAACCAGGGTAGCGGGGGAGGGAAGGGCCCCAACCCTGGTCAGGTATGAAGTCTTGGAGCTGGTGCTACAAGAGTACCCTGACAAAAAGTGCTAATTTATGTAATTAGGAGTTTTAGGGACAGTTTCTGTATACCTACAGCAGGGGTTACCCCCTGCAGGGTGGCAGCAAATTTGAAATCTGAGAAGCCTTGAGTACGTGGTTTACACACCAAGCGCATGAAAGAGTGTGCAGAAGGCTGCATAGCGAGCCCCTTCAACCATCCCCCGCTGGACAACCTTGACATATCTCCACTAGGCATGGTGCCTAAAAAGGACCCTGGGGAGTTTAGGCTTATCCACCACCTCTTGTATCCGAGTGAATGATGCTCTCCCTGACTAGCTATGCTCTGTGTGTTACACTTCTTTCGATGCAGCGGTCAAAATAGTGCAGAGATGTGGTGTGGGTGCCCAGCTTGTGAAAAGTGATATCAGATCAGTCTTCTGCCTCCTTGTCAAAATAAAACTTCCCCTGAAAGGCAAAGCCTAGCAGGTGAAAGTCACTGGGATGGACTGGGATAGGTTTCTGGAGGCAGGACCTTCTTTTGGAGGCAGAGCTGCACGTTCAGTTGAATGTGGCGGGTGCCCTCGGCTTTGGTCTGTACTTCAGGGGACAGTGGTGCATGACCCAAAGACCTGAGGAATGTCAGAAATGGGGTGACTAGGGACTTAACATTCCTTGAGCTGTTTCTGTTAGTAGTCGCCGTTCACAAATGGGGTGAGACATTTGCAAACAAAATGGCCTGTTTCTGGTGCAAAAACATGGCTGTAGTACATGTGATTAACACCTTGTCATCCAGAAATCAGCAGGTGATGAGGCTTGTGAGGGCATTTGTGTTAGAGCTTGCACAGTAACATTCTTTTTGTAGCGAAGCACATGACAGGATTAGACAATGGCATAGCGGATGCCCTCTCTCAGTTCTAGATGAAACGCTTTAGTCTTTTGGCTCCAGCGGCGTACGAAACACCAGAGATTCTACCACCAGATTTGTAGAATTTTTTGAGGTATTTTGCGGTTCATTGGCTCCTAGGACAAGAGTTGCTTACAAGTGGGCTTTAAAGGAATTTCAGGGTTTCTGTGCTGAGAAGGGCTGGAGCTTGGGTTTCCCTATCCCAGACTCGCAGTTGATTCAGTTTGGCCTAGCACTTTATCACAAGGGTCTTGCTCCGGGAACGATAGTGAGCAAGTATTCTGCTCTATCGTTTATGAACGGGTTGGCGGAGTTTCCCATGCCTGAGCAAAGTTTTTATGTTAAGCATACGTTAGAAGTTGGGTGAACCAGTAAGGAAGGAATCAGGATGATCGGGCTCCGATGACAACTCCTATGTTGGTTAAAATCTATGAGGTGCTGGCAGGAGTTTGTTTAGAGCAGTTTTTATGCTGGCCTTCTGGGGGGCATTTTGAGTGGGAGAACTTGTGGCTGAGTCTAGACGGGGGTTGGCAAGAAGCGATGTCACTTTTCAAGGTAATGACTTGCGAGTTTTGATTCGCAGGTCTAAATCACACCAGAGGTACAGGGGTCAAATCGTTACTCTTCACTGGGCCATGTGTGGGGCTCCTTGCCCTGTAAAAGCAATGAGAGACTATTTGAGGGGGTACATGGGTGAAGGGGGCCCATTGTTTGTTCATGAGGAAGGCTCCATGTTAACACATTATCAGTTTAATGCAGTTTTCAGGAAATGTTTAAAGAAGGCAGGGTTAGCTTTGCAGAGTGTTTGCTCCCACTCCTTTTGGATTGGAACAGCAAGTGTTGCTGCAGCAGAAGGGATTCCTGAAGACAAGATTAAAGGTATTGGTTGCTGGTGGTTGGGAGTGTTAAGTCATATATAAGGCCTCTGTCAAAATAATGTTTTTTCCCCTTTCCTATCACTGTTGTTGTTAATGGATTGAATTTGTTTAATTCTAACTTTTCACAGGGTCAACAGCCAATGAGCAGAGGTGATTAGTATGGATCGTGGGACACAGCTTTGTTCACTGGGCTACTAAGGCTGCAGGACGGAAGCAGGGCTCACAGCTGGGACTCAACGAAAAGGCCAAGCTAGTTTGGAGTGTAAAACGGGGAATGCTTTGGGAACAGCTGTTGCCTATGGTCCGTGCTGCTCCAGTTCCATGGCACCCTGACGTTATTGTTATTCATCTATGTGAAAATAATTTAGAATGGGTTACGGGTATGGAGTTATTAAAGTGGATGAAGGTGGATACTTGAGAAATCAAAACGTTATTCCCAGGAGTGTTAATTATGTGGCCCCAGCTGATAGAAAGAAGGGTATGGAAGTGGGCAGTTCAACCAGGAAAGTTAGATAGGGGATGGAGTAAAGTAAAGAAACCAATGGAAAGATGGCTTCATGCAGATGGAGAGCAGACGATAGCACATGGGGAGATGAGGTATTTTAAACTTCAACTATATTGGGTGGATGGAGTCTGTCTATCTGATCTGGGTATGCAGTTATATTTGAAAGGGCTCACTGAGGCGCTCCATAAGGTGATTTTTTGTTGCCAGGAAAAGGATGATCGAACCAGCCTAGCATAGTCTGGCGGTTCTTAGTGGCAGGCCTCCAGGTTGTGTTAAATTATTGCATAAGTATGAGTTAATGTAGTTAACAAGGCATCGCCTTAAGAGATGGGGAAATGTAACCCTGTGCAAGGGTTGGGTGCGGCCAGTACAGATGTTCATCCTATGATGTGGGGTTGCAGCGCGTCCAATGGACTATGACCGCATAGGGCATCCCCCAAACCTTTTGGACAAGGAATCCAAATGGGGGCCAAACCACCCTTATTCCCCTCCAGGGGTTTACACTGTTGGGGGGAGAGGAGGGTGCTAGGATTTTATATAATGAATGGGCTGAGAACCTGAGAGTACTTCAAGGCAGCCCGAGTTTGTTATGGTTAATAATGTTTAATTAAACTGGACCCCAGATGGTGAAGGGAAGAGCAAGCCCACCCCCCTTCTCCTATTTAAAGTGATGTAATCTGGCAATAAAGAGTGCCAGTAAAATCCAACACTGTGTCCTTGTCTCATTCTGGGATGTGGCGACAAACCTAGATGTGAATTAAACAGAAGTCCCCCACTAGCAAGAAAATGGACTCATTAATTTCCTTGGTTAGTCTTGCTTGTCTTCTTCCTCAGTAAACACAAACTGAATGCTGACACTGCAGGCACAGCAGATTTATATATTGCCTCAATACCACCTTACTAGTCTCTCTCTGTGTCTTTATTTTTTTTTTTTAAGTCCGTTTTAGAGATTCTGTTTTTTCACAGTACAAATATGAAATGTTTGGGCACCAATCCAGCAAACATTTGAACACATGAGTAATTTTATGCAGGTGAATGGTTCCATGTTATTCATGTGCATGAATACTCAAAACTCAACTAGAACTGTAGAAACAAGGAATTTCTGCATATGCTTTCTTGAGAATGATAGAGCTTTATTCCCCGCCACCCCCTGGAGCTCTGTACAACCCTGTTACAGTGTAAATGGATTTCCAGTATGTGTTTTTAAAAAAATCTCATTTAATCTGAACATTTGGACTATGTTTTAAAAAGTAATAACAATTTTAGGCTTCAAACAAAATCAATTTGACCATTTGTCCTGATTGGGATTTTTATTTTAACATTAATTTTCAGTTTGTATTTCATTTGTGTTTTCACATCTTGATCTTTGGCGCTCAAGATTGGCAGGCTGAAACAATTTGTTGCTGAGGAACGACTTTCCAAAGAATTTTTCTATATTTGGGGTTCACTGTTGAAAGCTGCCAAGTTTCTCTTGTGAGATACTGAGCACATTCTCACCTTCCAGTTCATAGATTATAGATTTTATATCCAGAAGAGAACAGCAAGATGTGATGTGATGCAACAAGACCTCCTGGTAAGAAACAGGTTATTAAATTGCCTGCACTTATTACTATAGTTATTGCTAAATTGTACTTAGCTATATCATATCATTTAGAAAGGATCTATGCTTGCTTTGAAGATTGGATGTGATGGAAAATCCATACCTTCTTATGCCGATCTGTTCTAGGTGTTGTAATAATTAATCACCCATACATCTTTAAAAACAAACAAAAAAAGTGCTTTATTTTTAACTCGAAGGTTTCTAGCTTTAGCATCTTTTCACTTGCAGCATCAGCCCTAGCTATCTTGCCAGCCCCCCCCCCCCCGATTAATCTGATATACACCAAGTGGCAATACAAAGACCCTCTATTTTTCTTTACCTAATTGCCTGCCATGACATATCCCATGTTCTGCCCACTTTCTCCCTATATCAGAAGCCCAAGGCCAAATGCATCCTCATGCTATGTAATGACCAGACACACAAGTGCAGGCACACACGCACAGACACAAACTATTCTCCAATTTTCAAATCATCTTTGCACCTCTTCTCCTTGCCCTCTCTGTTTTTTTAATATTCTTGAATAAATGTAGAATCAGAACTGGCCTTAGTCATCCTCTAGTCAGTAATATTTTCTATAGGAGTAAAATAATTCCTTTCACCTAAATTTATGTTAAACTTTGTCTGTATTAAAATATATGGCTTTGGAATGGGCCCAAGTGACCAAATGATCCATATCCAATGAGCTGTTTTCTGCACCACACAAGAAGCAGTCAGCACCTTTCAGGACCATGCCCTTAATCAGTTTAGCTGCCTTCAATATATTTTTTAAATTATGTTCAAAATGACTTCTCTATTGTATTGCCTCTTAGCAAGCAATGAAGTTTTAGAGTTTAGTCTCCTACATTTTCTCAGAGGAAATAACTTATTTTTCGTTCAAAACAGAGTAAGAATTCATTGCAGTGTTTAAAAACACAGTGGTGAGTGTCTGACAGTTTTGTAAGGTGTCCAAGTATGCACAGTGAAAGTGAGTAAAGTTAAACTTACATGTAAGTATTTGCAAATCAGGTCCTGAGATGATATTTAAAGAGGTTAAGATAAGGAAAGTTTGTTCCAGATGGAGATACATAGGGTGTTTTCAGAAGAGATGCTACCCCACATGGCTATCCAGAAGTCACAGAGTTGCCCTCCCGTCTGAAGGTGGAGCGGTCAGATGCACGTTCCTGTGAGCCACGGAGCACCCACTCATAGCCATGCATAGAGAACTGCCAGGAAATCCATTAATGAGTCCTCAAATTCAGTTTAGCATCTTGAGAATATCTGCGTGAATGAAGACTTCCTTGAATTCCTTAACTTCTGATTTTTAAAATTCCGATTTTTAACGTCGGCAAAGTTCAAATGTGAATTCATTTGAAGCTACGGCTTGCATGCAATTAGTTCACTGAGTGGTTAAACAATCTTAAGAATAAAACTTGAATTTTGACTTTCTAAAAATCACTTATCCAATAAAATAACATCCTCCATACCTTGTGATAGCAGCCAGCCACTCAGAAGCTGCAGAATTAGTGAAATAAATTAATGAATAGTGAATCAGAAAATGAATGAATTAATAACATTTAATGTTAATCAAATAGAAATTAAACTATCAAAATATAAATAATTTTGGAAAAACTCAACAATCCTTTACAATTCACAAATTTGACAAAAATTTGATTAATTTGTTTCAGCTATAGTAACGAGCATAAAACGGACCTATCAAAAGAGCAGCTTAGTCAGCAAAGTATAGTGTAAGTCACTGCAATTATATAGTTACTATATAGTGTAAGTAACTCTGTTCAGGTAAAATGCAATATATCTGCTGTGCTGTGCTGACTGTCTTTCACTTAGTGTCAATGGAATTTTAATAGAGGTTGGCAGCACAATGGGACCAACTGTAAAAGTATACTGTTAGTGACACTGAAATAGGATGCTGTTACAGGATAATGATCTCCTGCTGCTACATAAATGTTAGGACATTCAAGGAACATTAAACATCAAGCCATTTTCATTTTCAAAGCCAGTGACATGGATCTTATGGTGTATGTGTTATTGCTCTCCTGTATAACACTAGATGATGTTATCTAAATCTCCTAGAAGTGTATTTCACGATCTCACATAATGAATGTACAGTATCGATGAGTGGGAGTTGCTTATTATATTGTTGTTCACTTCGCCAGATTTTAGCCCAGGACTGCCCCGGGGCAGGTAGGCAGCTAGTCTGGTCTGTGTCTTTGGAATATCTCCAAGGTCACAGCCTAGGCTAAGGGCCGCCTACACTGGCGGCTAGTATGTTTGTTCGGCCCCACCATACACACTTCAGGGCAGGGGTCCAATTTTATTGGACCAGCTGTTGCACGTATATTTCTCAGATGTATATTTCTAGGCTCTCTGCGTACCCAGGCAGATACTGCAGCATTATTTTATGTTTTCTTTGCAATAGTAAGAGCAAGGGACTTTTATTTAAGAATGAAAGCAGAAATAATGGAATGGAAGTTGGTAGTGTCATGGATCTGGGTCAGATGAGTAGCCAGTAGGGATGTACGAACAGAATGGGGTTTGGATGTTCTGTCGTTCGGTTCGAAAACTGCATTTGGGTTCGGTTCGGTGGAGTTCGGTCCTGCCAAACGTTCGGCTGAGTTCGGACCCATCACAAGGCTTGGAGTGCTCCAGGGACCCCCAGGGGTGCCCGTGGCAGCATGGCAGGCCATCAGAGACCCAGCAGCAGCAGAGACCGGGAAGGCTTGTTGCTTGGCACCCCGGGTTGCCTGGGCAGGCAGGCTCAGCGCTTCGCCCCTGGGGGTGCCTGTGGAGGCATGGCAGGCCATCAGAGACCCAGCAGCAGCAGAGACTGGGAAGGCTTGGTGCTTGGCACCCCTGGTTGCCCGGGCATTGCAGGTTGGCAGGCCTCCAGTTCTGCTCGCTCTGTGCTGGCTGGGTTCTCCATTTCTAGTCGCCATCACGGCAGGTGGTGGCTGGTCGGCTGGCCACATGAATCACCACCGGGCAAGGCTACTTGACCAATTTGCAGAAGAGTTGGTTGAGATCTGGTAAGTAGGATGCCAGCNGGGGGGGGGGGGGGGGGGGGGGGGGGGGAGGAGGCTGTAGGAGGGGAGTATGTGGAGCAACCCAAAAGACTGACATGACAGACACATTCACTGACCAATCACTGCATGCTTCCAGCTTTACAGGCCCAATCGGTAATGGCTTTGAGGTGGGCATAGGGGGCAGCCCTCAGGTGGGCATCGAAGGGACATTACTGGGACTTTGAGGATAGCATCCCCAAAATCAGGAGACACAATTTACACATCCAGGCTGGCCAATCACAATCACATCCTGCAGCACTGTGACAGAGGACATAAGAGAATTATTGGCCCTTTCCTAAACAGATGCTTCGGAGTTCCCAGTAACAACTGGGGGAGAGATATTGGGATGGTCACAGCACAGAATGAGGATATTTGGTTGACATTTCTGCTGGCCAATTGGCATCACAAACCGATCTTATACCACAGTGACACATAAGAGAATCCCTGGCATTGGTTCCTTCTCTGCATATGTTGTGCAGGCATATAAAATTGGGATCCTTTATCACATCTTTCTGATATTTGGCAGAGATGATCGTGAAAGTGTGATATACAGCCCTGCCAAAGTTCATGTACACTGGCTGGACTACAAAGATGTTACAGTCAGATATACATTTATAAGTTAATTGCTCCCTGATCGAGTGGGGGAGGAAGCTGGCATTGCAGGCTGGCAGGCATGGGTGGAGCAGTGGCAGAGGCCTGGCCAGGGCTTGGTGGCTGGCACCCCCACTTGGCGAGGCGTTGAAGGCTTGGCTTGTATTCAACAGAACTAAAGAAGCTCTACTGCCAATTGGTCAAACTTTGCCCAGTGGTGAATCACGTGGACACACCCAGTAGCAGACATTGGATTGCCAGGGCACAGAACCCTTGGCACAGCAGAGGCAGCATTGGCAGCAGCAGACATTGGATTTGCCAGGGCGCAGAACCCATGGCACAGAAGAGGTGGTATTTGCAGCAGAATACATTGGATTTGCCAGGGCACAGAACCCGTGGCACAGCAGAGATGGCAGCAGCAGGATTTGCCTGTGCGCAGCACCCATGGAGCCAGGATGGTAGGATTTGTCAGAGAAGAGCTCCCATACAGCAGCAGATGGTAGCAGCAGGATTGTGTGGGCACATTTGGATTTGCCAGGGCAGAGCACCCATGGACCAGCAGACAGCAGCAGCGGGATTACCTGACCAGTGGGGCACATAACCCATGGTTGCCAGGGCAGGAAGAGAGCTACCTTGGCACGAGAGGCAGGCAAGCTGGTTCAGGGTTCAAGTTTTGCCCACAGGGCAGGCAGACAGGCAGTGTGGCATGTGTAGAAGGCAGACAGACTGAGGTAGGCTTTGAGCTTGGCAACCTGGGCAGGCAGACAGGCAGCGTGGCATGATCAGAAGGCCAGCAGACTGAGGCAGGGTTCAAGCTTTGAAACCTGGGTGGGCAGACAGGCAGCATGGCATGAGAGACAGTAGGGAAGGCAGGCTGGAACCCTGGCAGGGCACTCAGATAGGTTGGCAAAGACTGTGCAATGTCATTTTTGTTATTGTAGTTATCGATACCAATTTCAAAGATTTTATTTTCATTATCATTATTGATATTGTTTGGTCTCATGATCTCGTGAGAGCAAAACCTGGAAACGGTATTTTGATCGTGTGTTCTCTCTGTGCGGTGGAGTGGTGTCTGTGTCTGGCTTGTGTAAAAAATTGGTTGTGAGCTTGTGTGTGTGTGGTTTGGTTGAGATGGAAGGTGAAGGAAGTAGTGGAATGAAGCTGAGGAAAATGAAGTTGAGGAAGGTCAAGGTGGAGGAGGAATAAGTGGAGGCTCAGCCTGGACCATCTGGTGAGGTGGTGGAGGTCGGCTCCTCGCCAGAGGAGGAAGAGGGCAGAGGAGGTGCCATTGCTGCCAGGTTTGTAAAATTTGTTTTTGTTTATTGTTCCATATAACTTTGAGGACAAGAAGAATACTATCCTTTAGAGAGAGCTTGCTGGCATGTGGGTGGGGGGCAGTCAGGCACGAACAGTGGGCATCAGCATCTTGCTGGCCCAGTAGGCCAAGGGATCACTGCTGAGTTCTATGCATGGCTCCTCCTCCAGGTAGGTCTCCACTGCTGCTGAGGCGCCATTGTACTCCCTCTGGCAACTCTGCCTGTGTACCACCTCCTCCACTGTCCTCAGCCACACTGCTTGCCCTAGTGTGAACGACCCCATGCTCCCCAGAGTGGCCTGCGCATAGGAGCTGCTGCTGCAGGCAATAGGGGTGTTGCTGATGCTCAGCCTGCTGCTTGTGCTGCTACCGCTAGGGCTGGGGTCAGGGATAGACCCCACTGGCTGAAAGGGGTGGCTGCTCCCACTCCCACCATCCCCAGGGGTGTCTTGCTGCTGGTGCTGCCATGCACTCTCCAGAGCGCGCTCTACCTGCTGGACTCTCTCCACCAGCTCACCCTTCCAGTGGCCATAGAGAGGTGTCTGGTGTGCCACGCTGCCCTTGACCCTGGGGTCCAGTATGGTTGCCAACACGTATTCCACCCACCGCAGGAGCTCGTCGAAATGCACCTTCAGCCGTGCCTTCAGCTGCCACACCAGGTCAACTGCCTCAGCCAGCTTCCTGCCCTGAGGGCCACAATCCCACCCCTGGAGAATTTCCTCAAGCCTCCTGAGGAGACTCTGGACCAGAGGGGTCACCTAGCTGATGGTGGCCATGGAGGAGCTTATGGTCTCCGTCACGGCCAGGAACAGTCTGAGCACAAAGACCGTGTGCGCCAGGATCTCCCACTCCACTCCATTGTACTCTGGACGTGCCCCGCTGTCAGTCACTGATTGCACCTGATGCAAGCCTGCTCTAGAAGCCACTTGAGCATCAGGGAGGTTGAATTCCACCGGCTGGACACATCCTGCACCAGCTGGTGCACTGGGGAGCCTTGCTCGGCCTGCTTTGCCCCGGGGGAGGTCGCTGTCCTTCACGCTCTGGTTAGCTTCCTCCCCCACTTGATCAGGGACCAAACGTGCTGGCCCCAATCCCCTTCTCCCCCAAGCCCAGAGCGTCCCTGACCACCAGGTGAAGGGTGTGTGCAGCGCAAGGGATGCTAGTGAAGCCCCCCTAGCAGACTGCCCTCAATATGTTGGCCGCGTTATCGGTGACCACGCATGGTGGCGACACAGCTCTCGGAGGGACAGCCATCACCTCAGCTCCAGACATCTCCTCTGCAGGACTAGTTGTCTGCCTTACTGTCCCCAATCACAGTGATGTCCCGCGAAGGGGAGTACTGGGACCCTGAGGCTGTTTGACTGCCCACCATGCTGCTGCCACTTTCCCAGTGTCCCTATAGCTGCTGCTGCTGCTCCTCTCTCTGCTGCCATTGCCCATGGATTGGGCCCTGCCTCTAACAGCCGGGGTGGGATCCACCAGCCCTGGACAGCTGGGGATCGCCTCAATAATGGGGGAGAATGGTGGCCCATGGTGAACTTTGAACCCTGCCCCTGAATCTGCAGCAGAGACAGCCACAGCCTCCTGGACTGCAGGCCTTTCAGTGCCCTGTGTGGCAGTGGAGGACGCTGGCAGAAGGCACCGCTGAACCACCCCCCTGGGAGCCTCGGAAGCCTGACTGCCAAAATCAGGCCTGTGGAGTTTGGGGCATGGTGATGGGCTCGGGCTGCTGCCTGCTGCCACTCCGCTGGCACGGCCCCTACCACGTCTGCCATGTGCTCCATTGCCTGTCTTATGGGCTGCAGACCGGCCTCTCTTGCTTCCCTTCTACATTTTTCCTTCCCAAATTATGGAGAGGAAGATTTATATATTATTTATTCAAAATTTGAATATTATATATATCTATTACTACACTAACTCTAACTGCTATTAACTACTATTCTAAAATCTATGGAACTAAATGGAATATTATATCTACAAAGGCCTAGTCCTACAAACACACTATAAAATATTAAAACTGAATAACTGCTACACACTATCTCTATCTCTATAACTAAGCCTAACTACAACGATCTATCTATAGTAACTATGTAATATCTAATATCTATCTATCTATATATACACACGGTGATGTGGGGGGAAACACAGACAGCTCACAATAAACAACACAGGGAGGGGGTAAAAAACTGAAATGAAACCTAAATCAATCTAATCCTACTCTAAATAAATCCAAAGACAGGAGAAGGGAATCAGGGATGGAATATATAGTGGGAGGAGGGAAGGATTCAATGGAAGGTAGGGAGAAAGAACACAGGGAGGGGTAAAAAATAAAAATAACACCTAAATCTATCTAATCAAATCTAAATAAATGGAACTATGGAGCAGGGGAGGTTGTTGCCTAGTCTTAAGGAGGCTGTGGTGCACCCCCTGCTTAAGAAACCATCGTTGGACATCGACGCGTTCGCCAGCTACTGTCCTGTCTCTAACCTTCCCTTTTTAGGGAAGGTTATTGAGTGGGTGGTGGCAACCCAGCTCCAGGCGCATCTAGACAGCATTGGGTTCCTGGACCCTTTCCAATCTGGGTTCTGCCCCGGCTATGGCACCGAGACGGCCTTGGTGGCCTTGGTCGACGACTTCCGCCAGGAGATGGATGCAGGATGTTCAACGTTTCTCATCCTGCTAGATCTCTCGGCCGCTTTTGACACCGTGGACCATGAGCTGCTGCTGAGACGGCTGCGTGACCTGGGGGGTCTGGACAGGACTGTTCTTGAATGGTTCTTGAATGGTTCCGCTCATTCCTCTTGGGGAGAAGCCAGCGGGTGGTGCTGGGAACTGAGTCATCTTGCCCCCGCACCCTATCCTGCAGCGTTCTGCAGGGTTCTATTCTGTCTCCATTATTGTTTAATATATACATGCAGCCCTTGAGGGAGGTTGTGAGAGGGTTCGGGGTGTGATGTCACCAATATGCTGATGATACTCAGTTGTACCTCTCTTTTTTCAGCTGACCCAGACCCTGCTGTCTCGTTGCTATCCCAGTGTTTGGAGGCCGTGGCGGAGTGGATGTGGCAGAGCAGACTGAAGCTCAACCCCAATAAGACGGAGGTGATGGTGGTGGGGAGAGCGAGGGAGGTGTCGGCCCCCCTGGTTGTGGGGGGGTTCGCCTTCCCATAACTCGGCAGGTTCGGAGTCTGGGGATAATTTTGGATGCGGACCTCCACCTGGAGCGGCAGGTGGAGGCAGTTATATCTGGTGCGGAGGCTGTGTCCGTTCGTCTCCGGCCCAGACCTGGCCTCCCTCATACATGCCTTCGTCACCTCGAGGCTGGACTACTGCAATGCACTCTACATGGGGCTGCCCTTGTTCCTGGTTTGGAGGCTGCAGCTAGTGCAGAATGCGGCGGCCCGCCTCCTGTCGGGGATGGGCCGTCGGGAGCATATAACACCTGTGCTCCGGACTCTGTACTGGTTGCTGATAGTGTGCCGAGCCAGGTTCAAGGTATTGGTGTTAATATACAAGGCCCTTCACGGTCTGGGCCCTTCATACCTCAGGAACCGCCTCGCCCTCCGTGCCCCAGAGCGGCTCCTTCGGTCCGCCAGGGGTGCCTTCTTGGAGGTCCCCCATGTTAAGTAGGGGACCACAATGGAGAGGGCATTCTTGGTGACCGGGTCGCACCTCTGGAATTCCCTCCCGGAGGAAGCTCGCCTGGCCCCAAGCCTTTTCACATTTTGGCAAATCTATAAGACCTGGCTGTTCACCCAGGCCTTTGGGGAGGGGGGTGGGGTGGGGGAGGGGGTGTTTTAACTTCCCCCACCCTTATTTATTTATTATCCCAGCCTGTTTTATTGTAGTGTTTTTATGGATTGGTTTTATTATTATATTGTTTATAAATTTATAAATTGTTTTATAATTAACTTGTTAGCTGCCACGAGCTGTTCGCAGGAGGGGCGGGATACAAATTGAATAAATAAATAAAATAAATAAATGTGTGGGGATGGGTGAAATAGGAGGAGGATGGCAATGGATTGGGAGCTACACAAACTGCTGGGAGAGGGAGACTTCTGAAAACGCCTGCTGACAGGATCGGTGGCTAGCTCAGAAGGAGTTGGAAGGGGGGAGGGCAATGACTTTTGTTATTTGCTGCGCCCGCCTTACCACAAGTCCCATTGGCTCTGTGCAGCCTAGCCCCATGCCAATCGTAGACTGCGAAGCCAGTGCTCTGAGGAAAAAAGGGATGGTGATTGGGAAGGCTGGCTGCTACTCCAAGCCTCTCCACCCCTGGTGCCAGGAAGTTTGCTCCTCAGCTGCTCCCCCCCCCTGGACCTGCCAGTCATGTTTTTGCCGCCCGAACGAGGCCAAACTCAGCTGAACGATACCAAACTGTTCAGTCATTTTCAAGTTTGGATCGAGTTCAGTTCGGTCGCTTCAGGTTCAGTCGTCCGAACGGGCCGAGTTTGGTCCAAACACTGAACGGCCGAACCGCATTCGCACATCCCTAGTAGCCAGAATTGGAGGGTGGGCTATATCAGAAGCCACAAAAGCAATATGTTGGCAATCATGGGATAGACCATAGTCAATGTCCAAGAGTCATGGAGGGTCAAGAGCTATGAGAACAGCATGTGTCACAAATTAAAGGTGTGGAGCCAGAGTCTAGGTCAGGAGGTAATGGCCAAGTCAATAGCTTGGAGGTCAGAGTCAAGGTAGGGAGTGAGGCAAGAGGTAAGAGCAGGAACCAGGCAGGACTACAGCCAGTGCCCTGAACCCCCAAGTTGGTGCAGGTCTTCAATCAACCTTATGCTTAGGCCCCCACCCAGTCCTTAAGATGGCCCTGACTACTAGGAACAGGAGCAAGACACATACCAAGGTCCAGTAGTCTAACCATACAACCATCATATTTAGATATTTCCTGCTTCCCATCAGGGCTTTAAAAAGCTGGGAATAGCCAATTAGGAGACCAAGCTGGTTGCCCAATCAGAAGTCTATTTCAGTCAAGCAGGTACTAAGGCTTAGGAATGAGCGAACAGATTGCGGTTCGGGTTCGGCTGTTGGGTTCGGTCCGGTTCGGTTCGCCCGTTCGGTTCAGTTCGTTCGCCACATTCGGATTTGGCCATTCGGTTCGGTCCTGTTCGGTTCAGTTTGGGCATTTGGAAAAAGGCTCTCTGTGCGAGGAATGATGGCCCCAGACCCATGATGGTGGGTCTTGGGGCTAGAGTGGCAGCTTCTAGGTATTGACCACAGTCGTCCCTGCCAGTAACTTGGCCCCAGAACCCTGACGGTGGGTCCTGGGGCTGGAGTGGCTGTTTCTTGATGTGTGGTGGAATTACATCGTCTCCGTGCGAGGAATGATGGCCCCAGACCCATGACGCTGGGTCCTGGGGCTACTAGAGTGGCAGCTTCTAGGTATTGGCCACAGCCCTCCCTTTCTGTAACTTGGCCCCAGAACCCTGGTGGTGGGTCCTGGGGCTGGAGTGGCTGTTTCTTGATGCTTTGGAAAATTGGCTCTCTGTGCGAGGAATGATGGCCCCAGACTCATGATGGTGGGTCCTGGGGCTA